>JALPQD010000465.1:1194920-1642324 GCA_023101885.1 Typhlomys cinereus | reverse complement strand
ACATGAAAGCCTCCCTGTGATAGCACAGTGTTGCGATTAACATCACAACCTCACTGTGACATCATAACTTCCTCAGTGGCATTCCAACCTCACAGTGATATCACAGCCTGATTGTGACTTCACAGCCATATCTTGCCATCAAAGCATCACTGTGACTTAAGGCTTCACGTCTGATATCATAGACTCACAGTGACATCACAGCTTCAGTTTGACTAAATAAACTCTCTGTGACTTTTGAGCCTCACCAGTGACAATACAACCTCACCAATGAAATAGTCTCTCTGTGAAAACAGTCACTACTGACATCACAACCTAACTGTGACATCACAACTTCTCTGAGAAATCACAGACTCTCTACTGATATGACAGGCTCACAGAGACATCACAGACTCTGTGTGACATCATGGCCTCACCAGTAACATCACAACCTTGCTGTGACATTAGCGTCACCAGTGACATTAATCAGAACACTGACATCACTCCCACACCAGTGACAATCAGCCTTTGACATCACAGCCTCCCCAGGATCATTGCCATATAATAGGTTCACCACTTACATCAGAGCCTTACCACTGACATCATAGTCTCACCACTGAGATCACAGACTCACTATGACATCTTCTCACCACTCACATTCCAGCCTTAATGTGATATCACATCTTTGCCAGTGACATCACAGCCTCATTGTAAATACTTCCCACACTAACATCACAGCCTCATTGTGCCATCAAAACCCCTCTTGTGACATCACAACATCACTGTGTCTGCAGAGTTTCACTGTGACATCTTAGCCACACTGGGTCCTCACTGTGAGACATCACAAACACTGTGAAATCAGCCTTGCCACTGGCATAATAGTCTCATGGTGACACACCTTTGACATAGCCTCACTGTGATATCACAGCCTCAATGTGACATCTCAGCATCACCACTGATTTCATAGCCTCTCTGTGACATCAGTCTTGCCACTGACATCACAGTCTCATTGTGGTCTCACAGCCTCTATAATGACATCACCATCCCCTGTAACATCACGGGCTCATGGTGACACCACAGAGACATGGTGACATCACAACCTCACAGTGGCATCAGAGCCTCACCAATGACATGCCAGTTTTACTGTGACATCATACCCTCATCACTCACACTGAACTTATTCTGATATCACAGCCTAACCACTGAAATCACATCCTCACTGCAATGTCATAGTCATGCTCCATTGACATCTCAGCCTCGCTGTAATATCACAGCATTATCGTGACAACACCACCTCCCTGTGATATCACAGCATCCCCTGTGAGGTTATAACCTCACTGTGACATGACAGCCTCACTATGACATCACAAGCTCACCTCTGAAATCATTGCCCAACTGTGGCATCACAGTATTGACTCTGCCCTGATAGTCTATGATAGTTAAACCTGGGTGTCAACTTGATATATATGATATTAACTAAGACGGGGCTGGACACAACAACAAGTGGAACTGATCAAACTGAGAACCACTTGATAGGATTGTACCCACCCGTGCCCTATATGACCTCCAAAGCTCTCATAGGATCCTCCAAGTACTGCTACATATAAAAGGAGAACAGATGCTATAGGAGGAATGGACAATGATTGCACCACAAAGGCTCCCATCCCCCATACAGAGAGGCTCCTTGGACTCCTCCCTCCCACTAAGCATACAAATTTCATGAGACTACAAATCTCGCAAGACTATGCCTTCTCCAGAGCAAAGACAGTTTGTGCCATTAAAGTGCCTGACTAAGAGGACCAATTAAGACAGGACAAATTAGCAAAGGCTCACCTTGGGACTTATGGATGTTGGGTGGAGTATATAAGCAGCTTGATATTTATACTATATGAGACTGCAAGTCTGAGAGCCGACAAGCCTGAGAGCCTGCTTTGCCACTCACCTGACTCCCGGAGTCTATGCTGTTGACTCCGCACCAGCTTATCCCTGCCCCCATGCACCCCCATTAAACTGTTACACTGTTTTATCTGGTGCCCCAATGTGGGGCTTCCATGGCAGCCCTTTCCTCCTTATGGCACCAGTGTGGAGTCCTGTGCCCCGTTTGGCAGTTGTTTGGTAAGCTGGCCCTTTTGTGTTTAATGTCTACCTTTGCAAGAGGCAAGCGTGAAGGCCCCTTCCATTTCTCTGTGTTTGTCTCTCCAGTAATAGGGAGGGAGGTACACAGCATCTCCACATAAGAGTTGACTCCCCAGGAGATGGACCCAGGAGTGGTCTCCTGATTGACCTTCCTCCTCTGGAGACACTGTGTGAGCATACAGCCATGGTCTAGGAACCACGGAAGTTCCCCACTATACGTTCCTTGTCTTATCTGTTCCTCTTTAGTCTTGTCTCTGTTCTTAAAAAATAAAAAAAACCCACAGAAGAAATCCTCACTCAGCGCCCAGAGAAAAAGACTTATGTCCTCCCCAGACCCCAGCTTGGTGCAGCTGGGTAAACTCTTGAGGCTCTTAAAGATTTTTACTGAATGCCAATTAGAACCTGTTAATATTTTTCTGATAGTATGTGGTACAAGCTGTCCGGACCCTTTCATTTTCTTTGCTCAAGGATTGCATGAGTTCCTAACATGTCACCATGCAGTTGCTCCAGGATGTGTTGGAACACAGGACTCACCCTTGGTATATTTCTCATATAAGGTCACACACAAAACTTCCCAGGATCCTGGTTAAGGGAAATGATTTAACAGATACTATGATTATGACTGTGGACTTAGAGCTTCATGAACAAGCTAGGGCATTATACCACACAATTTAACCTTACCCCTTGGAGCTAACAAGCTTATTTCAGAGCTTACAATGTCACAATGGCCAAAAAACATTTAATCAGGTCCTGTGCGACCCATGCCCCCCTGGCTCCACTGGCCCTCTAAATAAGGGAGGGTAACATCCAGCGGTCTCTTGCCTAATGCAATTTGGCAATGGATGTATACCACCCCACTTCCCCTTTGGGACCTAAATAGTTCATTTTATAGTGGACCACTTGTCCCTCCTTTGTGTATGCAAATAGCCCCTTCACAGGAGGAAAAGCAGCCCATGCTATTAAAGGGCCCCTAAAATCTGCATGTTGGTTATGGATGTACCTAGGACACTAAAGACTGGACAATGGACCTGCATATGCTTCCCAACATTTGGCTCTTTATAGCCCTCATGGAAAATAATCACACCTTTGGGCAGTCCCTATAACCTCATGGACAAGCCATTATGGAAAGATCCAACAAACCTTGAAGGGCCTTTTGGTAAAGGCCACATCCCCTGAATACAAACGTGACCCACACTTGGCTCTGACAGAGGCCCTGTTTCACCTTAACTTCCTCATTTTTGATGATTCAGGACTAAGCCCTGCTTATAAACACTGGGTTTTCCTGCTTTGCAATACCCCCCTGCCTCTTGTCTGATGGAGGGACCCTACCATGCTGCTATAGCAGGGACCTGCTACCTTATTAATCTGAGGTCGAGGATAAGCTTGTGTCTTCCTTCAGGATTCCACTTCGCCAATATGAGTGCCAACTCAAGATGTTAGACCAGCAAGAAAGATTGGGAAGCCTTCCCGGGGACCAGATTCATAAAATGAGTAAATCTGTGGTCACTTCAATATATATTTTTTCATTTCTGTTGCTGCTGATTTTTTTGCAACACTGATTTTTTTTTGGCATGCCATTTTTGAATACAAGTATGCATACTTGAACAATAATTTTTGGTGACATCTAAGGCTTTAGCTACTTATGTTCTATATTGATCACAGTTGTTTCTCTATTAGATTGTGGGCTTCTTCATTGCTTTCTCACTTGATTTTAATTTTTAATGGATTGTTACTTATGTTATTATGGTAGGATCTGTTCTTTTATCAGTTATATTGCTTACATATTTCCTTCAGCACATCTCTCAGCTGTGCTCCATCAATAAGTCCATGCTACAGGCACTTATGGCCCTTGATTATCCAAGCCATGGTGCCCCTAGGGATGTTGTTCAATCTTGGATTGCAGAGATTTGTGAAGCCTTGGTCTAATCTACTATCCACATGCCTTCCAGAGGTGAGGTCCTTCAAGGGCTAGTAGCCATTGATGGGTAAGATCCCGTGAGACAGGACAACCTAAGGCAGGCACTGTCCATTATGCTGGATGCCCTCTCAGGCGGGGTCAACAAGGTCAGAGCAAAGAACTCTGGCTCCCAATGTCTGTCAAAAATAAATAAAAAGGATGGATATGTAGGAGGAATGAACAATGATTGCACCACAGAGGCTCCCTTTCCCCATACAGAGAGGCTCCCTGGACTCCTCTTTTTCGCTAAACATACAAATCTCACGAGACTACAAATCTCACGAGACTATGCCTTCTCTAGAGCACAGACAGTTGGTACCATTAAACCGCCTGGCTGAGAGGACCAATCCGGACAGGACAACTTAGCAAAGTCTCATGCCAGGACTTATGGGGTGTTGGGTGAGTTATAGGCAGCCTGATATTTATAATATATGAGATGCAAGCCTAAGAGTCTATGAGCCGAGGAGTCTGCTTTGTCTCTCACCTGACTCCCAGAGTGTGATTTTTTGACTTTGTTCCATCTTATCCCCACCCCAAGGGTCTCCATGGGCCCCCATTACACTGTTACACTGTTACAAGATGCATTCTTGCAGCTATGCTAAGAATTGTTCTTCCTTCTGGCCACTCGATTTCTTTGACCTTCTAGCGTTGGACTAGACTAATACTGTGGGGGTTTTCCAGCCTTCAGCCATCACACACTTGACTACTGACCTGAGCAGCTAGCTATTGGCAGCCAGCATTGGAACTACCTCAGCTACTGGCAGCCATCATTGGACTACCTCAGCTACTGGCAGCCTTTGCTAGACTAGCTCAGCCATATTTGTAAGCCAACTCAATAAATTTCCTATATATATTTTACATATATATTAATTCTATGAATTCTGTGATTCTAGAGAACCCTAACTAATACATAGCCTCACATTATTACATCACAGAGTCACCTCTGAAATTATAGCCTCAATGTGATATCACACGCTCATCACTGACATACTATCTAACATTACTATGGAACCACAGATTCACCACTGACCTCACAGACTCAATGAAACATGACAGCCTCCCTATGACACTACAGTGTTGCTATTGACATCACAACCTCGTTGCAAAATCAAAACTTCCCCAATGATATCACAACCTCACAGTGACATCACAGCCTCATTGTGACATCACAGCCATACCGTGCCATCAAAGCATCACTGTGACATAAAGCTTCACCTCTGACATCATATTCTCACTGTGACATCGCAGCTTCAGTTTGACACAATAAACTCACTGTGACATTAGAGCCTCACCAGTGACAATACAACCTCACCAAAGACATAGTCTCCCTGTGAAAGCACAGTCACTACTGATATCACAAACCTCACTGTGACCTCACAGATACACTGTGCCAATCGAGCCTCACTGTGGCATCACAGCTTCACCAGTTATATCACAATATCAATGCGACATCTCGACCTCACATCTCACATCATTCTCATTTCTGAAATCGCAGCCTAACCATTGACCTCATAGCTGCACTGTGACATCACAGCCTCACTGTGACATCACAGGCTCAGCTCTGATATCATTGCCCAACTGTGACATCACAGCCTCAACTCTCATGTTATAGCCTGTTTCTTCACAGCCTCATCACAGACTCACCTCTGAAATCATAGCCACAATGGGACATCACACCCTCATCACTGACATCCTATCTGGCTTCACGATGGCACCACACCCTCACTAATGACTTCACAGGCTCACTGAAACAAGGCAGCCACCCTGAGACACCCTAGTGTCACTACTGATATTACAAACTCACTGTGATATCACAACTTCCCTAGTGACATCAAAACCTCACATGACAGCCCACCTCACATGACAGCCCACAGTGACATACAATCCTCACAGTGACATCACAGACTCAGTGTGACATTAAGGCTTCACCAATGACAGCACAGCCTCACCTGTGACATTAGCAATGCCACTGACATCAGCCAGAACCCTTACATCACTGCCACAGCAGTGACAACACAGCCTTTCACATCACAGCCTCACCAATGTCACTGTCATGTAATAGTTGCAGCACTGATATCATAGCCTCACCAGTGACATCATAGACTCACTATGACATCTTTCTCATCATTGAGATCCCAACCTTATTGTGATATTACACCTTGACCAGTGACATCACAGCCTCATGGCAACATTAGCCTTGCCATATATAGTAGGCTTATGGTGACATCACAAATGTCACCCGTCTCACTGTGACATCATAGCCACACTGTGTCCTCACAGCCTCATTGTGACATTACAATATAACTGTGACATTACAATATAACAGTGACATCACAGCCTCACTGTGACATTACAATATAACTGTGACATTACAATATAACAGTGACATCACAGCCTCACTGTGACATCATCCTTGCCACTGACATAATAGGCTCATGGTGAGATTACATACACAATTCTGACATAGCCTCAATGACATCACAGCATCACCACTGTCATCACAGCCTCATGTGACATCAGCCTTGCCACTGACATTACAGACTCACTGTGGCCTCACAGCCTCATTATGACATCATATTCTCACCTCTGAAATCATTGCCCAACTGTGACATCACAGCATAGACTCTGACATTAGACTCTCACTTTTTCATCACAATCTCACTATGACATCACAGGCTCACCTCTGAAATCATAGTCTCTGTGCGACATCACGTCCTAAGCACTGACATCCTATCTATCCTGACTATGTTATCACAGCCTCAGCACTGACCTCACAGGGTTACTGAAACATGACAGCCTACCTGTGACACCACAGTGTCACTATTGGCATCACAACTTCATTGTGACATCACAGTGATCCCAGTGACATCACAACCTTCCTCTGATGTAAGAACCTCTCTGTGACATGATAGCCTCACTATGACATTAAAGGCTCACCTCTGAAATTATTGCCTGAGTATGATATCACAGTATTAACTCTGACATTATAGCCTCACTGTTTCATCACAGCCTCACTATGATATCACAGGCTCATAGCCTCAATGCATCATCACACCCTCATCACTGATATCCTCACTTCTGAAATCACAGCCTAACCACTGACCTTACAGCTGAACTGTGACATCACAGCTTCACTGTGATATCACAGTCTCTCTGTCACATCACAGCCTCATGGTGACATCACAGTTACATTGTGACCACAGCCTCACCTCTGGTATCATAAATAGTCTTACTAGGACCCAACAGCCTCACCAAAGTTAGCACAGTCTCACACTGATGTGACAGCCTCAACAGTGACATTGTAGCCTTTGACATTATAAACAGTGACACCACAGCCTCACTGTGACCTCACAGTCTAAACTGTTACACCATAGACTCACCTGTTATGTCATAACCTCATGGTGAAATTAGCCTTGCCACTGACATTACATCCTCCACAGTGACCTCACAGCCTCACTGTGACATCACAACCTCTCTGTGATGTTACAGCCTCATAGTGAAATCAGATCCTAATAGTTAGCTCACAACCTCGCTCTGGCATTAGAGCCTCATTTGTGACATCACAGACTCACTTCTAACATCACAGCCTCACTGTGACTTAACAGGCTAAACTCTGAAATTACAATATCGGTGACACCATGGACCCCCTGCCTATCCTCATTGTGACACCACAGCCTTATCACTGACATCTCAGGCGCAAAAGTGACACAACAGCCTCGCTGTGGCATCACAGCCTCATCAGCAACATCCCAGCCTTACTGTGACATCTCAGCCTCATCACTGACATCAACTTCACCTCTCACATCACAGCCTAGCCACTGAAATCTCAGCCGAACTGTGATTTCCATAGTCGATTACCACTGACATCACAGTCTCACAGTGACATGACAGCTTCTCCTCTTATGTCAGAGCTTCAGTGTGAACTCACAACCTCACCACTGACATCCTAAGCTCACTGACATCTCATAGACATCAGCCTTCCCACTGATATTACTTTCTCACTGTTACATCACAGCCTCCACCATGACATCACCAACTCCCTGTGACATCACGGGCTCATGGTGTCGCCTCAGCCTCACAGTGACCTCATACCCTTGCTGTGACCTCACAGTCTAACCTATTACATCATAGACTCACCTGTTAAACCAAGGCCTCATGGTGAAATTAGCCTTGCTACTGACATCACATCTTCCACAGTGACCTCACAGCCTCACTGTGACATGACAACTTCTCTGTAATGTCACAGCCCCATAGTTATATCCCAGACTCACAGTGATATCACAGCATCTCCTATGATATAACAGCCTCAGCGTGACTGCACAGCCTCACCACTGACGTCCTAACCTCACTGTGATATCCAAATTCAAACCTGATGTCACAGGCTCACTGACACCTCATAGAAACAGCCCTGACATCAGAGCCTCACTGTGACATCACAGCCTCACAGTTATCTCAAAACATGCCCACTGACACCACAGCCTTCCTGTGACATCACAGTTCCCAGAGTGACATCAGCTCATGGTGGGTCACATGACAGCCCACAGTAGCATACAACCTTCACAGTGACATAACAGCACATTGTTTATCACAGCCACATGAGTGAGAGCACAGCATCACCTGTGACATCAGCATTGACACTGACATTAGTCAGAATAGTGACATCACTCGCACACCAGTGACAATGCAGCCTTTGACTTCACAGCCTTACCAGTATCACTGTCACATAATAGGGTCACCTCTGACATCATAGCTTCACCAGTGACATCATAGACTTACTATGACATCTTTCTCAGCACTGATATTCCAGCATTATTGTGACATTACAGCCTCACTAGTGACATCACAGCTTCATTGTGACATCAGCCTCACAACTAATATCACAGTCTCACTCTGCCATCAAAACCTCTCCAGTAACATCACAACATTGCTGTGTCATCAGATCCTCAATGTCACATCATAGCCACATTGTGTCCTCATAACCTCACTGTGACATTACAATCTGACAGTGACATTACAGCCTCACTGTGACACAAACTAACTGTGACATCAGCCTTGAAACTAACATACTAGCCTCAGGGAAATGTCACATACATTCATCTAGTATAGCCTCACTGTAACATCACAGCCTCAATGTGACATTACAACCTCACCACTGGTATCCTAACTAGGCTTATCATGACACTACAGTCTCACCACACATAGCACAGGCTCACAGTGATGTGACAACCTCAGCAGTGACATCATAGCCTTTGACATTATAAACAGTAACAACACTGGCTCACATGTTACATCACTCCCTCATTATGACATCAATCTTCCCACAGATATCACAGTCTCAAAGTGACCCCACAGCCTCACTGTGGACTCACAGTCTTAGATGTTCCATCATAGATTCGCCTGTTACATCATAGCCTCATGGTGAAATCAGCTTTTCCACTGACATCACATCTTCCACAGTGACCTCTCAGCCTCACTGTGACCTCAAAACTTCTCTGTGATATCCCAGCCTCATAGTGATATCAAAGCTTCACAATGATATCCCAGACTCACTGTGGAATTATAGCCTCATTTCTGACATTACAGCCTCATTGTGACATCACTGCCTCATGTCTGACATCATAGCATCAGTGACACCACAGACATCCTGCCTAGTCTCACTATCACACCACAGCCTCATCACTGATATCTCAGGCTCATGGTCACACAATAGCCTTAACAATGACACCACAGCCTCGCTGTGGCATTACAGCCTCACCATTAACATTGCAGGTTCACTGGGACATCTCAGCCTCATCACTAACATCATCCTCACTTCTGACATCACAGCCTAACGTCTAAAATCTTAGCCAAACTGTGATGTCATATTCTATCCCCAATGATATCACAACCTCACTATGATATCACAACCTCACAGTAAAGTCACAGACACACAATGATATCTCATCCTCTCCTCCGACATCACAGCCTCAGTGAGACGTCACAGCCTCACCACTGACATCCTAACATCACTGTGAACTCCAAGCATCAACCCTGATGTCAGAGCCACACTGACATCTCAAAGAATCAGCCCTGACATCAGAGTCTCACTTCGACATCACAGCCTGACAGTCACCTCACAACCTGCCCACAGACACAACAGGCTCACCTGTTGTATCAGTCTTGCCACTGACACCACAGCCCCACTGTGACATCACAGCTCCCAGAGTGATATCACCTCAAGGTGACATGACAGCCTACAGTTCCATACAACTTTCGCAGTCACATCACAGCATCAGAGTGACATCATGGCCTTACCAGTGACACCACAGCCTCACCTGTGACATCAGCATCGCCATTGACATTAGTCAGAACACTGACATCAATGCCACACAAGAGAAAACACAGCCTTTGGTATCACAGCCTCAACAGGGTCACTGTCACATAATAGGTTCACCACAGACATCATAGCCTCACCAATGACATCATAGACTCACTATGACATCTTTCTACCACTGACATTTCAGCCTTATTTTGACACCACACCTTCTCCAGTGACATCACTGCCTCATTGTAACATCATCCTCACCATTAACATCACAGACTCACTGTGCCATCCAAACCTCTACATGGACATCACGACATCACTGTGTTGTCAGAGCCTCACTGTGCCATCGTAGCCACTCTGTGTCCTCACAGCCTCACTGTGACATTGTAGCCACTCTGTGTCCTCACAGCCTCACTGTGACATTACAACCTGACTGTGCCATCACAGCCTTACTGTGACATCACAAAATCACTGTGGCATCAGTTTTGCCACTGACATAATAGTCTCCTAGTAACATCACATACACACCTCTGACATAGTCTCACTGTGGTATCATAGCCTCAGTGTGACATCAGAGCATCACCATTGAGATGATAGCCTCACTTTCACATCAGCCTTACCACTGACGTCACAGTCTCACTGTGATCTCACAGCCTCCACTGTGATATCACCAAATCCCTGTGACATCACAGGCTCACATTGACACTATAGACACATGGTGACATGAAAGAATCATGGTGGCATCACATCCTCACCCGTGACATGCCAACCTCACATCATTCTGATATCACAGACTCACTACTGAAATCACATCCTCACTGTGATGTCAAAGTCTTGCTCCACTGATATCACAGTCTCACTGTAATATCACGGAATAACTGGTAACAACACAGTTTCACTGTGACATTACAAGCTCACCTCTGAGGCTATAGCTTCACTGTGACATCACAGCTTCACTATGACATCACAGGCTCACCTCTGAAATCATTGCCTCAATGCGACATCACACCTTCATCACTGACATTCTACCTAGCCTCACTATGACACCACAGTCTCACCACTGAAACCTCACAGGCTCACTGAAACCTGACAGCATCCTTTGAAACCACAGTGTCGCCATTGACATAACAACCTCATTGTGACATCACAACTTCCCCAGTGACAGCACAAGTTCACAGTGACATCACAGCCTCATTGTGACATCACAGCCATACCATGCCATCAAACCCTCACTGTGACATGAAGCTTCATTCTGACTATAGTCTCGCTGTGATATCACAGTCTCTGTTTGTCACAATAAACTCACTGTGACATTAGAGCCTCACCAATGACAATACAGTCTCATCAATGACATAGTCTCCCTCTGATAGCACAGTTGCTATGAACATCACAATGTCACTGTGAAATCACAACCTCACTGTGACATTACAGCCACATTGTGCCAGCACAGCCTGACTAACATCACAACCTCAGCACTTATAGGACAGGCTCGCCGTGATAGTACAGCCTCATCAGTGATACCACAGCCTCACTGTGGCATCATAACCTCCCTGTGGCATCACAGCCTTACCAGTTATATCACATCTTCTGTGTGATACTTCAGCCTCATCTCTGACCTCATTGAAATCACAGCTGCACTATCACATCACAGCTGCATTGTCACATCACAACAAAGCATCAACCCTGATGTCACAGCCTCACTGACATCTCATATCATCAGCCCTGACATCAGAGCTTCACTGTGACATCACAGCTTCACAGTGACCTCACAGTCCACCCACTGACACCACAAGCTCACCTGTAACATCATAGTCTCATTGAGACATCAATTTTGCCACTGATATCACAGCATCACTGTGACATCACAGTTTCCAGAACGATATCTCCCCAATGTGAATGAAAGCCCACACCGACATCTATCCTTCACAGTCACATCATAGCTTCACAGATACATCACAGCCTTACCAGTGATAGCACAGACTCACTTGTGACATCAGTGTCACCACGGACATTAGTCTGAACACTGGCATCATTGCCACACTAGTGACAGCACAGCCATTGAGATCACAGCCTCATCAGTGTCACTGTCATGAGATAGGTTGACCAATGACATCATAGCTTCAATAGTGACATCATAGACTCACTATGGCATCTTTCTCACCACTGACATTGCAGCCTTATTGTGCATCACATCTTCACCAGTGACATCATAGCCTCATTGTTACATGAGTCTCACCACTAACATCACAGCCTCTCTGTGCCATTGAAACCCCTACAGTGACATTACAACATCACTGTGTCATGACATTCTTACTGTGACGTCATAGCCACACTGTGACATTACATCCTAACAGTGCCATCACAGGCTCACCATGACATAACAAACTCACACGTGTGATAATTAAGCCTGAGTGTCAACTTCACAATCCGGTATTAACTAATATGGGCTGAGACCACCTCTGGAAAAGGATCAACTGAGACCACTTGATAGGATTGTACCCACCCTAGACCCTATCAGAACCTCCCAAGCTCTCATAGGATCCTCCCAGTACTGCATCATATAAAAAGGACCCAACAAAGAGAACAGATGCCTTATTGCAGCTGTGCTAGGAATCACTCTTCCTTTTGGCCACCCATTTCTTCGATTCTTTAGCCTTCCAGCCCATCACATCATTGTTGGCTAGACTGAAGACTCTAGGAATTCTCCAGCATGCAGCCATTACCACATAACTACTGAACTGAGCAGCTACCAGCAGCAATTGTTGGACTACCTCGGCTACTGGCAGCCATCGTTTGACTATCTTGGCCATACAGTAAGCCGACTCAATACATTCCTTCTATTATATTCATTGGGTCAATTATGCATCTCTAGAGACACTAACTAATACACTGTGACATGAACCTTGCCACTGATATAATAACTTCCTGGTGACATCACATATACTCCTCTGACATAGCCTCACTGTGACATCACAGCCTCAATGTGACATCATAGGATCATCATTGACATCATAGCCTCACTGTGACATCAGCCCTACCACTGACATCACAGTCTCATTGTGACCTCACAGACTCCACCATTACATGACCAACTCCCTGGGACATCACAGGCTCATGGTGACACCACAGACACATGGTGACATCAAAGCCCAACAATGGCATCACAGCCTCACCAGTGTCATGCCGGCCTCACTGTGACATCATACTCTCATCACTCACAACAGCCCCATTCAGCCTAACCACTGAAATCATATCCTCATTGTAATGTCAAAGTCTCACTCCATTGACATCATAACCTCATTGTGATAGCAAAGCATTACAAGTGACAACACAGCCTCACGGTGACATCACAGCATCATCTCTAAGGTTATATCCTCACTGAGACATGACAGCCCCATTATGACATCACAGGCTCACCTCTGAAATCATAGCCTTAATGCGACATCACACCCTCATCACTGACATCCTACCTAGCCTCACTATGACACCACAGCCTCACTACTAAACTCACAGGCTCACTGAAACATGACAGCCTCCCTGTGACACCACAGTGTCTCTATTGACATCACAATCTCACCGTCACATCACAACTTCTCCAGTGACATTACAAACTCACAGTGACATCACAGCCGTACCGTGCCATCAAAGTATCACTATCATGTAAAACAATCATGTCTGACATCATAGCCTCACCATGACATCATTGCCTCAGTTTGACATAATAAACTCACTGTGACAGTAGAGCCTCACCAGTGAAAATACAGCCTCAACAATGACATAATTTCCCTGTGAGAGCACAGTCACTATTGCAATCACAACCTCACTGTGACATCACAGCCACATTATACTCGTATAGCCTCATGGTAATATCACAACCTCACCACTGATATGACATGGTCACCATTATGTTATAACCTCACCATTGACAACACAGCCTCGAGGTGACATCATAACCTCACTGGGGCATCACATTCTCACCAGTTAAGTCATATCATCAAAGTGACATCTCAGTCTAATCTCTCACATTAGTCATGTTTCTGAAATAACAGCCTAACCACTGACCTCACAGCTGCACTCTGAAATCACAGCCTCACTGTGACTTCACAGCCTCACCACTGTTATGCTAACTAGCTTTACTAAGACACCACAGCCTCACCATGGATAGCCAGGCTTACAGTGACATGGCAACCTCAGCAGTGACAACATAACCTTTCACACCATAAACAGTGACACCACAGCCTCACATGTTACATCAGTGTCTCATTGTGACATCTTCCCACAGATATCACAGCCTCACAGTGACCTCACAGCTTCAAAGATCTCATATTCTAATCTATTACATCTTACAGTCATGGTAAAAAAAGCCTTGCCACTAACATCACATATTCCACATTGACCTCACAGCCTCACTGTGACATCACAACCTCTCTGTGATGTCATATCCTCATAGGAACATTACAGCTTCAAACTGATATCACAGCCTCACTCTGGTATATTTATACTTAAGCACAGGTGTCAAGTTGACTGTTGAGGGTTTGAGCTCTGGGCACAGTTGTAGAGAGTTGATAGTTGTTTTAAGCCCAGAGCAAACCTGAAGGAGATCGTCTATCTGATGGGGAAGACCCAGCCCACGGTGGGTGGGATTAGGCCCTGAATAAATCACCATACCTGGTTGAGAGAGTTGACACCCTTCTGTTCACTTGGCCAGATATGCTGATCTGGTAAGTAAGGATTGTCCATCTCTCAGCCATTATGCAGTGATGGTGTGGTCAGTTCCCTTGGTCTTGGTGTTGGTGCATGCTTTCCTGTAAAGTTGGACTGAGAACTGTAACTGGACTATCGTAAGAAAGTAAACTCCTTGTTCCCTTAAGCTGTGTGATGGTCATTTATCAGCAACCATGCAGGCTGACTGCAACAGAATTTGGTACTGGGAGTGAGGTTTTGCTGATAAAGCTGACTATGTGGATTTTGTGGCTTTTGAACGGTTCTGCTAGACAAAGATGGAAATCCTTCAGAATTTTCACTTTGTGGATTTACAAATACCATCTTCAGAGTTTAGTGGACTAATTGCCAAGAGAGATTGTTTGGGCCCAATTTGTGATGAAGGGAACAAGAACTTTGGTAAAGCTGAAATTAAAGCAATGGACTGGTTTGCTTGACAGAGGAGAGCTGTGTTTGCATCCTTAAAGGCTTGGATGTGCAAAGGGCAGGCAGCAGAATATCTGCTGCTGTTGGGGAAATGAGTATCAATGAAGGAAAACCTAGTGACTTGCACTAGGATGGTGGAAGACGTGAAAACCACCATATGGCAAGTTCATGGTTTGAAAACTCAAATTCCTTCAGAGGCCAAAAACTCAAACTAAAGCCATTTCTAGCCCTTTGGATGTTTGGCTGCCCAAAAGAGGTTTTTCCAGCATCAGCCCATAAAACTTGGTACAGCTGTATCTCGAGTGGCTAAGCTACATTTTGAACTCACTTCAGAGTCTGGTAGTATTCCACAGGTGGTACTGGTTTTGTTGAATAGTTTGAGGGGTTCGTGGAAAGCAGCAAAAGCTTGGCGTCAAGTGACAGGCATAGAGTTCCTGCGAGGGAAGGTGAAGCTTATAGCTGCAGAGGTGAACCCAGAGTGTTAGAGATGCCAGAACCGCGGGATGTATGCTGAGGACTGTTGGAGTGGAGATTCAGCCTGGTTCAAAGGAGGTCTGCTTTTCCAACTTTGAGCTGCAAACAGGGACTGGGAACTCCTGGAATCTTTGAGCAACCGTGATTACATGATGAGAAACAGAAGATGGACATTGAAGTACAGGATGCAGTAATTTGCTGGACTTGGATCTTAATTTTAATGTTTTCTTATTGTATCAAGATCCTTCTGTTTTAATGTTTTGTTTTAAATATTTAACTTACTCTGATTTAATACCCTTTTAAAGTTAAAAAACTTTGAACTTTTAAAATGTTGGAACTGAAGTTTTAATGAGAACATTTCAAATTTGTTCATGGAATGAATGTATTTGTATTTTTTAACATCTGTGGGGACAAGGAAGGTTACAGCTTAAAAGAGCTATTTTTGTGTGTCAAGTTGACAATGGGTGGAGTGTCATAGTTAAGCACAAGTGTCAACTTGACTGTTGAGGGTTTTTGCTCTGGGCACAGTTGTAGAGAGTTGATGATTGTCCATCTCTCAGCTGTTATGCAGTGATGATATGGCCAGTTCCCTTGGTCTTGGTGCATGCTCTCCCATCAAGCTGGGCTGAGAATTGTAACTAGACTGTTATAAGAAAGTAAACTTCTTGTTCCTGTAAGCTGTGTGATGGTCATTTATCAGCAATCATGCAGGCTGACTGCAACAGGCATTATAGCCTCATTGCTGACATCACAGCCTCACTGTGACATCACAGCCTGACCTCTGATATAACAGGCTCACTGTGACATAACAAGCTAACCTCTGAAATCATAGCATCAGTGACATCATGTACATCCTGCCTGCCTCACTATGATACTAGTCTTATCACTGACATTTCAGGCTCACGGTCACATGATAGCACCAAAAGTGACACCACAGCTTCACTGTGGAATCAGAGCCTCACCAGTAACATCCCATCCTCACTGTGATATCTCAGCCACTCCAGTGACATCACAACATCACAGTGTCATCAGAGCCTCATTGTGACATCATAGCCACACTATGTCCTTAACAGCCCCACTGTGACATCACAACCTCACTATAACATCACAACTTCCCCAGTGACATCACAACCTCATAGTGACATCACAGCCATACCGTGCAATCAAACATCACTGTCATGGAAATATTCACCTCTGACATCATAGTGTCATTGTGACATAATATCCTCACCACGACATGACAGATTCACCGTGATATTACAGCTTCACCAGTTATATCTCATTTGTAACATCACAGCCTCACTATGATATCACAGCCTCACTTCTGACATCATAGCCTCACTGTGTATCACAGCCTCAACTCTGATATCATAGCATTAGTGATACCACGGACATACTATCTAGCCTTGTTATGACACAACAGTCTCATCACTGACATCTCAGGCTCACAGTCACAGGACAGTCTCAACAATGACAACACAACCTCGCTGTGACATCATGATCTTACCAGTGACAGCATAGCCTCACCTGTGACATCAGCATCACCACTGATATTAGTCAGAACACTGACATCACTACCACACCAGTGACAACACAACCTTTGACATCACAGCCTCACCAGGATCACTGTCATGTAATAGGTTCACCCACTAACATCATAGCCTCACCAGTGACATCATAGACTCACTATGACATATTTCTCACCATTGACATTCTAGCCTTATTGTGACATCACACCTCCACCACTGACACCATAGCCTCATTGTGATGTCAGCCTCCCCACTTACATTACAGACTCACTGTGCCATCAAAACCTCTCCAGTGACATTACAACATCACTGTGTCATCAGAGTCTCACTGTGACATTATACCCACATTGTGTCCTCAGAGCATCACTGTGAAATTACAACCTGACAGTGACATCACATCCTCACTGTGATGTCACAAACTCACTGTGACATCAGCCTTGCCATTGACATAATAAACTCATGGAGACATAACATTCACACCTCTAACAGCCTCACTGTGATATTACAGCCTCACTGTGACTTCACAGTATTACCACTGACATCATAGCCTCCCTGTGACATCAGCCTTACCATTGATATTGTAGGCTCCTTTGGAAATCACATACAGACCTCTGACATAGCCTCACTATGACATGAAAGCCTCACTGTAACTTTAAGCATCACCAGTGACATGATAGCCTCGCTGTGACATTAGCGCCTTGCCATTCACATCTCAGTCTCACTGTGACCTCAGAGCCTCATTTGTGCCATCACCAACTCCCTGTGAAATCACGAGTTCACGGTGATACCACAGCACACAGTGACATCAAAGCTTCATGGAGGCATCACAGCCACGCTGTGACATCACAGTCTCATCACTGGCATCCTACCTAGCCTTATTATGATACCACAGCCTCACCACAGAAGCACAGGCTCACAGTGATGTGACTGCCTCAGCAGTGACATCATACCTCATGTTGAAATCAGCCTTATCACTGATATCACATCTTCCACAGTGATCTCACATCCTCACTGTGACATCACAAACTCTCTGTGATGTCACAACCTCATAATGACACCATAGCATCACTATGATACCACAGAATCACTGTGGCATTGTAGCCTCATTTCTGACATCACAGCCTCATCGTGACATCACAAACTCACCGTGATACAACAGGCTAACCTCTGAAGTTATAGCATCAGTGACACCACAGACATCCTGCCTAGCCTTGCCATCATATTACGGCCTCATCAATGACATTTCAGGCCTCAATAGTGACACCACAGCCTTGCCGTGGCATCCCAGCCTCACCAGTAACATCGCAGACTCACTGTGACATCTCAGCCTCATCACTGACATCAGCCTCACTTCTGACATCAGAGCCTAAGTGCAGTCGATGTCATAGTCTATCACCAGTGATATCACAGCCTCACTGTGATATCACAAAATCATAGTAACATCACAGCCTCACAGTGACATCAACAGCCACTCCTGACATCACTGCCTCAGTGTGACTGCACAGCCACTAATGTCCTAACCTTACTGTGAAATCCAAGCATCACCCCTGACATCACAGCTCATAGAATCAGCCCTGACATCAGAGCCTCACTGTGACATCACAGCCTCACAGTGACCTCATAACCTGCCACCACAGGCTCACCTGTTACATCATAGCCTCATTGTGACATCAGTCTTACCACTGACATCACAGCACTGTGACAGCACAGGTTCAAGAGTGATATCACCTCATGTTGATGAGACAGTTCATAGTAACATCCGACCTTCACATTAACATCACAACTTCAGTGTGACATCACAGCCTCACCAGTCACAGCACAGCCTCACCTGTGACATCAGCATCACCTCCAACCTTAGAATACTGATATCACTGCCACATCAGTGACAATACAGTCTTTACCGGAGTGGGTGTCTGGTCTACACCGAAGGTGGCACCACCCCACGTTGGAGTGCCAGAGTATCAGTCATTATTGGAATTAACCAGACAAATCATTCCACAAACTAAGAACAGCCATGCACCACCACTCACAGAATTGAAAAAGAGCTATCAATCTCTCAATCCCGACCTGGGGGCATGGCCTAGGAAGTAACAAACCCCTGAATTTGCTCACTAAGCACAGGACATTTAGATCCCAAGCACTTCTGCATATGTCCTGCACTAGGTCTTTCCTTGAACGTTGGTTACCCTTTTAGGAGTTGTTTTCACTTTCACCTTGGTTCTGGTCATTGCTTTTTATTTTCTGAGCTCTTTTGCCTTGTCTGCTTGCCTCTGAGGTATCTCTGCTCCATGAGGTGACATTTTAGCCTCATAACTGACATCAGTCTCACTTCTGAAATCACAGCCTAAACACTGAAATCACAACTGAATTGTGATATCATAGTCTATCACCACTGATATCACAGCTTCCAGAGTGATATCACCTCATGATGACATGACAGCCCACAGTGACAGTGACATACAACCCTTATGTCACATAATAGATTCACCACAGACTTGATAGCCTCCCCAGTGACATCGTAGATATATGACATCTGTGATATAATTGATGATCACTATGATGATGTGATATAACTGGTGAGGCTGTGATGTTACCATGAGATTATGATGTTAGAATTAGGCTATGGTGTCACTGGTGATGCTGTAATATCAAAGTGAGCCTGTTATATTCTTGGTGAGGCTGTGATGTCACAGTGAGGCTGTGCTAGCACAGTGTGGGTATGATGTCACAGTGAAGTTGTCATGTCACAGTAAGGTTGTGATGTCAGTAGTGACTGTGGTTGCACAGGGAGACTATGTCATTGGTGAGGCTGTATTGTCACTGGTGAGGCTCTAATGTCACAGTTAGTTTATTGTGTCAAACTGAAGCTATGGTGTCACGATGAGGTTGTGAAGTCAGAGATCAATTTTTTTTTAATTTTTATTATTGTTATTATTATTATTTAGTCAACTGTGTGCATATGCGTGTGTATGTGCATGTAGGCATGTGTGTGTGTGTGTGTGTGTGTGTGTGTGTGTGTGTGTGCGCGTGTGTCTGTGTAGAACCACAGACGAATTCGCGAACCACCATGGACGCCTCCACCTCCTTCTGCCCCGGGATTCACAGGCTCCGCCGTACCAGGACCAGAAGCACAGGCCGCCCCCGCTCCCACCTGGCGTCTATACGTGGGATCTGGGATCCGAACTCAGGACCTTCTGCCTGAAAGGCGGAGGCTTAACCCCTGAGCCACCTATCCAGCCCCAGAGGTCAATGTTTATGTCACAGTGATTCTTTGATGAAATGATATGGCTGTGAAGTCACTTTGACGTTGTGATATCACTGGAGAAGTTATGATGTCACAGTGAAGTTGTTATGTCACAGTGTGGTTGAGATGCCACAGTGATGTGATGATGTCTCTATGAAGCTATTGTGTTACTGGTTAGGCTGTAATATCATAGTGATATCATATCAGTGGTGAGGCTGTGATGTCACAGTGAGGCTGTGATGTCACAGCGAGGTTGTGATGTCACAGTGAGTTTGTGATGTCAGTAGTGACTGTGTATTCACAGAGAGACTATGTCATTGCTGAAACTGTATTGTCACTGGTAAGGCTCTAATGTCACAGTCAGTTTATTCTGTCAGACTGAGGCTGTGATGTCAGAGTGAGGCTATGATGTCAGAGATGAAGCTTTATGTTACATTGATGCTTTGATGGCACAGTATGGCTGTGATGTGCCAATGAGGCTCTGATGTCACTGTGAGGTTGTGATGTCACTGGGGAAGTTGTGATGTCACAGTGAGGTTGTGATATCAATAGTGACACTGGTGTCACAGGCAGGAAGCCTGTCAGGATTCAGTGAGCCTGTGAGGTCAGTGGTGAGGCTGTGGTGCCATAGTGATGCTAAGTAGGATGTCAGTGATAAAGGTGTGAGGTCGCATTGAGGTTATGTTTTCAGAGCTGAGCCTGTGATGTCATAATGAGGCCATGATGAAACAGTGAGGCTATAACATCAGAATCAATGCTGTGATGTCACAGTTGGGCAATGATTAGCCTTTGATGTCATACTGAGGATGTCATGTAACAGTGAGGCTATAACCTCAGAGTTGAGGGTGTGATGTCACAGTGAGGTTGTGTTGTCAGCAGTGATGCCGTGATACCACAGTGAGGCTGTGATGTCAGTGGAGTGAGACTATGTCATCAGAATGAGGATGTGATTTCAGTGGTTAGGTTGTGATGTAAGAATGAGTCTGGTGTGGGTGATGAGGGTATGATTTCACAGTGTGGCTGGCATGTCACTGATGAGGCTGTGATGACTCCTTGAGGCTTTGATGTCATTGTGTGGCTGTGGTGTCAACATGAGCACATGATGTTACAGGGAGTTGGTGATGTCACGGTGAAGGCTGTGAGGCCACAGTAAGAATGTGATGTCACTGGCATGTTTGATGTCACAGTGAAGCTATGATGTCAGTAGTGATGCTGTGAAGTACATTGAGAATGTGATATCACCGTAGGATTATGTAAGAAGTTTGTATGTGATGTCACCATGAGGCTATTATGCAAGGCTGATGTCACAGTGAGTTTGTGATGTCACAGTGAGGCTATGATGTCAGTGGTGATGCAGTGATATCACATTGAGGCTGTGATGTCACAGTGAGAGTGGGAATTTACTGTTGAGGTTGTGAAGCTACAGCGTGGCTGTGGTGTCAATGTTGAGGCTGTCATGTGACCAAGAGCCTGAGATGTCAGGAATTAGCTGTGGTGTCTTAGCAAGGCTAGGTTAGATGTCCATTGTGTCACTGATGCTGATTTCAGATGTTAGCCTGTTATGTCACAGTGAGGCTGTGATGTCAGAGGTGAGGCTGTTATGTCACAGTGAGGCTATTATGTCAGTGGTGATACTGTGATGTCACATTGAGGCTGTGATTTCACAGTGAGGCTATGTCAGAGGTGTGAATGTGATGACATCACGAGGCTATTATGTCAGTGGCAATTCTGATGTCATAGTGAATTTGTGATGTCAAAGTGAGGCTATGATTTCAGTGTCAGGATGTAATGTCAGTGAGTCTGTGAGGACACAGTGTGGTTATGATGTCATAGTGAGTCTCTGAGAACACAGAGATTTGTGATGTCACTGGAGAGGTTTTGATGGCACAGTGAGTCTGTGATGTTAATGGTGAGCCTGATGTCACAATGAGGCTGTGATGTCACTGTTGAAGGTGTGATGTCACAATAAGGCTAGAATGTCAGTGGTGAGAAAGATGTCACAGTTAGTATATGCTGTCCCTGGTGAAGCCATAATGTCAGTGGTGAACCTATTATGTGACAGTGACACAGGTGAATCTCTGATGTCAAAAGTATGTTTTCACCGGCATGGGAGTGATGTCAGTGTTCTGACTAATGTCAGTGGTAATCCTGATGACACAAGTGAGGCTATGCTTCCTGTCACTGGTGAGGCTATGATGTCACATTAAGGCTGTGATTATCACTGTAAAGGTAGTATGTCACTATGGGCTTTCATGTCACCATGAGGTGATATCACCCTAGAACCTGTGATGACACAGTGAGGCTGTGATGCCGGTGGCAAGACTGATCTCAGAATGATTCTTGAATTAACACGTGAGCCTGTAGTGTCAGTGAGCAGTTGTAAGTTTTATGTGAGACTGTGATGTCACAGTGAGGCTGTGAATTCACTCTGGAAATGTGATGTTAGTGGCTAGGCTAATTTCACCATGCTGCCATGCTGTAACAGGTTAGACTGTGAGGTGATAGTGAGGCTGTGAGTTCACTGTGAGGCTGTGATATCTGTGGGAAAATTAATGTAACAATGAGGCAGTGATGTAACATGTGAGGCTGTGGTGTCACTGTTTATGATATCAAAGGCTATGAAGTCACTGCTGAGGTTGTCATGTCACTATGAGCCTTTGCTATCTATGGTGAGGCTGTGGTGTCAGAGTGTGGCTCTGATGTCACCAGGAGACAGTGATGTCACCATGAGGCTTTGATGTCACAGTGAGGCTGTAAGATCAGTGATTACGCTGTGATTTCAGAAGTGAGACTCATATGAAAGGTCTAGATGTCACATTGGTGATGTGATGTAATTGGTGAGGCTGTGATGTCACAGTAAGGTTATGATGTCCCCCTGAAGCTGTGGTGTCTCTGGTGAGGCTGTGATATCACAGTGAGCTTGCCCTCTCAGTCGTGAGGCTATTATGTAACAGTGAGGATGTGTTGGCACAGTGTGGCTATGATATCACTATGAGGTTGTGATGTCATAGTAAGGTTGGAAAGTCGGTGTGACTGTGCTTTCACAGGGAGACGATGATATTGGTGAGGCTGTATTGTAACTGATGAGGCTCTAATGTCACTGTGATTTTATTGTGTCAAAATGAGGCTGTGATATCACCGTGAGCTCAGAAGGAAAGATTTATGTCACAGTGATTCTTTGATGGCATGGTATGGCTGTGGTGTCACAATGAGGCTGTGATGTCACTAGGGAGGTTGTGATGTCACAATGAGTTTGTGATGTCAATAGTGACACTGTGGTGTTACAGGGAGTCTGTCACGTTTCAGTGAGCCTGTGAGGTCAGTGGTGAGGCTGTGGTACCATAGTGAGTATAGGTATGATGTCAGTGATGAGGATGTTATGTTGCATTGAGGCTTTGAGTTCATAGGTGAGCCTGATATGTCATAATGAGGCTGTGATGAACCAGTGAGGGTATAAGGTCAGAGTCGATGCTATGATGTCACAGTAGGGCAATGATTTCAGAGGTGAGCCTGTGATGTCATACTGAGGCTGTGATGTCACAGTGAGGCTATAACCTCAGAGGTGATGCTGTGAGATGTCACATTAAGGCTGTGTTGTCAGCAGTGATGCCGTGATATCACAGAGGGGCTGAGATATCAGTGGATTGAGACTATGACATCACAGTGAGGATATGGTTTTAGTGGTTAGGCTGTGATATCAGAATGAGGTTGGTTTGAGTGATGAGTGTCACAGTGAAGATAGTATGTCACTGGTGAGTCTGTGATGCCACAGTGAGGCTTTGATGTAACCCTGTGGTTGTGGTGACACTGTAAGCCCATGATGTCACAGGGAGATGATGATGTCACGGTAGGAGTTGTGAGGTCACAGTGAGGCTGTAATGTCAGTGGCAAGACTAGTGTCACAGTGAGGCTATGATGTCAGTGGTAATGCTGTGATGTTACATTGAGGCTGTGATTTCATACTGAGGCTATGTCAGAGGTGTGTATATGATGTCACCATGAGGCTATTATGTCAGTGGCAAGGCTGTTGTCACAGTGAGTTTGTGATGTCACAGTGAGGTGGTGAAGGTACCGTACCGTCAGGTTGTAATATCACAGTGAGGCTGTGAGGAAACATTGTGGGTATGATGTCACAGTGATGCTCTGATGACACAATGATGTGATGTCACTGAAGAGGTTTTGATGGCACAGAAAGGCTGTGATGTTAGTGGTGGTGCTGATGTCACAATGAGGCTGTGATGTCACTGGTGAAGGCATGACATCACAATAAGCCTGGAATGTCAGTGGTAACAAAGATATCATAGTGAGTCTATGATGTCACTGGTTAGGCTATGATGTCAATGGTGAACCTACTACGTGTCAATGACTGACACTGTTGAGGCTGTGATGTCAAAAGCTGTGCTGTCTCTGGTGTGGCAGTGATGTAAGTTTTCTGACTAATGTTAGTGGTGATGCTGATGTCACAGGTGAGGCTGTGCTGTCACTGGTGAGGCCATCATATCAGACTGAGGCTGTGATGTCAGAGTGAGACTGTGATGTTGATGGTAAGACTAATGCCATAATGAGGCTAAGATATAACAGATGAACATGTGTTGTCAGTGGGAAGGCTGTTTGGATGGTTAGGCTTTGATGTCACAGTGAGGCTTTCTTGTCACCATGTGGCTGTGGTTTCACCATGAGCCCATGATGTCAGAGTGAGTTCGTGATGTCTCAGTGGAGGCTGTGATGTCACACTGAGACTGGGATGTCAGTTTCAAGGTTGATGTCACAGTTAGGCTATGATGTTAATGGTGATGCTGTGATTTCACAGTGAGGCTGTGATGTCGCGGTCAGGTTGTAATGTCACAGTGAGGCTGTGAGGATACATTGTAGCTGTGATGTCACATTGCAGCTGTGAGTTCAGTGGTTAGGCTGTTATTTCAGAGGTTACACTGATGTGAGAGATGAGGCAGAGATGTCACATGGACAATGTGATATAACTGGTGAGGCTCTGATGCCACAGTAAGGTTATGATATCACCATGAAGCTGTGGTATTACTGATGAGGCTGTAATATCATGGTGAGTCTGTCATAAGAGTGGTGAGGCTGTGATGTCACAGTGAGGCTGTGATGTCACATTGAGATTGTGAAGTTAGAGAGAGGTTGTGATGTCACTGGTGATAGACTGTGACATCACAGATTGGCTGAAATTTCTATGGTTAGACTTTGATGTGAGAAGTGAGTCAGATGTCAATAATGAGACTGAGATGTCACAGTGAGGCTGGGATGTTACTGGTGAGGCTGTGATGCCACAGCAAGGCTGTGGTGTCACTGTTGAGGCTGTAATGTTACCGTGAGCCTGAGATGTCAGTGATGAGGCTGTGTTGTCATAGCGAGGCTAGGCAGGATGTCCGTGGTGTCACTGATGCTATGATTTCAGAGTTTAGCCTGTTAGGTTACAGTGAGGCTGTGATGACAGAAATGAATATATATTGCCACAGTGAGGCTGTGAAGCTGTGATGTCACTGTGAGGCTCTGTGACATCACAGAGAGGTTGTGATATCACAGTGAGGCTGTGAGATCACTGTGGAGGATGTGATGTCCGTGGCAAGGCTGAATTCACCATGAGGCTATGATGTAACATGTGAGTTTATGATGTAAAAATTCAGCCTGTGAGGTCATATTGCGGATGTGAAGACATTGTGAGCCTAAGATGTCTGTGGGAGGATTGATGACAGAGTGAGACAGTGATGCAATATGTGAGGCTGTGGTGTCACTGTTTATGATATCAAAGGCTATTATGACATGGCTGAGACTATCACATCACTGTGAGCCTCTGCTATCTATGGTGAGGCTGTGGTATCATAGTAAGGCTAGGTAGGATACTAGTGTTGAGACTGTGATTTACTGTGTGCATATGATGTAAGAGTTAGGCTGTGATGTCACAGTGAGGCTGTGATGTCACAGTGAGGCTGTGATATCACAGTACAGCTGTGAGGTTTGTGGTTAGGCTGTGATTTCAGAAATGAGACTGATATGAGAGATGAGGCTGAGATGTCGCAGTGATGATGTGATATAATTGGTGATGCTGTGATGCCACAGGGAATTTATTGTGTCATCATGAGGCTGTCGTGTCACTGGTGGGGTGGTAATATAACAGTGAGCCTGTCATATCAGTGGTGAGGCTGTGATTTCACAGTGAGGCTGTGATGTCATTGGGAAGACTGATGTCACATTGAAGCTACAATGTAACAGGTGGTGTCAGTATAGTCACAGTGCAGGCTGTGAGGACACTGTGAGGCTGTGATGTCCCAGTGAGGCTCTGATGTCAGGTCTCATTCTATGAGACGTCAGTGAGGCTGTGACCTGAGAAGTGATGCTTAGATTTCACAGTGAGGTTAGGATGCCAGTGGTGAGGCTGTGCACTCACACTGAGGCTGTGATGTCAGAGGAGAGGCTATAAAGTTATCGTGAGGTTGTGATATCAGTGGGTCGAGACTATGACATCACAGTGAGGGTGTGATTTCAGTGGTTAGGCTGTGATATCAGAATGAGACAGATGTTGCTGATGAGGGTATGATGTCACAGTGAGGCCGGCATGAAACTGGTGAAACTGTAATGCCACTATGTGGCTTTGATGTCACCATGTGTCTGCGTCGTCATTGTGAGCCTGTGTTGTCACAGGAAGTTGGAGATGTTATGGTGGAAGCTACTGTGAATGATGAGGGTATGATGTCACAGTAAGGCTGGCATGTCACTGGTGAGGCTGTGATGCCACCTTGAGTCTTTGATGTCACCGTGTGTCTGTGGTGTCTCTGTGAGCTCATGATGTCACAGGGAGTGGGTAATGTCATGGTGGAGGCTGTGAGGTCACAGTGAGACTGTGATGTCAGTGGCAAGGCTGATGTAACAGTGAGGACATGATGTCAGTGGCAAGGCTGATTTCACAGTGAAGCTATGATGTAACATGTGAGTGAGTCTATGATGTAACAGGTTAGACTGTGAGGTGACAGTGCGACTGTGAGGTCACTGTGAGGCTCTGATATCTGTGGGAAGATTGTTGTCACAATGAGTTTGGCACATAAAATGTGAAGCTGTGGTGTCACAGTTTATGATATCAAAGGCTCTGATGTCACTACTGAGGCTGTCACATCACTGTGAGCCTGTCCTAACAGTGGTGAAGCTGTGGTGTCCTAGTAAGCTTTGGTAGGACACCAATGGTGAGGCTGTGATGTCACAATGAGGCTGTGATGTCTCAGTGCAGCAGTGAACTCAGTGGTTAGGCTATGATTTCAGAAGTGAGACTAATGTGAGATGTTGCATTGATGATGTGATATAACTTGTGAGGCAGTGATGCCATAGTGAGCTTATGATGTCACCTTGAGTTTGTGGTGACACTGATGGGGCTGTGATATCACGGTGAGCCTGTCATATCAGTGGTGAGGCTGTGATGTCACAGTGAGGATGTGCTGGCACAGTGTGGCTGTGATGTCACAGTGAAATTGTGCTGTAGTAGTGACTGTGCTTTCACAGGGAGATTATGTCATTAGTGAGGCTGTATTGTCACTGGTGAGGATCTAATGTCACAGTGGGTTTATTGTTGCAAAGGGAGGCTGTGATGTCACAATGAGGCTATGATGTGAAAGGTGAAGCTTTATGTCACAGTGATGCTTTGAAGGCATGGTATGGTTGTGAGGTCACATTGAGGCTGTAATGTCACAATGAGCATGTGATGTCATGGAGAAGGTGTGATGTCACAGTGATGTTGGGATGTCAATAGCAGGACACTGTGATGTCACTGAGAGACTATCATGTTTCAGTGAACCTGCGAGGTCAGTGGTAAGGCTCTTGTGTTACAATGAGTCTAGGTAGGATGTCAGTGATGAGGGTGTGATGTTGCATTGAGGTTATGATTTCAGAGGTGAGCCTGTGATTTCATAGTGAGGTTGTGATGAAACAATAAGGATATAACCTCAGAGGTGAGGCTGTATGTTGTCACCAGTAAGCCGTGATATCACAGTGAGGCTATCTCTGGTGTGTATGTGATGTCACCATGAGGATATTATGTCAGTGGCAAGGCTGATGTCACAGTGAGTTTGTGATGTCACAGTGAGGCTGTGATGTCAGAGATGAGGGTGTGATGTCACAGTGAGGCCATGATGTAACTGTTAGGTTGCAATATTACAGTGAAGCTGTTAAGACACATAGTGGCTATGATGACACAGTGAGGCTTTGATGACACAGTGATATGATGTCACTGGAGAGGTTTCAATGGCACCATGAGGCTGTGATGTTAGTGGTGAGGCTGATGTCACAATGAGGCTGTGATGTCACTGGTGATGACGTGATAAGGCTGGAATCTCAGTGATGAGAAAGATGTCATAGTGGGACTATGATGTCACTAGTGAGGCTATGATTTCAGTGGTGAATGTATTACAGGACAGTGACACTGGTGAGGCTGTGTTGTCCAAGGCTGTGTTGTCATTGGTGTAGTGTTGGGCCTGCCCAGGAATAATGGTCTGGGAGGGAGTGAGCAGGACGTGGCTTAGCACATGGGACCAAAGATGGCACTAGGAGCTAGTGTGCTGGGTGTACCCCTGTTTTTATTATAGAGAGCCCTAATTGGCTCATACGAGCCAACATAGATTTATGTTT
Organism: Typhlomys cinereus; assembly: GCA_023101885.1. Lineage (NCBI taxonomy): Eukaryota > Metazoa > Chordata > Mammalia > Rodentia > Platacanthomyidae > Typhlomys > Typhlomys cinereus. Next base: position 1,612,922 of record JALPQD010000465.1, on the reverse strand, counting down.
AGTCTGACCTATGTAGCGTGCATGCTTTGCTGACCATTAAGGTAACTGGTTTCCCATTTCGCACCCTGCAGTCTGCTGTCTATATAAAAACTGTTTCATTACCCCCAATAAATTGAGTCTTGCGTCGACAAGCTCCCTGCTGTTTCTGGAGTCCCCTGGATTTGGGTGAGGGGCTGGAGAACCTGCAATGCATTCACTTTTCTCCACCCTGATGGCCTGGAGTCGTCACAGTGTGTGTATGTGCATGGGAAAACCAGCCCCGCAGTGTGGCAATGATGTCAGTTTTCTTACTAATGTCCATGGTCATGCTGATGTCACATGTGAGGTTGTGCTCTCACTGATGAGGCCGTGATGTCACACTGAGACTGTGATGTCCCCGTTAAGGTTGGATGTCACTGTGGGCTGTCCTGTCTCCATGAGATTTTATCACCCTGGAAGCTGAGATGTCACAGTGCTGCTGAGGTGTCAGTGGTAATACAGAGGTCACAATGAGGCTATCATGTATCAGGTGAGCCTATGGTGTTGGCATCCATGTTGTGAGGTCACTGAAAGACTGTGATGTCAGTGGCAAGACTGATGTCACAATGTGTAACAGGTGTACCTGTTGTGTCAGTGGGAATGTTGTGAAGTCACTGTGAGTCCGTGATGTCACAGTGAGGCACTGAGGTCAGGGCTGATTATATGAGATGTCAGTGAGGCTGTGACATTAGCGGTAATGCTTGGAATTCACAGTGAGGTTAGGATGTCAGTGGCAAGGCTGTTTAGTCACACTGAGGCTGTGATGTGGGAGGAGAGACTGTGATGTCACTGTGAGCCTGTCATATCAGTGGTGACACTGTGGTGTCATAGTGAGTCTAGGTAGCATGTCAGTGATGAGGGTGTGAGGTCACATTGAGGTGATGATTCCAGAGGTGAGCCTGTGATGTGATAGTGAGGCTGCGATGAAACAGTGAGGCAATAATGTCAGAGTAGATGCTGTGATGTCACATTTGAGCAATGATTCAGAGGAGAGCTTGTCATGTCACAGTGAGGCTATAACCTCAGAGGCGAGGCTGTGATGTCCCAGTGAGTCTGTGTTGTCACCAGTGATGCTGAGATATCACAGTGAGGCTGAGATATCAGTGAAGTGAGACTATGACATCACAGTGAGGATGTGATTTCAGTGGTTAGGCTGTGATACCAGAATGAGTCTGATGTGAGTGATGAGTGTATAATGTCAGTGTGTTTGCCATGTCATTTGTGAGGCTGTGATGCCACTTGTGAGGTTTTGATGTCACAGTATGGTTGTGGTGTCACTTTGAGCTAATGATATCACAGAAAGTTGGTGATGTCACGGTGGAGGCTGTGAGATCACAGTTCACAGTGAGACTGTGATGTCAGTGGCAAGGCTGATGTCTCAGTGAGGCTATGATGTCAGTGGTGATACTGTGATGGTACAATGAGGCTGTGATGTCACTGGTGAAGGTGTGATGTCACAATAAGGCAGTAATGTCAGTGGTGAGAAAGATGTCATAGTGAGTCTATGATGTCACTTTTGAGGCTATGAGGTCAGTGGTGAACCTATTACTTGATAGTGACACTGGTGAGGTTGTAATGTCAAAGGCTATGTTGTCACTGGTGTGGCAGTGATGTCAGTGTTCTGAATAATGTCAGTGACATTGATGAGGTCACAGGTGAGGCTCTACCATCACTGGTGATGTCATGGTGTCACAATGAGGCTGTGATGTCACTGTGAGGGTTGTATGTCACAGTGGGCTGTCATGTCACCATTATGTGATATCACTCTGGAAGCTGTGATATCACTGTGAGACTGTGATGTCAGTGGCAAGACTGCTGTCACAGTGAGGCTATGATGTAACAGGTGAGCCTATAGTGTCAGTTGGCAGGTTGTGAGGTCACTGTAAGGGTGTGATTTAGCTGTGTGACTCCAAGTCAGGGCTGATTCTATGAGATATCAGTGAGGCTGAGACATCAGCAGTGATGCTTGGATACCACAGTCATGGCAGTGGTGAGGCTATGCAGTCAAATGAAGCTGTGAAGTCAGAGGGGAGGCTGTGATGTCACTGAGGCTCTGATGTCATCAGATGTAACAAGAAGTTGTGATATCAGAGTGAAACTGTGATATCAGTGGTGATAGACTATGACATCACAGTTTGGCTGAGATTTCAGGGATTAGGCTGTGATGGCAGAAGTGAGGCTAATGTCAGTCATGAGACTGAGATGTCACAGTGAGGCTGGGATGTTACTGGTGAGGCTATTATACACAGTAAGACTGTGGTATCACTGTTGAGACTGTCTCATGACTGTGAGTCTGAGATATCAGTGATGAGGCTATGGTGTCATAGTGAGGCTAGGCAAGAGGTCCATGGTGTCACTGCTTTGATTTCGGAGGTTATCCTGTTATGTTACAGTGAGGCTGTGATGTCAGAGGTGAGGCTGTGATGTCAGAATGAGTCTGTGGTGTCAGAAATGTGGCTCTAATTCCTGAATGAGGCTGTGATATCACTGTGAAGCTGAGATGTCACTGTGAGGCTGGGACATCACAGAGAATTTGTATGTCCCTGTGAGGCTGTGAAGTCACTGTGGAAGATGTGATATCAGTGGCAAGTCTGATTTCACCATGAGGATAGGATGCAGCAGGTGAGTCTATGATGTAACAGGTTATACTGTGAGATCACAATGAGGCTATTAGGACACTGTGAGGCTGTTATATCTGTGGTAAGATTGACGTCATAATGAGGCAGTGATGTAATATGTGAGACTGTTGTCACTATTTATGACGTTAAAGTCTATGATGTCGCTGTGAGGCTGTAATGTCACAGTGAAGCTGTGATGTCACTGAGAGGCAGTGATGTCACAGTGTAGTTGTGAGGTCAGTGGTTAGGCTGTGATTTAAGAAATGAGACTGATGTGAGCCATGAAGCAGAGATGTTGCATCTACAATGTGATTTAACAAGTCAAGCTGTGATGCCACAGTGAGGTTATGATGTCACACTGGTGAGGCTGTAATATCACGGTGAGCCTCTCATATTAGTGGTGAGGCTCTGATGTTAGAGTGAGGCTGTGATGTCAGGGTTGATGCATGGATTTCTCAGCGAGGTTAGTATGTCAGTGGTGAGGCTGTGCAGTCACACTGAGGCTGTGATGTCAGAAGAGAGGCTGTGAGGTTACTGTGAGGCTGTCATATCAATGGTAAGGCTGTGATGTTACAGTGAGACTGTGCTGGCACATTGTGGCTGTGATGTCAAAGTGAGGTTGTGATGTCACAGTGAGATTGTGATGTCAGTAGTGACTGTGCTTTCACAGGGAGACTATGTCATATTTAAGGCTGTATTGTCACAGTGAGTTTATTGTGTCAAACTGAGGCTTCAATGTCACAGTAAGGCTGTGAAGTCACATTCAGGCTGTGATATCACAGTGAGACTAGGTCACAATATGTATGTTATGTCAGTAGTGATGCTGTGAAGTCACATTGAGAATGTGATATCACAGTAGGGTTATGTAAGAAGTTTGTATGTGATGTCACCATGAGGCTATTATATCAGTTGCAAGTCTGATGTCACAGTTTGTGATGTCTCAGTGAGGCTATGGTGTCAGTGGTGATGCTGTGATGTCACATTGAGGCTCTTTTGACAAATTGAGGGTGGGATATTTCTGTTGAGGCTGTAATGCCACAGGATTGCTGTCATGTCACTGTTGAGGCTGTCATGTGATTGAAAACCTGAGATGTCAGTAATGAGTCCATGGTGTCATAGCGAGGCTAGAAAAGATGTCCTTGGTGTCACTGATGTTATGATATCAGAGGTTAGCCTGTTGTATCACAGTGAGACTGTGATGCCAAAGGTGAGACTGTGATGTCACAGTGAAGCTTTGGTGTCAGTGGTGATGCCATGATGTCACATTCAGCCTGTGATATCACAGTGAGGCTATGTTAGAGGTGTGTATGTGATGTCACGATGAGGCTATTATCTCAGTGGCAAGGCTGATGTCACAGAGAGGTTGTGATGTCATGGTGAGGCCGTCATGTCACAGTGAGTATATAATCATAGAGATGAGGCTGTGATGTGAGTGGACATCAGTGGTAAGGTTGTAATACCAAAATGAGACTGGTGTGAGTGATGAGGGTATGATGTCACAGTGAGGCTGGCATGTCACTGATGAGGCTGAGATGCCACTGTGTGGTTTTGATGTCACTGTGTGTCTGTGGTGTCACAGTGAGCCATGATGTCACAGGGATGTCACGGTGGAAGCTGTGAGGTCACAGTGGACTGTGATGTCAGTGGTAAGGCTGATATCACAGTGACACTATGATGTCACCCTGAGTCTGTGATGTCACAGTGAGGCTATATCAGAGATGAGTATGTGATGTCACCATGAGCCTATTATGTCAGTGACAAGGCTGATGTCACAATGAGTTTGTTATTTCATAGTGAGGCTGTGATGTCACTGTCAGGTTGTAATGTTACACTGAGGATATGAGGATACAGTGTGGCTATGATGTCACAGTGAGGCTCTGATGACACAGTGATGTTGTGATGTCACTGGAGAGGTCTGGATGACACAGTGAGGCTGTAGGATTAGTGGTGAAGCTGATGTCACAAAGAGGGTGTGATGTCACTGGTGAAGGTGTGATGTCACAATATAGAAGGAATGTCAGTGGTCAGAAAGATGTCTTGGTGAGTCTATGATTTCAGTGTTGAACCTATTACATGACAATGATGTCACTGCTTAGGGTGTCACATCAATGTGAATCTGTGTTATCTCTCGGGAGGATGTGATGTCACAATGTGGCTGTCATGTCACCATGAAGTATGATGTGAGAGTGAGGCTGTGATGTCACAGTGAGACTTTGAGATCACAGTGCAGCTGTGAGGTCAGTAGTTAGGCTATGATTTCAGAAGTGAGACTGCTGTGAGAGATGAGGTTGAGGTATCGTATTGACAATGTGACATAACTGGAGAAGCTGTGAGGTTATGATGGCACCATGAGGCTGTGGTGCCACTGGTTAAGCTGTAATATCACAGTGAGCCTGTACTATCAGTGGGGAGGCTGTGATGTCATAGAGAGGCAGTGCTGGTACAGTGTGGCTGTGATGTCACAATGAGGCTGTGATGTCACTGGTGAAGCTGTGATATCTGTGTTCTGACTAATGTCAGTGGCGACGCTGATGTCACAGGTGAAGCTGTGCTGCCACTGGTGAGGCCATGATGTCACACTGAGGCTATGATGTCATTGATAATGCTGTGATGTCACATTGAGGCTGTGTTCTTACCAGTTGTGCTGTGATATGACAATGCGACTGTGATGTCACTGGAAAGAGACTGTGACACAATGAGGGTGTGAATTCAGTCGTTATGCTATGATATCAGAATGAGACTGATGTGAGTGATGAGAGTATGATATCACAATGAGGCTGGCATGTCACTGGTGAGGCTGACATGTCACTGGTGAGGCTGTGATGCCACCGTGAGGCCTTGCATCACCATGTGGCTGTGTTGACTCCTTGAGCCCATGATATCACAGGGAGTTGGTGGTGTCACGGTAGAAGGTGTGAGGTCACAGTGAGTCTGTGATGTCAGTGGCAAGGTTGATGTCATAGTTTCATGGTTTGAAATGTGTCCCCCACAGTCTCATGTGTTTGGCAAGGTCATGGTATCTTGAGAGGTGGAGCCTTGCTGGAAGAAGGCAGTCACAAGGCGTGGGACTTGAAGTGGATTAGTCCCACCTTACCTCTAGGTGAAGTCTGCCTTTGCTGTAAGCAGTCTGCAGCTCTCAGCTTCCAAGATGTCTGTGGTGACTTAGCCTCCTCCAGCTTTGGCCAGCCAGCCATGCCACCTCTCTTTGAGAGACTGTGCCATCCCTCCGGAAATATGAGTTGAATAAACCTCCCTTAAGTTGATTGACTTTGAGTGTTCTCTCACAGCAATAATAAAGATTAACTGTTACACATAGTGAGGCTATGACATCAGTGGTAATGTGTTGATGTCATAATGAGGCTGCGATGTCACTGGTGAAGTTGTGATGTCCCAATAAGGCTGGAATGTTAATGGTGAGAAAGACGCCTTAGCAAGACTATGATGTTACTGGTGAGGCTCTTATGTCAGTGGTGAACCTATTACGTGACAGTGACGCTGCTGAGACTGTGACATCAAAGGCTCTATTGTCACTGTTGGGACCATCATGTAACAGTGAGGTTATGTCACTGTGAGGGTTATATGTCATTGTGGGCTATTGTGTAATTGTGAAGTGATATCACTCTGGAAGCTGTGATATCAGAGTGAGGCTGTGATGTCAGTGGCAAGACTGATGTCAAAATGAGGCTATGATGTAACAGGTGAGCCTGTGGTGTCAGTGGGCAGGTTGTGAGGTCACTGTCAGTCTATGATGTCACAGGCTCTGATGTCAGGGCTGATTCTATGAGATGTCATTGAGGCTGTGACATCATGTGTGATGCTTGAATTTCACAGTGAGGTTAGGACATCAGTGGTGAGTCTGTGCAGTCACACTAAGGCTGTGATGTCAGGGGAAAGGTTGTAATGTTACTGTGAGGTGGTAATGTTACCATGAGGTTATGATATTACAGTGAGGCTGTGATATCAGTTGTGACAGACTATAACATTACAGGTGGGCTCACATTTCACTGGTTAGGCTGTGATGTCAGAAATGAGGCTGATGTCAGTGATGAGGCTGAGAGTCAGTGATGAGGCTGACATGTCACAGTGAGGCTGGGATGTTTCTGGTGACTCTGTGATGCCATGGAGACACTGTGGTGTCACTGTTGAGACGTTATGTGACTTTGAACCTGAGATGTCAGTGATGAGGCTGTGGTGTCATAGCAAGAATAGGCAGGATGTCTGTAGTGTCACTGATACCATGATTTCAGAGGTTAGCGTGTTATGTCACAGTGAGTCTGTGATATCACAGTGAGACTGTGATGTCAGAATTAAGGCTGTAATGCCACAGGGAGGTTGTGATATCACTGGGAATCTGTGATATCACTGTGAAGCTGTGACATCACAGAGTTTGTGATGTCACAGAGGCTGTGAGGTTACCGTGGAAGATGTGGTGTCAGTGGCAATGCTGATTTCACCATGAGGCTATGATGAAACAGGATGTATCAGGTTAGAATGTGAGGTCACAGTGAGACTCTGAGGTCACAGTGAGGCTGTGATATCTGTGGGAAGATTGATGTCACAATGAGACACTGATGTAACATGTGAGGCTGTGGTGTCACTGTTTATGATGTCAAAGGCTATAATGTCACTGCTGAGGCTGTTACATCACAGTGAGCCTGTGTTATCTGTGGGAGGCTGTTGTGTAAGGCTAGTTATGTGAGGCTGTCAAGGTAAGGCTAGTTAGGATACCAATGCTGAGCCTGATATCAAAAGAGAGGCTGTGATATCACTGTGAAGCTGTTATTTTACCATGAATTTGTGATATCACAGTGAAGCTCTGATATAAGTGTTTAAAGACTATGATAGTTCAGCTGAGATTTCAGTGGTTAGGCTGTGTGTGATGTTAGAATGAAGATGATGTAAGTGATGAAAGTATGATGTCACAGTGAGATTGTCATGTCACTGGTGAGAATGTGATGCCACTGTAAGGCTTTGATGCCCTGTGATGTCACAGGGAGGTAGTGATTTTATGGTGGAAGCTATAAGGTCACAATGAGTCTGTGATGTCAGAGGAAAGAATGTGATATCACAGGTAGGCTGTGATATCATTGGTTATGCTGTGATGTCATAAATGAGGTTTATGTCAGTGATGAGGCTGAGATGTCATAGTGAGGCTGGCATGTTATTGGTGAGGCTGTGATGCCACAGGGAAGCTGTGCTTTCACCGTGTGGCTCTGATGTCACAGTGAGGTTCTGATTTCTGAGTGAGGTTGTGATGTCAATAGGGACTGTGCTTTCACAGGGAGACTATATCATTGGTGAGGCTGTATTGTCACTGGTGAGGCTCTAATATCACAGTGACTTTATTGTGTCAAACTCAGGCTGCGATGTCACAGAGAGGATATAATGTCAGAGGTAAAACTTTATGTCACAGTGATACTTTGATGGCATGGTATGACTGTGATGTCACAATGAAGCTGGGATGTCACTGTGAGGTTGTGATGTCAGTGGGGAAGTTACCTTGTCACTGTTAGGTGGTGATGTCAATAGCGAAACTGTGGTGTCAGAAGGAGGCTGTCATGTTTCAGTGAGCCAGTGAGGTCAGTTGTGAGGCTGTGGTGTCATGGGGAGTCTGGGTAGGAAGTCAGTGATGATTTGACGTTGCACTGAGTTGAAGATTTCAGAGGTGAGCCTGTGATGTAATACAGAGGCTGTGATGAAACAGTGAGGCTATATTGTCAGAATTGATGCTGTGATGTTACACATGTGCAATGATTTCAGAGGTGAGCCTGTAATATCATAGTTAGGCTGTCATGTCATAGTGAGTGTATAACCTCAGAGGTGAGGCTGTGATGTCACAGTGATGCTATCAGAGGTGTGTATGTGATGTCATCATGAGGCTATTATGTCAATTGCAAGGGTGCTATCACAGTGAGTTTGTGATAGTGCTGTCCTGTCGTAATTGGACAGTGAGGCTCTGAGGACTCAGTGTGGCTATGATGTCATAGTGGGCTCTGATGATACAGTGATGTTGTGATGTCACTGGAAAGGTTTTGCTGGCACAGTGAGGCTCTGCTCTCACAGTGCAGATGTATGGTATGTGATTAGGCCATGATTTCAGAACTGAGACTGATGTGAGAGATGAGGCTGAGATGTCACATTGATGATGTGATATAACTGGTGAGGCTGTGATGCCACAGTGAGGTTATGATCACACTATGAGGCTGTGATGGCACTGGTAAGGCTGTAATATCACGGTGAGCCTGTCCTGTGAGTGGTGAGGCTGTGATGAGGCTCAGTTGTGGCTGTGATTTCAAAGTGAGGTTGTGATGTCACAGTGAGGTTAGGATGACATTAGTGACTGTGCTTTCACAGGGAGACTATCATTGGTGAGGATGTATTGTCATTGGTGAGGTTCCAATGCACAGTGAGGCTATGCTGTCAAAGGTGAAGCTTTATGTCACAGTGATCCTTTGATTGCATGGTATGGCTGTTTTGTCACAATGAGGCTGTGAATGCACTGTCAGGATGTAATGTTACAGTGAAGCTGTGAGGACACAATGTGGCTATGATGTCTGACGACAGTGATTTTGTGATGTCACTGAAGAGGTTTTGATTGCACAATGAGTGTGATGTTAGTGGTGAGTCTGGTGTCATAATGTTATGACATGGTTGAAGGTGTGATGTCATAGTAAGGCTGGAATGTCAGTGGTGAGAAAGATGTCATATCAAGTCTATGATGTCAATAGTGAGGCTATGATGTCAGTGGTGAACCTATTACGTGACACCTAGTAAATAGCTAAATGATTGGTGGCTGCTCTCACCCTTCACCTTAGTGGAAAGGTGGCCACACCTGGTTGGACCCCTACCCTATATAAGCCCAAACACTTCTTGAATAAAGCTGATTCTGCAGCCAACTTGTCCTCTGCCTGTCGCTTCTCACATGACTTTCAGGGTCTGGGTAGTGACTCCGTCACTGGCTCACCAATTTGCCTTGAGCCCACAAGGAGCTGCCACTTCCCCTCCTTTTCCTGGCTGGCCCAGCGGGGATTCAGCAACTTGGGGTGGTCCTGCCTTCAGTGTAGACGAGACACCTACTCCGGTAAACCTCACTTTGGTGAGTGACCTCTTTGGTTTTGTGTTCCTTTGCTTTTGGTGCCTGAAGGTGAGCAGGTCACCCCCTCCTCATCCCCTTTACCTGTTTGTCCATCATTGTGCTCTTAAGGTTAGCACCACAATTGGTTTTTTGTTTTCCCCATGATCAAAAAACCCCTCTAAACCAAGGCTTTTCCTGGCGAGTTCATATGAGAAAGTGGTCCGTTCAGAACTTGGAGCCCAGGTTTGATTATATTGAATTGGCCTGGCCAGGGGCATACAGCCTGGGGGAGTAACGAACCCCTGAAGTCCTTCACTAAGCACAAGATGCTTAGATCTTTGCGAATATCCTGCACTAGGTCTTTCCTTGGACGTTGGTTACCCTTTTAGAAGTTGTTTTCACTTTGACCTTGTTTCTAGTGATTGCTTTTTATTTTCTGCACTTTTTTGCCTTGTCCGCTCACCTCCTAGTTATCTCTGCTTCATTTCGGAGCCTTTCCTCTCCATAATGGGTAATTTACTGTCCCATTAAAAGGCACATCATCTGACTTCTCTTAAGGCTCTACTAGACTTACGTAAGATCAAAATGATTCTGAAGGACTTAGAAGATTTTGGGGAGGAAGCCTTAATCTTAGCTCCTTGGACTTCCCCAGAAAATGTCTGGGACCCACAGATTTGCATGGGAGTGCTTTCCTGGCCTTTAAGAAGGAAGTCCAGGATGGCTATATCCTATTATGACATGGCTGAAAGCCAAGCCCATAGTAATCTACAATATGACATACAAATTACAATAGATATGCTTACAGGTAGAAGTCAATATAGTGATTCTGTTTCACAATCTACCATTAGACAAATGGCCTTACAAAGCCTAAAGACTTGCAGGCCTCAAAGACCAGAGTCCTTTTTCCATAACCTTATCCAAGGATCTGATGAAAGATTTGCTGACTTTTTAACACGTGTGACCGAAGTGGTGGAGAGATGCACCCCAGTTGGACCAGCAAGAGATGCATTGATTAAAGATTTGTTCTGGGAAGGAGCAAATACACCTACCTGTAATGTGGTCGTTCCTTCCTGTAATGAACATATGCATAAGTGGATAGTAGCTACCAAAGATATCAATCCCTCTACCACCCGATTTGAGGCTTTGGCTACTTCTGGTAATGCTCTGGCCATTCATAAACAGACAAAGGACCTTCCCTATATTGGTGCTGTGGAGAGCCTGGACACTTTAAAAGCTCATGCCCTAAGCTCATGATTAAGCCAAAAACACCTTGCCCCAAATGTGGGAAAAGTTTACACTGGGCTAACTAACGTCCGTAGGTCCAGCTACAAAAAGGCTCCTTTAAACTCAAGGGGCAACTCTAAATCCCGCTAAAACAAGGGTCACCTAGCATCCAATGGACACTCCCTGTGTATGACCATGTACCTCAAATGATGGCCTCCCTGGATGGGACACCAATCAAAAGCATATTAAATACAGAAGCCAATGTCACCATAATTGGAGAGAATGATGCTAGACGAATGTTGCATTGGGAATACAATCAATGGCCTCCCATAAGGGGGTAAGAGGAAACCAATCGACTATAAAATTTACAAACAATGTAACCTGGAAGACCATGATGGCAATATAAGCCATATTAAACTACTAATAGCAGAAATCACTACCACTCTGTGGGTCAGAGATTTGAAGACTGCCATGGGTGTCATCCTTACAACAGATGACCAAGCCTTTTACGATGACATCATAGAAATGGATAGAATGACATTTTCCCAGCAAAGGATACACAGCACCCCCGATTCTAAAGGCCACTGCTCCTGCACTAAGAACACTAGAGTCCATTAAACTGAAATGGACTCACATGGGACCCATATGTTGGATCAGTGGCCAATATTAGAACCAAAACTTTCTGCTCTTAAGTCTTTAGTGACAGAAAAATTAAGACTGGGACATATTGAGCCTTCCTTAAGCCTTCATAATACCCCTATCTTCGTTATTAGAAAAAAGTCAGGGAAATATCCCATGTTACAAGATCTACCCCAGGTTCATAAGTACATGACAAAAATGGGTCCACTCCAAGATGGCATCCCACCTATGATGCCTAGCTCCATTCCCTTGAATCTAGCTATCATAAATATCAAGGACTTTTTTTTTCTCAGTTCCCTTACATGAGGATGACAGGCAGGTTTTTGGCTTCACTGCATGGGAACCCAATTATCAAATCCCTGCAAAGAGATTTCATTGGAAAATTCTACTCCTGGGAATGAAAAACAGCTCAATGATATGTCAACATTACATTGCTACAGTGACACAATATATTAAAACTCAATGCTCGCCTATCCATTAAATGGATGATTTACTCGTGGCCCACAAATAACAAAAAAAATTGAAATCCCTCCTTTCAGAACTCCTACAGAATGTTAACAACATTGGCCTTTATATTGCTAATGATAAAGTACAACTGCTCCTTCCCTATGGATTTCTAGGTTATAAAATTACCTCAAACATTAGGCCCTTGTTCCCACAGTTACTAATAAAAAAGAAATACTCCTTAAATGAGCTAAAAACTATGAAGTCAGATCAATTGGCTTAAACCCTTACTATCTCTTTCCCCTGAGGATTTAAGACTTTGAAATCATACCCACGAAAACATTACTTTACACCCTGATGCTACAAAGGCCTTTTATTATATATCAGCCTCATTAGACACTCTAAACATCCATAGGATAAACACCCAGGAACTCTTATGGGGAATTGTCCTCTCTACAAGTCAGGCCCCATTAGGCCTTATATGGCAATTTTTTAGATCAATCCCTCATGGTCCACCTATCATAAAATAACTCCAAGATTTGAAGCTGTCCTCCTTGTGTCACATAAAGTGCATGTATATTGAAAAGGAATTTCCAACAGGGAGACTGATAAAAATATCTTGTCTATTTCCCTGACAAAAGTTCAATTTTTAATGAGAGATAATTTCCTTTTTTCAAGCTATACTTGCAGGCTTTTCAGTTGACTTAGATAATCACCTACAGTGACACAATGTATTCTGATAAGCTCCTTCAGACCTTACAATAACTCATGATTCAGTCCCATTCTCATGCCTTCCTTTCTTCCTCAGCCATTCTTGGCGCTCCATGTGCCTTTATTGATGACAGCTCCCATCAAATAGGGGTAATAATAAAAGCCCCTAAAAAACTGGACAAAATTTTTGTATGGCCCAATAAAGGATCTGTCCAAATTGGTGAATTGTATGCCATTATCAAAGCCTTAGAGGAAACCGAAACTAGGTCCATTAACATTTTCTCTGACAGTATGTGGTACAGCCTATTAAGGTTACTTCCTTCTCCAGTTTTAGGGGCTCATCATCCCCTGTTGATATTGTGTTACAGATGCTTAAAATGCACCTAGAGAATAGACAACATACCTTTTTTATTGAGCACATAAGATTTCATTCAAGATTACCAGGGTTCATAGTGCAAGGCAATGATGAGGTAGATAAACTTATCATGGTGATCTCTGTCCCATTATTGGAACAAGCTAGGCTCCTCCACCAAAAATTTCACATGTCTCCTTCCAACCTCCACATAGTATATCCTGAACTAACTCTTAGTGCAAACACTTGTGCAGAACCTGTGCTGCTTGTGCCCCTTTTGCATCTTTGGGTCCCTTCCAACCTCAGGGAGTTAAATCTAGGGGGCTTTCACCTAATTCTTTATGGCAGATGGACATGACCCACTACTCTTCATTTGGAACACTCAAATATATACATGTCATCACAGATACATCTTCCAAATTTATTTATGGCACTACTTTAACAGGAGAAAAGGCTAGCCATGCCATGAAGGCTGTAAAATGGCTATGCTGGTTACAAGAGTGCCTTGGACCATAAAAACAGACAATGGCCCTGCTTACACATCTGCTCAATTTTGCTCCTTTCTCTCATCTTGGAGTATAACACATGTTACTGGCTGAGGCCCAAGGCATAATTGATGTATGAACAGGACCTTAAAGGACTGTTTACAAAGGACTAACGCCCCTTCCCCATACCCTTACCTGTGGCTCACCAAAGCCCTCATCACCCTTAATTTCCTCACCTTTAATAACTATGGTTTATCTCCCACTTACAAACATTGGAAATCTCAACCCACTATGATACCCTTGTCTCTTGTTCATTGGAAGGATCCCTAGCGGGTACATGGAATGGACCCCACCCTCTATTAACACAGGGACAAGGACATGCTTGTGTTCTTCCAGATCCCACCTCAAAACCTATTTTCATACACTCGTCTTGTCCACCCTGCAACTGATGCACCTGTCATCAGAAATGACTTGAAAAAGATGAGCATCAGCCTGGATGAGTGTGGGTCTCTGTTGCTTCCCCTGGCAGCTCTAATCACCACTGATGATCTTTGGGCCCTAGTCCCCTTCCCTCCTCTACCTCTGTAGCTCTTGACCCTCCCTCTTTCCTCAGCTGTATTTTCTGCTTCAGATGTTACCGATCTCCCTCTTATGAAACAATTATGGAGCAGGATGTCTGACTTCTTGTGTTTCATGTTCTTGTGTGTTTATATGTTCTGTGTTTACATGTTGTGTGTCTTGTGTTTCAATGTAAAATAATCTGTGGCCACTTCAATTTTCTTTTCATTTGTGTTGCGTGCTAATATTAAAATTTTGGTATGCCATTTTTAAATACATGTATGCATACTCAAAAATAAGAACAAGTAATTTTGATGATATCTAAGGCCTTAACTACTTATGTTTTATATCATTCACAATTGTCTTTTAATAGATTATAAGTTTTCTTTCATACAAGTTTTCTTACTTTTTTTCATATATTTCCAAAATAACGAAGATTGTTTCCAGTTCCCCAGGGCATCCATTCAGGCCTCAGATATGCCTAAGATCACCAAAAGCTCCTGGGAGGCCTGGCTGTCCTCCATTAGAGGTATGCCTTACTAATTTGCCATTGATAGGTTTTGCTTTGTGTCTCACCAGCTCTTCTGGACCATTTATATGCCTATGCTGTTTACAGCCCCTCAACCTGCTCCTGCCCTGACAAAAACCTCATTTCTCTCCCATAACTGAGTTCCCCTTTGGAACCATGATTCCTTCTCTGTGCTGGTCTCATGACTATTAGTCAATGATGGGTAAGACTCCACACGAGGGTGGTGTACAATCTAAGACAGGCACAGACACTTTTATTCCATGCAGCCAAAAAGGCTGGGTGTTGTCCCAGCTATCATGGTCCCCACTAGATATTTATAAATGAATAAAAGAGTGAAAATGTGGCACCATCATTTCAGGGATGCCCTAGACCAGGCTCTCAAATCCAGAAGGTCTGCCTATATAAAACCATGAACAAGTTTGAACATATCATAATAGAAGAACCATACAGGAGGAGGGATGGACAACCAAGGGGAAGCAGCCATATAATCAGGACACCTAGTAAACAGCTATGTCAGAGGTGTGTATGTGATGTAACTATGAGGTTATGTCAGTGGCATGGCTGATGTCACAATGAGTTTGTGCTGTCACAGTGAGGCTGTGAGGGCACAGTGTAGGAATAATGTCACAGTGAGGCTCTGATAACACAGTGATGTTGTAATGTCACTGGAGATGTTTTGAATGCACAGAGAGGCTATAATATCAGTGGTAAGGTTAATGTAATAATGAGGCTGTGATGTCACTGGTGAGGCTATGATGTCAGTGGTGAACCTATTACATGAGAGTGACACTGGTGAGGCTGTAATGTCAAAGGCTGTATTGTCACTGGTGTGGCAGTGATGTCAGTGTTCTAATTAATGTCAGTGGCACTGCTGACATTACAGATGAGGTTGTGATGTTACAGTGAGTCTGTGATGTCAGTGGTAAGACTGATGCCACAATGAGGCTATGATGGAACATGTGAGCCTGTTGTGTTTGTGGAAGGCTGTGAGGTCACAGTGAAGCTGTGATGTTAGTGGCATGGGGAAAACTTTCTCTCTGTGCTCTCTGTGTTACAAAAAAAGGATGAGAAGACTCCTTACAATTGGCTCGCCCTCTGATGATGCCCTCTTCCAGAGGAGGAATGGACCCCGGAGACATATCTGCCACGGATCTCTTACAACAACTATATGGTGCTCCATGTGATTGCAATGGAGGTTTTTCTTCCACTAGTTATCCTGTAACCTCCCAGACTACCGAATGTGGAGATAAAACTGCCCACTTAGTCTCCTCCCCAGGACGCCCATCCAAGGTTCATAGATTAACTGTCCATTCTCCAACCGCCCTCATGTCATGGCAATACACTCTCAAGCCAAAAATTGTTCCTTCCTCTAATGGCCTACCAGGCCCCTGCCCTACAGGCTGTAACTTTGTCACCGAGATGCATGCCTCATGTTACAGTGTGGCCCAAAGATGTACCCATCAAGGCCAACAATATTTTACCACTGTCCCCAACATCATAAGATCAGGCAAGGACACCGGAGATTGGAGTCTTACACCTTCTACCGGTTCTGTTAACTTTCAGCCTGTCAAAGCTTCATGCCTAGCCACTCCTGGAAAACCAGCATGCTGGAGCGTCCAGGCTCCCATTCATGTCTCTGACGACGGATCTACTGATCAGGTCAGAGAACATCATGTTGAACAAACTCTTCAAGAAATGATAAACTCCTTGATTCCCCGCATAGATTATATCCCCTACTGCTTCCCAAATCCAGGGGAATAGATTTAGATCCCTGTACTTCTGATATTATCTCTGCAACCCATTCCACTTTAAATGCCGTCAACCCTCAATTAGCCAAGGATTGCTGGTTGTGCTTGGCCTTATGCAATAGTTGGCCTCTTGCAGTTCCCCTTTTAAGTGAATCCATTCCTATTGATAACCCTAACTGCATACTCTCTGTCCCCTTCAACGTTCAACCCACTGGGTTCACAAACTCCACCTGCTTTTACAAACACTTCCTTAATAATTCCTTTGATATTGATGTAGGTATAGCCTCCTTCACATCCTGCTCAGAAATAACTAATGTTTCCACAGCCCTCTGCACTGGCCCAGGAAAAGTTTTTACCTTCGGTCTGGGTTAGCCTTTTCCTTCCTCCCTACAAATTGGACTGGACTCTGAGTCCTGGCTTTCCTTTTACCTGACAATAAGATTCTCCCGGGGGATCCACCTGTCCCTATTCCTTCCATAGACTACTTCATTCCCAGACATACATTCCCAGACATAGAAGAGCTGTTTAGTTTATTCCAATCCTTGTTGGCTTGGGGATTGCTGGGGGACTATCCTCTAGTGCTACAGGCATGGGAGTTGCTATTCATTCCTATACTAGTCTCTCTCAACGACTGGCAGATGATGTCCAGACAGTATACAAATCAGTTCAAGACATCCAAGGCTCAAATAGACTCCTTGGCTTCAAAACCTATTCAGGTTCATTATCATTGCCTTGAAATTGCTGAATGAGGTTATCTAGAGCTAATGGAGGATGTGTCCCCTATGGGAACAGCATAGGCCTCAGATCTATGCCCACAAGTGTGGATGGACACCGATATGGGGTGCGAGGCAAAGACACTGCAAGGGAAGGACCCTACTGTTCACATCTGAGTTCCCTGAGAAACATTCCTGATTGCATAGAGGTTGGTGCCAAAAAGTTCCTCTCCTCCCCAAAAAGACACCCACAAAGCCCACCTGGGAGGATCAGTCCACTGTTTCCCCCATCGGTTAAGGTCCAACACCTATAGAGGGTGCTTGTCCCTCCTCCTCAAACTCCACTTCTCACCTTAATAATACAGAAAGGGAGGAGATGCCGGGAGCCATAAAAAAGGATCTTTTGCCCGAGTGACCCTCTTGGGCGCCTGCCTGTCTCTGTTTCCCCCATAGGTGGGCTCCTTTGTCAGAGAAGCAAGCAACCATCTGCGGTTCATCTTATCTGCCATAAATACCTCAGTCCCCTAGCAACATTTCCTGACTGGCCAAATGGTTTTCCCGCCTAAACACCTGCCCTGGGAAGCCCCTTCCCCCCAAGAACTATATAAATCTTCCCTTGTTCAATAAAGTTAGAGCTTAATCGGAACTCTCGACTTGCTCTCATTCTTTGTGTCTCCTGTCCTCCCCCCTCCTAGGTTACCCGGTTCTCAGAATGTCCTGCGGGCCAGGGCATTTGACATTAAATCTGACAATGGCATTAAAACCTCACAGCGACCTCCAGCCTAATCACTGACACCACAGGCTCAAATATTACATTGTAGCCTC
The DNA here is from genome assembly GCA_023101885.1 of Typhlomys cinereus. NCBI lineage: Eukaryota > Metazoa > Chordata > Mammalia > Rodentia > Platacanthomyidae > Typhlomys > Typhlomys cinereus. The sequence goes on along the minus strand of JALPQD010000465.1, from coordinate 1,594,983 downwards.
ATTGTGACATCACTCTTATCACTGACATCACAGTCTCACTGGGACCTCATAGCCTCCACCGTGACATTATCAACTCCCTATGACATCATGGGTTCATGGTTACACCACAGACAGACAGAAACAACAAAACCTCATGGTAGCATCACAGCCTAACACTAACCTCACAGCCTGTTCACAGACACCACAGGCTCGCCTGTTACATTATAGCCTCATTGTAGCATCAGTCTTATCACTGACATCACACCTTCACTGTGACATTAGAGCCTCACCTGAGACACCAGTGTCACCACTGATATTAGTCAGAACACTGACATTACAGCCTCACCAGAGCCACTGTCATCTAATAAGTTCACCACTGACATTATAGCCTCACCAGTGACATCATAGACTCACTATGACATCTTTCTCACTACTGACATTCCAGCATTATTGTGACATCATACTTTCACCACTGACATTCCAGCCTCGTTGTGATATCAGCCTCAGCAGCATCATTATAGCTTCACTGTGCCATCAAAAACTCTCCAGTGCCATCACAAAATCACTGTGTCTTTAGACCCCCACTGTGACATCATAGACACACTGTGTCCTCACAGCCTTTCGTTTACATTACAACCTGATAGTGGTATAACAGCCTCACTGTAACATCACAAGCACATTGTGACCTCACAGCCTCCACCGTGACATCACAAACTCCCTGTGACATGACAGGGTCACGGTGACATCACAGCCACACTGTGACATCAAGCATCATGGCGGCATCACAGCTTCACCAGTGACATCACAGCCTCATTGTGACATAATACACTCATTACTCACATCAGCCTCATTTTAATATAACAGCCTAAACACTAAAATCACATTCCTCACTATGATGTCATAGTCTTAGTCTACTGACATCACAGCCTCACTGTGATATCAGCATCACTGGGGAAAACACAGCCTCACTGTTACAACAAAGCCTCACCTCTGAGGTTATAGCCTCACTGTGACATGACAGCCTCACTATGACATAACAGGCTCACCTCTGAAATCATTGCCCAATTGTGACATCACAGAATTGACTCTGACATTATAGCCTCACTGTTTCATCACAGCCTCACAACTGATAGGACAGGCTGACCGTGATATCACAGCCTCACAAGGGACATGACATTCTCATGGTGACATCATAACCTCACTGTGGAATCACAACCTCAACTGTTATATCATACCATCAATGCGACATCTCAGCCTCATCTATCACATCAGTCTCACTTCTGAAATCACAGCCTAACCACTGATCTCACAGCTGCACTATGACATCACAGGCAAATGGTGACATCACAGGCTCACAGTCTAGGCATTGGTATCCTACCTAGCCTTACCATGACACCACAGCCTCACCACAGATGCACAGTGATGTGACAGCCTCAGTAGTGACATCATAGACTTTGACATCATAAACAGTGATATCATAGCCTCACATGTTACATCACTGCCTCATTGTGACATCAATATTCCCACAGATATCACAGCCTCACATTGACCTCACAGACTCATTCTGACCTCACAGTCTAACCTGTGACATCATAGACTCACCTTTTACATCATAGCCTCATGGTGAAATCAGCCTTGCCATTGTCCTCACATCTTCCACATAACTTAAGAGCCTTACTGTGGCATCAGTATCCAGGGTGATATCACTTAATGGTGACATGACAGCCCACAGTGCCATACAATCTTCACTGTGACATCACAGACTCACTGTGAAATCATGGCCTCATAAGGGACTACACAGCCTCACCTGTGATATCAGTGTCATCACTGACATTAGTCAGAACACTGTCAGCATTGCCACACCAGTCACAAAATAATATTTGACATCACAGCCTCACCAGTGACACTGTCATGTAACAGGTTCACCAGTTACATCATAGTGTGATGCGTTATGTGTTATGATGGTTATGCATTCCTAATCTTAAGAGCACAATGATGGAAAACAGGGAAAGGGAAAGGGGGGGCACCTGCTCAACTTCAAGCACCATAAGCATAAGAACACAATATCAAAGGGGCCATTCACCGAACTTTACCAGAGTGGGTGTCTCATCTACACCGAAGGGAAGGTGACGCCACCCCATGTTGGAGCGCCAGAGTTTTGTTCGTTATGGAATTAACCAGACAAATTGCTTCACCGACTAAAAATGGCCATGTACCACCACACACGGAATCAAGAAAGAGCTATCAATCTGTCAATCCTGACCCGAGGTTATATGGCCCAGGGGAGTAACGAGCCCTTGAAGTTCCTCACTAAGCACAGGACACTTAGATACCAAACACCTCTGCATATGTCCTGCAGTAGGTCCTTGGACATTGGTTACCCTTTTGGGAGTTGTTTTCACTTTCACCTTGGTTCTAGTCATTGCTTTTTATTTTCTGCGCCCTTTCACCTTGTCCACTCACCTCCTAGTCATCTCTGCTTCATTAGGGAACTTTTCCTCTCCATAATGGGTAATTTACTGCCCCATCAGAAGGCACCCCAGCTGATTGCCCCTAACTCTCTACTAGACTTACATAGGATCAAAATGAAACCAAAGGACTTAGAAGATTTATGGGAGGAAGCTTTAATGTTAGCTCCTTGGATTTCCCCAGAAAATGTCTGGGACCCACAGATTTGGATGGGAGTGCTCTTCCTGGCCCATAAGAGGGAAGTCCAGGAAAGCCATATGCCTCCCCACCCTTTGTTCACATTCTCCTTGGCATCATAGTAAGCCTTAAAGGATCCTCCACTGAGGAAGTGACCAATTGCTTTCCAAAACCTTATCAAGCAACAGGAAAGGATAAATTCACAGAAAGAAGAGATAGAAAGACAACAGAAAATGTTAGCAAAGTAGAAACCCCCTGCCATGGGTTGGGGGCACCTCCTGGGAGAAGCATGGAGTGATGGCAGCAGCAAAAATGATGGAAGAACTGCACAGCCTGGACCAACAATGGCAAGAATTGATAGAGCTCAAGTTTGTTGGAGTTAGTGTTAGTATGGGGCCACTCAATCGTGAGTCTGCAGCAAACTCACTCTCTGCCTGTTGGTTCTTGCCTGACTCCTGTGGTCTGGGTGGTGACCCTGTGCTTGCTTGCCCCCTCGCCTCCAGCTCAGGACACCGCTGCTGAATTCCCCCTCTTTCCCGAACATCCCGGTGGGGATTCAGCAATAACCAGTGACATGATAGACTCATTATAACATCTTTCTCACCACTGACACTCTAGCCTTATTGTGACATCACACCTTCACCAATGACATTACAGCCTTACTGTGCCATCCAAATCTCTCCAGTGACATCACAGCATAACTATAGCATCAGAGCCACTCAGTGACATCATAACCACATTGGGTACTCATAGCTTCATTGTAAAATTTACAAACTGATAGTGCCATCATAGCCTCACTATGACATCACAAATTCTCGGTGACATCAGCCATACCACTGACATAATAGCCTCATGGGACATCATATACACACCTCTGACATAGCCTCACTGGGACATCACAGCCTCAATGTTACTTCACAACATCACCACTGATATCATAGCCTCACTGTGACATATCAGCCTCAGTTTGACACAAAAAACTCACCATGACATTAGAGCTTAACTAGTGACAATACAGTCTTACCAATGATATAGTTTCCCTGTGAAAGCACAGTCACTACTGACATAAACAACCTCACTGTAACATCACAACCTTATTGTGGACATCACAGTCACACTGTGCCAAAAGAGCATCACTGTGACATCACAGCCTCGCCACTGATTGAACAGGCTTAGTGTGATATTGCAGCATCTCCAGTGACACCACAGTCTCATGATGTCATCACAACCACACTGTGACATCAGAGCCTCACCAGAGGTATTGTACCTGACTTGTCATGACACTAAAGCCTCACTACAGATAGCACAAGCTCGCAGTGATGAGACAGCCTCAGCAGTGATATCATACCCTTGGACATCATAAATAGTGGCACCACAGCCTCACATTTGCATCATTCCTTCATTGTGACATCAATATGACCAGAAATATCACAGCCTCACTGTGACTCACAGTCTAACCTGTTACATCATAGTCTCACCTGTTACATCATAACATCATGGTAATGGTTCTAACTTACTCTGAAATTTAAGCATCACCTTTCACATCACAGCCTCACGGACATCTCATAGAATCAGTCAGTCCTGAAATCAGAGCCTTACTGCAACGTCACACTCTCACAGGAACCTCACGACCTGCCCACTGACAACACAGGCTCACTTCTTACATTATAGCCTCATTGTGACATCAGTCTTGCCACTGACATCACAGCCTGACTGTGATATCAGACTCCAGAATGATATCACCTAACGGTGACATGACAGCCCACAGTGACATATAACCTTCACAGTGACATCACAGCCTCACCAGTGACAGCACAGCCTCACCTGTGACAACAGCATCGCCATTTACATTAGTCAGAACACTGACATCACTGCTACACAAGTGATAATACGGCCTTTTACATCACAGCCTCACCAGTGCCATCCAAATCTCGTAATAGTTTCAACACTGACATCATAGCCTCACCAGTGACATCATAGACTTAGTATGACATCTTTCTCACCACTGACATTCCAGCCTTATTGGGACATCATACCTTCACCAGTGACATCACAGCCACATTGTGACATCAGCCTCACCACTAACATCACAGTCTTACTGTGCCACCCAAACCTTTCCAGTGATATCACATCATTGTGTCATCAGAAGCCTCACTGATATATCATAGCCACACTGTGTCCTCACAGTCTCACTGTGACGCTACAACCTGACAGTGTCATCACAGCCTCACTGGGACATTACAAACTGACTGTGATATCAGTTTTGCCACTGACATTATAGCCTCATGGTACATCACATAAACACCTCTGACCAAGCCTAACTGTGACATGACAGACTCACCACTGATAGAACAGGCTAACTGTGATATTACGGCCTCACCAGTGACAGCACAGCTTCTTGGTGACATCATAACCACACTGTGGCATCCCAGGCTCACCAGTTATATCACATCATCAATGTGATATCTCAGCCTCATCTCTCACAGCAGTCTGAACTCTGAAATCAGAGGATAACCATTGCCCTCACAGTTGCACTGTGACATCACAGTATCATTGTGACATTACAATGTCACTGTGACATCACAGCCTCATAGTGATATCACAGACACACTGTGACATCACAGACTCAACACTGGTATCCTACTTAACCTTTTTATGACACCACAGCCTCACCACAGATAGTGCAGGCTCACTGTGACATGACAGCCTCAGCCGTGACAGCATTTGACATCATAAACTGTGACACCACAAACTCACATTACATCATTGCCTCATTGTGACATCAATATTCCCACAGATATCACAGCCTAAATGTGACCTCACAGCCTCACTGTGACCACACATTCAAATCTGTTGCATGATAGACTCACCTGTTACATCATAGCTACATAGTTACAACATATAACACCTTGTTACATCATGGAAAAATCAGCATTGCTATACATCACCTTTCAGAGTGAATCACAGCTCACTGTGGCATCACAACCTCTCTGTGGCATTACAGCCTCTCTATGATATCACAGCCTCACAGTGATATCACATCATCATTGTGGCATTATAGCCTCACTTCTGACATCACAGCCTCATCAGTGACAGTACAGCTTCACCCGTGACATCAGCATTGCCAAGGACATTAGTCAGAACACTGACATCATTGCCACAATAGCCTTTGATGTCACAGCCATACTAATGTCACTGTCACATAATAGGTTCACCACTGACATCAGAGCTTCACCAGTGACATCATAGACTCACTATGACATCTTTCTCACCACTGACATTCCAGCCTTATTTTGACAATACACCTTGACCAGTGACATCACAGCCTCATTGTGACCTCAGCCTCACCACTAACATCACAGCCTCACTGTGTCATCAAAACCTCTCCAGTGACATCACAACATTACTGTGTCATCAGAGTCTCACTGTGATGTCATAGCCACATTGTGTCCTCACAGACTCACTGTGACAGTACAATCTTACAGTGACATCACAGCCTCAATGTGATATCACAACATCACCACTGATATCATAGTTTCACTCTGACATCACTCTTGCCAATGATTTAACAGTCTCCTGTGATAGCACCAACTCTTGTCACATTACAGGCTCACGATAACACCAAATCCACATGGTGACATCAAAGCCTCAGAGTGCAATCACAGCCTCATCAGTGATATGTGAGTCTCACTCTGCCATTGTACCCTCATCACTCACATCAGGCTCATTCTGATATCACAACATAACCACTGAAATCACATCTTCAGCCACAATGTGCTAACACATCCTCACTCTGAAATCACAGCCTCACTACTGTTTGGACAACCTCACTGTGATATTACCATCTTACCAGTGAGACCACAGCCTCATTGTGACATCATAACCTCACTGATGCATTACAGCCTCACCAGGTATATCACATCGTCAATGGGACTTCTCATCCTCATCTCTCACATCAGTCTCACAGATGCATTGTGACATCACAGCCTCATTGTGACATCACATCCTCGTGATGACATCTCAGCCCCACTGTGACATCACAGCCTCACCAATGGTTTAGAACATAGACTTACATGACACCACAGCCTCACCACACATAACACAGGCTCACAATGATGTGACAGCCTCAGCAGTGACATCATAGCCTTAATCAGTGATACCACAGCCTCACATGTTACATCACTGCCTCACTGAGACATCAATCTTCCCACAGATATCACAGCCTCACAGTGACCTAACAGCCTCATTGTTACCTCACGATGACTATTACAACATAGACTCATGGTGAAATAACCTTATCACTGACATCACATTTCCACAGTGACCTTACATCCTCATTGAGACCTCACAATCTCTCTGTGATGTCACAGCTTCACAGTGACATGCCAACTTAAAATTGATATCACAGCCTCACTGTGATATCAAAGCCTCACCTCTGACATCACAGCCTCATTGAGACATAACAGGCTAACTTCTGAAATCATAGCATCAGTGACACTATGAACATCCTGCCTAGCCTGGCTATGACACCACAGCCTCATCACTGACATCTCAGCTCACAGTCACGTGGTAGCCTCAACAGTGACAGCACAACCACGCCATGGCATCAGAAACTAAACAAAGACATCCCAGCCTCACTGTGACATTTCAGCCTCGTCAACATCAGCCCAACTTCTAGCTTCACAATCTAACCACTGAAATCTCAGCTAAACTGTGATGTCATAGTCTATCACCACTGATGTCATAGCCTCACTGAGATATCACAACCTCATGTTAACATCACAGCATCATAGTAACATCGCAGCCTTTCCTCTGATATCACAGCCTCAATGTAACTGCACAGCCTCACCACTGACATCCTAACCTCACTGTGAAATCCAAGCATCACCCCTGAAGTCATAATCTCACTGCAATATAACAGGCTAACCTGTTGCAGTCCAAGCTACAACCTCGAATCCAGGGCTCCCCTCGACAAGGTGGGCAAGGCTTCGATGAACGGAGGATAGGCAGACAGGTTACTAGTCTGAGTGAATCTGAACTCTTTATTGAAATTTTTAGTAGAATTTATAAACTTTAGAAAATCCAGAGTAAAGGCCAGGGGATGTGTCACCACACCCATAGAGAAAACATCAAAGAAAACCAGGACCACATTCTTTACAGGATTATGTAAAATGTATTCATTCTGGATAACAATGGAAGAGCAGAGGTGACATACATTTTCTGTGTCGGAATAGACATGATGTCTTTAGGTAAAGTTAAAATAGACATGACAGTTACTTGCTAAATGCAAAGGGACAATGAATATTTCAAAGTAGATTTTCCCTGACTTATGTATAAACATCAAATGTGTGAGGAAGGGTCTGTAAACTATCTAGCCCTGAGAAAAACAACAGCAGCAAGAACAAAAAAGATGTTAGAACATACAAGAGGTAGACTCGAATTCCAGAGGGAGGAATCCTTCTGCCAGAGGCAAAACTTAATTTACATAGGGAGAGCCCCTAGTATCCAGCAATTACCCATTTAGATGTTAATGTATCACTCCCCAGCCAGCAAGCTTTAGGCCAGAACAAGAGAGTAACACTAAGGCAGGCAGTAACACTAAGGCATAACTACCCCCTTATTTCTCTTATTTATATCAAATATTGTCATGTCCTTTATCCAGAAATTGTTTCCTTGAAACAATATTCTGTCATGCTGGACCTTGTCAAAAGAGCATGGTTAGATAAGGATGCAGCATTTCCTCTCTTTGATTTTTTTAAGATGATGTCATAGTTAAGCACAGGTGTGAACTTGACTGTTGAGGGTTTGAGCTCTGGGCACAGTTGTAAAGAGTTGATGGTTGAGTTAAACCCAGAGTAAAACCTAAAGGAGATTGTCTAGCTGCTGGGGAATGTTGGAACCGAGGTTCCCTTTTGGGCCCCTTACCCAGACCCCCGAAGGAGACACGAGGACCACCGAGTTGCTGTAAGGACAAGAGGCAAGAATTTATTATTAAAATCTAGCGCGCCAGGACCGCCTCCCTGCTCAAGCAAAAGAGAACGGCCCCGACTGAATTTGGGGCAGGGTTTTTATAGGAAAGCAACTGCATTTGAGCAAATACATGCAGTAAAAATTCCACTACACACAGGGAGGTTGAGTCGGTTCACAGATGTTCCAGCCGATAACCTCGCCCCGGGCGGTTCCCGGCATGCCCAGGGGGAGAAGTTCAAAGAAGTCCAAAAGGTGAGATATGCAGGCAGGCTCTGGTCAGCCCACCCGCGGTGAGTTGGCACCTGCAGGAGAGTTTGGTCAGCACAAAGGGTGAGTTCAAAGAAGTCCAAAAGGTGAGATATGCAGGCAGGCTCTGGTCAGCCCACCCGCGGTGAGTTGGCGCCTGCAGGAGAGTTTGCCGCTTCTTGCTGGTGGGAACTTGGGCTTCACAGCGGGAACCTGAGTTCCACAGGGAAGACCTAGTCCATGGTGGGTGGGATTAGGCCCTGGGTAAATCACAGAGAGCTGGGAGAGAGTTGGCATCTTTCTATATACTTTGCCAGACCTGGCAAGTAAGGATTGTCCATCTCTCAGCCATTATGCAGTGATGGTTTGGCCAGTTCCCTCAGCCCTCGTGTTGGTGCATGCTCTCTCATCAAGCTGGATTAAGAACTGTAACCAGAAATCTTAAGAGAATAAACCCTTTGTTCCCTTAAGCCATTTGATGGTTATTTATCAGCAACCATGCAAGCTGACTGCAACAGAATTTGGTACCCAGGAAGTGGGGTGTTGCTGAAAAATATGACTATATGGACTTTGTGGCTTTTGAACTGTTTCACTGGACAAAGTTGGAAATGCTTGAGAATTTTCACTTTGTGGATTTACAAATACCATTCCTCAGAGTTTAGTGGGCCAATTGCTGAGAGGGATTGTTTTGGTCCAATTTGTGATGAGGAGAACAAAGATTTTGGTAAAGCTGAATTTAAAGATGATGGACTGGTTTGCTTGACAAAGAAGAGCTATGTTGGTAGCCTCACAGGTTTGGATGTGCAAAGGGCAGGCAGCAGAATATCTGCTGCTGTTGGAGAAATGAGTATCAGTAAAGGAAAACCTAGCGACTTACACTAGGATTTTGGAAGACATGAAAACCATCATATGATAAGTTCATGGTTTGAAAACTCAAATTCCTTCAGGAGTTGAAAGCCCAAGTGAAAGCTGCATCTTGCCCTTTGGATTTTTGGCTGCCTAACAGAGGTTTTTCCAGCATCAGCCCATAAAACTTGACATAGCCGTGGCTCATGTAGACTAAGCTACATTTCAAATTTGCTTCAGAATCAGGCAGCATCCACCAGGTGCTACTGGTTTTGGTGAACAATTTGAGGGGTTCATGGAAAGCAGTAAAAGCTTGGCACTGAGTGGCAGGCATAGAGTCCTGCAATAGAAGGTGAAGCTTATAGTTGCAGAGGAGAACCCAGAGTATTGGAGATACCAGAACTGTGGGATGTATGCTGAGGACTAAAGGAACTCTGCTTTTACAACTTTGAGCTGCAAACACGGACTGGGAATTCCTGAAATCTTTGAGCCACCATGATTACATGATGAGAAACAGAAGATGGACATTGAAGTATAGGATGCATTAATTTGCTGGACTTTGATCTTAATTTAAATGTTTTCTTATTGTATCAAGATCCTTCTGTTTTAATGTTTTATTTGTTTTAAAGTATTTAACTTATTGTGATTTAAAACCCTTTTAAAGTTAAAAAACTTTGAATTTTTAAAATGTTGGAACTGAAGTTTTAATGAGAACATTTTAAATTTGTCCACAAAATGTATTTATATTTTTTAACATCTGTAGGAACAAGAAAAGGTTACAGTTTAAAAGTGCTACTGTTTTTGTGTCAAGTTGACAAGGGGTAAAGTGTCACAGTTAAGCACAAGTTTCAACTTAACTGTTGAGGGTTTGAGTTCTGGGCACAGTTGTAGAGAGTTGAGGATTGAGCCCAGAGTAAACCTAAAGAAGATTGTCTAGCTGCTGGTGAAGACCTAGCCCATGGTGGGTGGGAGTAGACCCTGGATAAATCACAGAAAGCTGGGAGAGTTGGCCAGAAATGCTGGTCTGGCAAGTAAGGATTGTCCATCTCTCAGCCATTATGCAGTGATGGTGTAGCCAGTTCCCTCGGCCCTGGTGTTGGTGCATGCTCTTCCATCAAGCTGGACTAAGAACTGTAGTCAGAAATTGTAAGAGAATAGACCCTTTGTGTCCTTAAGCCATTTGATGGTCATTTATCAGCAACCATGCAGGCAACAGATGAGATTAACATGAAGATGACTGGAAAGACAATTATAGCAATGACTTTGATTAGAATTGTCATGCCAATATGAACCAACACAGTGAACCAGGTTGAAGGAAAACATTGAAACTCTTGTGAGTATTTACATAAGTGTTTAGAGCCTTAAGTTAGTAAAGTGGCTTTGAATGTCTCTTAAAGAGTACAATTGTAGTAGCAGTCAGCAATTTGTATAAATTTAAATATAGAGTAGTCTAACAGACTAGTTTTGATAGGTAGGAAAACATTATCTAGGCACTAAGAGTCAAGTCCTCCAAATCTATTCTGGAGTTTAAATGAGTCTGAATTTTGTCCCAAATATAAATTTTATCTCAGTGTCTAAGTTAAAAGAAATATAATTAGCCATTAAAGAACAGATACAATTGGTGGTATAAATATTAGCAAAAGTCAACAGAAAATTGTACATTTTTAGGAACCAAAAGCAAAACATGTGGCGAGTACACACTAGTGAATTTTAAATTGAAAATAAAATTCTTTAGCATATGGTGGGAAAACAGTTAACTTTTAAAGTTCAGTTTGTGAAAAATTCTCAGAGTCAGTCCAAACAGGGGTCAGGAATCCATCCTAGAAGGAAACATTTCTGGCTCCTTCAGGTAAGGATCTGGCTATTTGACTTGTTCTGTATCAATGTCAACTCCTTTTTTCCTGTATGCTGAGAGCTGTCATCTTGTCAGGGAGACTGTCTATGATTTTCCACTGGGTAAAATAAACGTTTGAGAATCCACAGAGCTGAGCCTGCTGATGGAGAAACACAAAGACCTCTGAGACTCCAGAGTGCCCTGGGTCTGGTTAGGACAGTTGTATGTCAAAGGCATTCTTTCCTTTAATCATCATCTCTAATTTTTAATGTTTTCATAAATCTAACATCTTTTGATGTTAGGAAATCTTTTGATTTCCATTATATGTTATCAGCAAAATAAGTAACAGGGGCCCCAATTAAAAATTTTTGTTTTGATTCTACAGGAGCAGGAAGTCATTTCCATTGAGGATAAAACACCTCTTCCCCATAACAGAAAAGGAAGAGAGAGATTGACAGAAGGCAGAAAACTTTTTTATTTAATATCACCTGGCCATTTTAACATTTGTACTCTCTGCATATAAACTAGTGAGGCATCCATACATACTTTGATGTAATCTCTCATAGACTCTTGTTGTCTGACTGATCTTAATAAAGCCTGGCACATTGTATTTGTATTTTCAAAGGCCAATTGCTTTATAACTATTTCTGTAGCTTCTAGATTTGAATCCCATGTGGGAATCTTCACTTTCCATTCTTCTACCCTGTTGTACTGCTCCAAGAAAGCCTTCCTCTGTGGGAGACTTCCTGGAACTCTCAAGGGGAAATGACATTGAAGCCTTTAGAAATACACCTCATCCTCACTATGGTGAGGTGCTGCTTCTTCCTCTAATCAGTCTCCTCAGAAGGACTGCTTCTTTCCCTAAGTCATTCTCTTCATAGGAAGACAAGACATCACTGTCAGCATCTTTCACTAAAGCAGTCCCCTCAGAGGGAGCCAAGACATCACTATCTACTTCTTTCCCTAAACCAGTCTCCTAAGAGGGAGACAGGACATCATTGTCCACTTTCTCCTCTAAACTTACTGTTATGACACGTTGAGGTTTAATTAACCTTTCATAATTTTTAATCCATGGTCCATAAACATGATAATAGCTTTTTTAAATCTCTTTTCCTATCTTTTCCAAGTGTCTAGATCCAAGGTTCCTTTGTCTGGAAACAAAGGACAACATTTTTGTACAAAATGAAAAAAAATTTCTTAGCTGCTCAGAAGAAACATGAACACTTCATACTGTTGGGACAGAATTCCCACTTGGAAGATGAGCCAACTCAGGAGACCACGCTGACAATGAGATCGATGCAAACTGCAAGAGGTTTTATTATGCAGCGCGCTGGGGCCGCTCCATACGAGAATGAAAGAAGTTTCCCAGGGCACAAAAGGCACAGACTTTTTATACAGTTTTTTGTAAGGAGGTGTTGAGGTAGTGAAGTGTAGGCAAATAATTGGCTTATACATTTAACTTTTAAACTCATTGGTGCAAGTTTAGGCGCGAAGGGGAATGGGGCGGGTATGGTGGCGACTAGCATAGCAGCATGTACTCGCAGCTTTACCGAATACCTGGGGATGAGTACATTCCCTTGGAATTCCCAAGGTGGGAGGAGGTCCCGGTATCTGGCTTAGACACACATGTCCTTTGCCTTTTTTTGGGAATTCTTGGGTTGGGCTTGGGGTAAGGTAGTGTGATTCTGAGAGTAGCTCATCACATTCTTGCCATTCTTGCTTGCCTAGGAAATCTCTTCTATATTCTTTCTGTCTAGAAAATTTCTTCTTCTACATTAACTCTTTCAATACATTTATCAATTGCTTAGTTATGCCAACAAAGAGTCTACTTTCTTTAGACTCAATAAGATGTTTCTTACCCATCTTCTTCACTCAGCTCCACTCTCATCGAGGGGTTTTCTGTACCCTGATAGAATCTTATCCTTACCGTCTTCTTAGCTTGGCTCCACTTGGTCCGAGGGGTCTTCTGCACCCTGTTGGGATCCTAAACTTGCCTGAAAGACTTAAAGCAAAAAAAGAGAAAAGGAAAGACTTACCTAGTCGAGTGTCCCAGGTTTGGGAGCCAGATGTTGCAGTCCAAGCTGCAACCTCGAAACCAGGGCTCCCCTTGACAAGGTGGGCAAGGTTTTGGCAAACGGAGGACAGTCAGACAGCTCTCTGGGCTGAGTGAATCTGAACTCTTTATTGAAGTTTTTAGCAGAGTTTATATACTTTAAAAAATACAGAGTTAAGGCCAGGAGATGTCACCACACCCTTAGGGAAAACATCAAAGAAAACCAGGATCACATTCTTTACAGGATTATGTAAAATGTATTCATTCCTGGTAACAAAGGAAAAGCAGAGGTGCATATATTTTCTGTGTTGTTACAGACATGATGTCTCCAGGTAGAGTTAATGCAGGCATGACACTCAGTTGCTAAAAGCAACTGAGTAAATTTTCCCTAGTTTATGTATAAACATCAAATGTGTGGGGGAGGGACTGTAAACTAGCTAGTCCTGAGAAAAACAACAACAACAACAACAGCAAAAAGATGTAAGAACATACAAGAGGTAGACTGGAATTCCAGAGGGAGGAATCCTCCTACCAGAGGCAAAACTTAATTTACATAGGGAGATCCCCTAGGATCTAGCAATTGCCCATTTAGATGTTAATGTGTCACTCCCCAGCCAGTAGGCTTTAGACCAGAACAAGACAGTAACACTAAGGCAGGCAGTATCACCAAGGCCTAACTATCCCCATTTCCTTATTTCTTTTATTTAAATCAAATAACATAATGTCCTTTATCCAGAAATTGTTTCCTTGAAACAATATTCTGTCATGCTGGACCTTGTCAAAACAGCATGGATGGATAAGGACACAGCACTAACCTCTGAAATCATAGCACCAATGAGACCATGGACAACCTGTCTAACCTCATTATGACACCACAGCCTCAACGCTGACAGCTCAGGCTCACAGTCACGTGACAGCCTCAACAGTGACACCACTACCACACTGTAGCATCAGATCCTCACCAGTAACATCCCAGCCTCACTGTGAACTCTGAGCCTCATCACTGACATCAGACTGACTTCTGACATCACAGTCTAACCACTGACATCTCAGCCGATTTGTGATGTCATACTCAATCACCACTGATATCACAACCTCACTGTGATATCACATCCTCATGTTAACATCATAGCCTCATGGTGATATCATAGCTTCTTCTCTGACATCAAAGCCTCAGTGTGACTATAAAGCCTCACCACTGAAATCCTAACCTCACTGTGAAATCAAAGCATCCCCCTGACATCACAGATTCACTGACATCTCATATAATCAGTCCTGACATTAGAGTCTCACATCCTCACAGTCAATTCACAAGCTGCCCACTGACTCCACAGGCTCACCTGTTACATCATAGCCTCATTTTGTGCCCCGGCCTGCGGGACACTCTGAGAACTGGGTAACCTAGGAGGGGGGGAGGACAAATGAAGACAGGAGACACAAAGGACGAGAGCAAGTCAAGAGTTCCGATCAAGCTCTAACTTTATTGAACCAGGGAAGGGTTTATATAGTTCTTGGGGGGAAGGGGCTTCCCAGGACAGGGGTTTAGGCGGAAAACCATTTGGCCAGGCAGGAAATGTTGCTAGGAGACTGAGGTAGATAAGGTAAATAAGATTAAACCACAGATGGTCGCTTGCTTCTCTGACAAAGGGGCTCAGCTATGAGGGAAACAGAGAAAGAGACAGGCAGGTGCCCAAGATGGTCACTTAGGCAAAAGGTCATTTTTTATGGCTCCCGGCATCTCCTCCCTTTCTGTATTATTAAGGGGAGAAGTGGAACTGGAGGAGGGAGAAGCACACTCTATGGGTGTTGGACCTTAACCGATGGGGGGAAAGAGTGGCCTGATCCTCTCAGGTGGACTTTGTGGGTGTCTTTTTGGGGAGGAGAGCTTTTTGGCACCAACCTCTATGCAATCAGGCATGTTTCTCAGGGAACTCAGATGAGGCCTATGCTATTCCTGTAGGGGACCCATCCTCCATTAGCTCTAGATAGCCTTGTTCAGCTATTTTGAGGCGATGATAATGAACCTGAAAAGGTTTTGAAGCCAGGGAGTCTATTTGAGCCTCGAAAAAACCCATCAGCCTGTTAAAGAGAAAAGGCCTAGTGAGAAAAGGAGCAATAGACCAAGCAGGGGTCCCAAGAGGGGAAGAAGGTAAGGGAGGAGGCAGTCCAAAGGGGCTGATCAAACAATTCTTTGCTGTGTTTTTCTAGTTCTTCTTGATGTTTTCTGACGCGATCTCGAATGATTCCTGATTTATTAGCATAAAAACAGCATCTTTCCTGTAAGGCTAAACAAATACATCCCTGATCTGCGGTGAGAAACTCTAGTCCTCGCCTATTTTGTAGGACCACGTCAGCCAGGGAGTCTAATTGGTCTTGGATGTCTTGGACTGATTTGTAAACTGTTTGGACATAGTCTGCCAGTTGTTGGGAGAGACTAGTATAGGAATGAATAGCAACTCTCATGCCTGTAGCACCAGTGGCTAGGCCCCCAGCGTTCCCTAAGCCAACAAGGATTGGAATAAACTGAACATCTCTTCTATGTCTAGGAATGAGGTAGTCTATGGAAGGAATAGGGACAGGTGCATCCCCTAGGAGAATTTCAATGTCAGGTAAAAGGGATGCCAGGACACAGAGTCCAGTACAATTTGTAGGGAAGAAGGAAAAGGCTAACCCAGACCCGCAGGTAAAAACTTTCCCTGGGCCAGCGCAGAGGGCTGTGGAAACATTAGTTATTTCTGAGTAAGATGTGAAGGAGGCTATACCTACATCAATATCAAAGGAATTATTAAGGAAGTGTTTGTAAAAGCAGGTGGAGTTTGTGAACCCAGTGGGTTGAACCTTGAAGAGGACAGAGAGTATGCAGTTAGGCTTATCAATAGGAATGGATTCACTTAAGAGGGGAACTGCAAGAGGCCAACTATTGCATAAGGCCAAGCACAACCAGCAATCCTTGGCTAATTAAGGGTTGGAGGCACTTAAAGCAGAACCGGTTGTGGAGATAATCAGAAGTATAGGGATCTAAATCTATTTCCCTGGATTTGGGAAGCAGTAGGGGATATAATCTATGCGGGGAATCAAGGAGTTTATCATTTCTTGAAGAGTTTGTTCAACATGGTGTTCTCTGACCTGATCAGTAGGTCCGTCGTCAGAGACATGAATGGGAGCCTGGACGCTCCAGCATGCTGGTTTTCCAGGAATGGCTATGTATGAAGCTTTGACAGGCTGAAAGTTAATACAACCGGTAGAAGGTGTAAGACTCCAATCTCCGGTGTCCTTGCCTGATCTTATGATGTTGGGGACAGTGGTAAAATATTGTTGGCCTTGATGGGTACATCTTTGGGCCACACTGTAATATGAGGCATGCATCTCGGTAACAAAGTTACAGCCTGTAGGGCAGGGGCCTGGTAAGCCATTGGAAGAAGGAACAATTTTTGGCTTGAGAGTGTATTGCCATGACATGATGGTGGTTGGGGAATGGACAGTTAATTCATGAACCTTGGATGGGCCTCTTGGGGAGGAGACTAAGTGGGCAGTCTTATCTCCACAATCGGTAGTCTGGGAGGTTACAGGATGACTAGTGGAAGAAAAACCTCCATTGCAATCACATGGAGCACCATATAGTTGTTGTAAGAGATCTGTGGCAGATATGGCTCTGGGGTTCATTCCTCCTCTGCAAGAGGGCATCATCAGAAGGCGAGCCAAATTGTAAGGAGTCTTCTCATCCTTTTTCTGTAACACAGAGAGTGCAGAGAGAAAGTTTCTCAGGGGGGGTGAGTCCCCTGGAAGAGGGTGAGTTATCATCCTTAGGGAGGGGAGAAGTATTTGATCTTGTAGAGGCAGTGAATTGTCTTACTAGTCGTTCAGGAAGTCATCTGGGTGCATCTTCTTTTGAATCATAGACACAGACACATCCACAGCCCCCGATAAGAACTGGATCAGGCCCATTCCATTTAGAAGTAAGGGGGTCTTTTCACAATACTGTGGCAAAGCCTTTATGTGTCTCAGGGTGCCAGAGATGATCAGCAGCAGACCTGTGGTTATTATCTGATATCAGGAAGTTAAGGACGAAGAGAGCATGATGGACAATATTTTTTAGAGAGTCTTTAACACAGGAAAGTTCTCCCTTTTTGAGTTTGTGGATGGTATTTTTAAGGGTTTGATGAGCACATTCTATAATACCCTGGCCTTGAGGGTTATAGGGAATACCAGTTATATGTTTTATGTGAAGCTGTCGGCAAAAAAATTGAAAATTTTTACCAATATAACCGGGTCCATTATTTATCTTAATAATCTTTGGTGATCCCATGACAGATAGACATTGAAGAACATGGCCAATAACACTTTTTGAAGCCTCTCCCACTTGAAGAGAGGCAAAAATGAACCCACTATATGTATCGATAGTTACATGGATATATTTAAGCTTTCCAAATTCTGGAAGGTGTGTGACATCTATCTGGCAAATCTCATTGGGGACAAGTCCTCAGGGGTTGACTCCAAGGTGGGGAGTAGGCAGAAAAGAGACACAAGCCAGGCACTGTTTGACAATCTGTCTAGCCTGTTCTTGAGTAATTTTGAACATGAGGCGAAGGGTGTGGGCATTGAGGTGATGTAAAGCATGAACCATAGCTGCCTGTTCTATAGAGTCTGTAAGGACAGAGAAAACCAGGGGGGTGGCCAGATCTGCACTAGCGTTTCCTTTTAATAGAGGGCCGGGGAGGTTGGAATGAACGCAGAGGTGTCATATAAAAAAGGGCTGTGATCGGGCAGTAATAAGCCTTTGAAGTTCTCTAAATAAGGGAACTGTATTGGTGGTGGATTTAATATATGGAATGGTTTCTAATAAAGGAACCGAATGGGCAATATAGGTGCTGTCAGTATATAGGTTAAAGGCAACATTAGGGAGGAGTTCAAAAGCTCTTATGATTGCAGCAAATTCAACAAGCTGAGCAGAGGTGTACGGTGTGTGGATAGCCATGGACTGATTATTAATAATGACAGCAGCTGTCCCTGTAGTAGACCCATCAGTAAAAACCAAGGAAGCATTAGAGAGAGGGGTGGTAGCTGTGATTTTTGGGAAAACAAAAGGGTGAATGCGGGCAAACTGAAGCAATTTGTCGCCAGGGTAATGATTATCAATGGAGCTCACATAGGACAGACATACAAGAGGCCATTCTTCAGTCATCTGAAGTAACCAATTGATCTGTTCTTTTGAATATGGAACAATAATATTATCAGGATCTTTACCAAAAAATTGTCTACTCTGAGATCGTCCTAGCATTGTAAGATTGGCAATGAGGAACGTATAGGGGGTAAGAACTTTAGGAGGTGATGCGGAGAGGTGGACCCAAAGAAGTGGTCCAGATTGCCAGAAAACTCCAGTGGGAGAATGAGATGTAGCATAAACAATGAAGTTGATGGGCTTATCATATTGGATAAAGGAAATAGTTTGTTCTTGAATAGCTTTATTTATTAATTGTAAGGCCTTGTATGCCTGAGGTGTTAGGGTTTGAGGAGATGAAGGGTCAGGATTGCCTTCTAGTATCTGAAAAAGAGGTTTGAGTTCTCCTGTAGTGAGTTTTAAATATGGCCATAACCAAGTAACATTGCCCAGGAATTTTTGAAAGTCATTTAATGTATGTAGTTGGTCTGTTTTTAATTGAACATTTTGAGAAAATATAAAGTTTTGGCGAAGCTCAAAACCCAGGTAGAAATATGGATCTTTTAATTGAATCTTATCAGGGGCAATTTGGAGTCCAAGGGCAGAAAGAGACTGGGAAAGTTGAAGGGAGCAATCTAGAAGCTGGGTGGGATTGGGTCCTGCCAGGAGTATATCATCCATATAGTGGACAATATATAGAGGACCAGGCTTTACGAAGGGGATCAATAGCCTGAGCAACATATTTTTGGCAAAGAATGGGACTGTTGGTCATTCCTTGAAACGTGGCACGTGACCTTTGAAATTGGTAACAGGGAGGTTTAAAGCAAAGCGTTCTCTATCAGCGGGATGTAATGGGATGGTGAAAAAACAATCTTTGATGTCAATTATGATCTTAGAATAATCTGAGGGGATGGCAACAGGTGTGGGGAGGCCTGGCTGCAGGGCACCCATTGAAAACATAGTCTTATTATTTTCTCTAAAATCTTGTAAAAGTCTCCATTTTCCTGACTTCTTTTTTATGACGAAAATAGGAGTATTCCAGGGAGAAGTGGTAGGTTCAATATGGCCAGCCTCAAGCTATTCCTGTACTAACGCTGTGGCAGCAGAAAGTTTTTCAGAACTTAAAGGGCATTGATCAACCCATACAGTGTTATTTGACTTCCAGTGAATTTTATCTGCATGGGGTACAGGCTTGTCAATGACCGAAATTATAAATTTGGATTGCCTATTCCTGAGCGATCAAGTTTTTGATCTATTTGGATGGGAGTTTTTATTCCTTGATTATTTTTATCTAGCCCTTGGCCAGGCAAGAAACCTTGTCTTAACATTTGGTGGGTAACTATTTCATTGGGGCTACACATGATGACATTTAACTGTCCAAGAATATCACGACCCCAGAGGTTGACTGGGAGGTCAGGGACCACATATGACTGTACAGTGCCATTGTTTCCCTCTTTTGTTGGAGGAGTTGTTTTAAGGAGGCTATTTGCTGAGAGAGCTCAGCTTTGGCTTGAGTGATAAAATCTAAGGAGCTGTCGGAAGGAAGAACAGGGGTGCAAATAGAGGATGAAGCATAGGGGGTGGGTAAGAATGGAAGGTTTTTTGAGGATGGCAGTTGGGGGTTTTACAGTTAGTATCCTCATTGTCTGAGGAAGTTTTCTCATCAGGGATAGGGCATTATCAGAGACTAGGTTAAGAATCTCTGGAATGTCTAATGAGGGGTAGAGATGGCGGGGAGGGGACGCTAAGTGAAGGGAGTTATCTGAGGGAGGGGGATCTGAAGGAGAAGTGGACATATCAATGGCAATTGACTCGCAAGTGGAAGGGGGCCTGGAACAACGTTGTAAAACTTTTTCTCCCTCTAAAATAACCTTTTGAATATCAGGAGATCTAGTATAAACCTGCATAATATCATTAATAAGATTCCAATATGCGAAGGTTTGGACCGGAACCTTTTCAGGGCCAAAGGTCCTATAGTAATCCTGTAAACAATTTCCAATTCAAAGCCAACGTTTTTCATTTATAGTACCCTCTTGGGGGAACCAAGAACAAAATCAAAGAATCTCTTTATGTCTTTTTTCTTAACCCTAGTTCCTCGTGTCTTGAGGGACTCCTTGGGTCTTGCTACTGACATCATAGTCACCCTGTGCCATCAAAACATCCAGAGTGATATCACTTCACAGTGACATGACAGGCCACAGTGATATACAACCTTCATATTGACATCACAGCCTCAGTGTGGCATCACAGCCTCACCAGTGACAGCACAGCCTCACCTGTGACATCAGTATCACCACAAACATCAGTCAGAACATTGACATAACTGCCACAACAGTGCCAACACAGCCTTTGACATCACAGCCACACCAGTTTCACTGTCACGTAATAGGTTCACCATTGACATCATACCCTTACCAGTGACATCATAGACTCACTAAGATATCTTTCTCACACTGACATTCAAATCATATTGTGACATCACACCTTCACCAGTGACATCACAGCTTCACTGTGCCATCCTAACTCTCCAGTGATATCACAATATCATTGTGTCGTCAGAGCCTCACTGAGATATCATAGACACACTGTGAACTCACAGTCTCACTGTGACATTACAACTTGATAGGGCCATCACACCATCACTGTGATATCATAAACTCACTGTGACATCAGCCTTGCTACTCACATACCAGCCTCATGGTGACATCACATTCACACCTCTGACATAGCCTCACTGTGACATCACAGCCTCAATGTTACACCACAACTTCATTGATATCATAACCCCACTGTGACATCAGCCTTGCCAGTGACATCACAATTTCATTGTGACCTCACAGCCTCCATCATGACATCACCATTTCCCTGTGACATCACGGGCTCATGGTGTCCCCACAGCCACACAGTGACATCAAAGCCTCACCAGTGACATGCCAGCCTCACTGTGACATCATACCCTCATCTCTCACACCAGCCTAATTCTGATATCACAGCCTCACCATTGAAATCACATCCTAACTGTGATGTCATACTCTTGCTCCAATGACATCTCAGCCTCACTGTGATAACACAGCAACAATGGTGACAACACAGCCTCACTGTGCCAGCACAGATTCATTGTGACATCACAGCCTCACTACTGATATGACAGGCTCACAGGGACATCAAAATCTCTCCTCTGACAGCACAGCCTTGGTGTGACTGCACAGTTTCACCACTGATATTATAGTCTCACCGTGCTCTTGCAACTTCACCAGTGACACCACATGGTATCATCATAAACTCACTGTGGCATAACAGCCTCGCCAGTTATATCACATCATCAATGTGACATCTCTGCCTCATCTCTCACATAAGGGTCACTTCTGAAATCACATCTTAACCACTGACCTCACAGTGTCACTGTGACATCACAACCACACTGTGACTTCAAAGACTTATGATGGCATCACAGCCTAATCAGTGACATGTGAGCCTCACTGTGACATCATACCCTCATCATTCACATCAGCCTTATTCTGATATCACAGCTTAACCACTGAAATCACATCCTCACTCTGATATCATAGTCTCGCTCCACTGTAATGTCATGGCATCACTGGTGAAAACACAGCCTCACTGTGACATTACTGCCTCGCCTCTGAGGTTATTGCCTCACTATGACATGGCAGCCTCACTATGTCATCACTGAAATCATTGCCCAACTGTTACACCACAGCATGAATTCTGACGTTACAGCCTCATGTTTCAACACAACCTCACTATGATATCACAGGCTCATCTCTGAAATCATAGTCTCAATTACTGACATCCTACCTAGCCTCACTATGATCACACAGCCTCAGCACTGTTCTCACAGGCTTACTGAAACATGACAGCCTCCCTGTAATACCACACTGTCTCTATTGACATTACAATCTCACTGTAACATCATAACTTTCCCATGGCATCACAACTTCACAGTGACATCCTACCCTCATTGTGACATCACAGCCATATTGTGCCATCAAAGCATCACTGTGACATAAAGCTTGACCTCTTACATCATATCCTCACTGGGATCACAACCTTAGTTTAACACAATAAGCTCACTGTGACATTAGATCCTCACGAGCGAAAATATAGCCTCACCAAAGACATAGTCTCCCTGTGAAAGCAAAGTAACTATTGAAATCACAATCCCACTGTGACATCACAACCTCACCACTGATTTGACAGGCTCACCAGAAATACCACAGCCTCATGGCGACATCATAATTTTACTGTGGCATTACAGCCTCACCATTGGTATCCTATCTAGCTGTACTATGAAAACACAGCCTCACCACAGATAGCACAGGCTCACAGTGACATGACAGCCTCAACAGTGACATCGGAGCCTTTGATATCATAAACAGTGATACCTCAGCCTCACATGATACATCATTGACTCATTGAGACATCTATCTTCCCACAGACATCATAGCCTCACAGTGTCCTCACACCCTCACTGTGACCTCATAGTCTAACCTTTTACATGATAGACTCACCTGTTATAGCATAGCCTCATGTATAAATCACCATTGCCACTGACATTACATCTTCCACAGTGACCTCCTACCTTCACTGTGACATTACAAACTCTCTGTGATGTTACTGCCTCACAGAGATATCACAGCTTCACAGTGATATCACAGCCACACTGTGGCATTATAGCCTCTTACCCTCACTGTGACAATACAGCCTCACCTCTGACATCAAAGCTTCCCTATGACATAACAGGCTAAACTCTGAAATCATACAGTGACACCATGAACATCCTGCTTAGCCTCGCTATGACACCACAAACTCATTACTGACATCTCAGGCTGATGGACACATGACAGGCTCAAAAGTGACACCACAGCCTTGCTGTGGCACCACAGCCTCACCAATAACATTCCAGTCTCACTGTGACATCTCAGCCTCATCACTGACATCAGCCTGACTACTGACATCACAGCCTAACCACTGAAAACACAGCCACACTGTGTTGCCATAATCCATCACCACTGATATCACAGACTCACTGTATATCACAACTTCATGGTAACATCACAGCCTCATTGTGACATCAGCCTCACCACTAACATCACAGCCTCACTGTGCCCTCAAAACCTCTCCAGTGACATCACACCATCACTGTGTCATCAGAGCCTCACTGTGACATCATAGCCTCACTGTGTCCTCACAGACTTAGTGTGACATTATAACCTGCCACTGACATAACAGGTGCACTGTGACATCACAAACTCTCTGTGACATCACCCTTGCCACTGACATAATAGCCTCATGGTGAAATCACATACACATCTATGACATAGCCTCACTGTGACATGATAACCTCACCACTGATAGAACACGCTCACCGTGATATTACAACCTCTCCAATGACACCACAGGATCATAGTGACATCATAAACTTACTGTGGCATCACAGCCTCATCAGTTATATCACGTCATCAAGGCGACATCTCAGCCTCATCTTTCACATTAGTCTCAATTCTGAAATCACAGCCTAACCACTGACCTCACAGATGCGCTGTGACATCACAGACTCAGTGTGACATCACAGCCTCATGGTGACATCACAGCCACACTGTGACATCACACCCTCACCACTGACCTCACAGAAGCACTGTGACATCACAGCCTCATTGTTCCATCACAGCCACACTGGGACTACACAGCCTCAGAACTGGTATCCTAGTTAACCTTCCCATGAAACCACAGCCTCACCACAGACAGCACAGGCTCACAGTGATGTGACAGCCTCAGCAGTGACAGCATGTGGCATCATAAAGAGTGACACCAAAGCCTCATGTTATATCACTGCCTCATTGTGACATCAATCTTCCCACAGATATCACAGACTCACAGTGACTTCACAGCCTTACTGTGACCTCACAGTCCAACCTGTTACATCATAGACATACGTGTTACATCATAGCCTCCTGGTGAAATCAGACTTGCCACTGACATCTTCCACAGTGACCTCACAGCCTTACTGTGGCATCACAACCTCTCTGTGATGTTACAGTCTCACAGTTTCACAGTGATATCACAGCCTCACTGTGGCAATATAGCCTCATTTCTGACATCACAGCCTCACTTCTGACGTCATAGCCTTGATATGACCTAACAGGCTAACCTCTGAAATAATAGCAACAGTGACACCACGGACATCTTATCTAGCTTCACTATGATACCTCAATAGTGCCTCAACAATGACATCTCAGGTTCACGGTCACATGACACCCTCAACAGTGACAACACAGCCTCACTCTGCCACCAAAACCTTGCCAGTCACATCACAATAGCACTGTGTTATCAGAGTCTAACTGTGACATCATAGCACACTGTGTCCTCAGAGCGTCATTGTGACATTACAAACTGACAGAGCCATCAGTGCCTCACTGTGACATCACAAACTCGCTGTGACATCAGCCTTGCCCCTAACATAATAGCGTCATGGTGACCTCACATACATACCTTTGACATAGCCTCCCTGTGACATGACAGTATCACCACTGACATCATAGCATCACTGTGACATCATCATTGCCACTGACATCACAGTCTCACTGTGACCTCACAGCCTCACAGTGATATCCACTGTGACATCACCAACTCCCTGTGACATCACGGGCTCATTATAGACACCACAGCCACATGGTGGCATCACAGCATCACCAGTGACAAGCCAGCCTAACTGTGACATCATACCATCATAACTCATGAGACTCATTCTGTTGTCACAGCCGTTAACCACTGAAATCACATCCTTATTCTGATAACATAGTCTCACTCCACTGACAACACAGCCTCACTGTGACATCACAGCCTCAACTCTGAAGCTGTAGCCTCATTGTGACATCCTAGCCTCATTATGACATCATAGGCTCACTTTTGAAATCATGGCTTCAATACAACATCACACCCTCATCAATGACATCCTTCCTAGCCTCACTATTATGCCACAGCCTCATCACTGACCTTACAGGCTCACTGAAACATGACATCCTCCCTGCAATACCATAGTGCTGCTATTGACATCACAACCTCACTGTGACATCACAACTTCCCCTGTGACATCATAATCTTATAGTGACATCATAGACTCATTGTGACATAACAACCATACTGTGCCATCAAAGCATCACTGTGATATCAGTGGTGATAAACTATGACATCACAGTTCAGCTGTGGTTTCAGGGATTAGGCTGTGCTGTTACAGTGAGTCTATGTCAGAGTTGTGTATGTGATGTCACCATGAGTCAATTATGTCAGTGGCAAGGCAAATGTCACAGAAAGTTTGTGATGTCACAGTGAGGATGTGATGTCAATAGTAACACTGTGGTGTCACAGGGAGGCTGTCATGTTTGAGAGAACCTGTGAGATAAGTAGCAAGGGTGTGGTGCCATATTGAGGCTAGTTAGGATGTCAATGATGAGAGTGTGATGTCGCATTCAGACTTCATTTTGAGAGGTGAGCTTGTGATGTCAGAGCGAGGCTGTGAGTACAGAGTGTGGCTATGATGTCACAGTGAGCCTCTGAGGGCAGAATGATGTTGTTATGTCACTGGAGTGGTTTTAATGACACAGTGAGGCTGTGATGTTAGTGGTAGTGCTGTGAAGTCACAGTGAGGCTGTGATGTCACAGTGAGGTTTTGTCAGAGGTGTGTATGTGATGTCACCATGAGGCTATTATGTCAGTGGCAAGGCAGATGTCACAGAGTCTAAGTGAGGCTCTGAAGAAACAGTGATGTTGTTATGTCACTGGAGAGGTTTTGATGGCAGAGTGAGGCTGTGATATCAGTGGTGAGGCTAATGTCACAATGAGGCTCTGATGAGGCCGTGAGGTCACAGTGTGGCTATGATGCCACAGTGAGGCTCTGATGACACAGTGATGTTGGGATGTCACTGCAGAGTTTTTGATGGCACAGTAAGGCTGTGATCTTAGTGGTGAAGGCTAGGAAGATAGTGATGAGGCTGTGGTGTCACACTGAGGATGTGATGTCAGAGGAGAGGCTGTGATGTCACTGTGGGGCTCTGATGCTACTAAGAGGTTGTGATATCACAGTGAAGCCGTAATATCAGTAGTGATAGACTATGACACCACAGTTCATCCGTGATTTCAGTTTTTAGGCTGTGATGTCAAAAGTGAGGCTGATGTCAGGAATGAGGCTATGATGTCATAGTGAGGATGGGATGTTACTGGTGAGGCTGTGGTGACACTAGTGAAGCTGTCATGTGACCGTGAGCCTGAGATGTCAGTGATGAGGCTGTGTGTCATAAAGAGGCTAGGCAGCACGTCTGTGGTGTCACTGATGCTATGATTTCAGAGGTTACCTTGTTATGTCAAAGTGAGGCTGTCAAATCAGAGGTGAGACTGTGATATAACATTGATGCTGTGATGTCAGAAATGAGGCTATGATGCCAAGGTGAGACTGTGATTTCACTTTGAAACTTTGATGTCACTATGAGTCTGTGACATAACAGCGAGTTTGTGATGTCAAGTGTGTCTGTGAGGTCACTGTGGAAGATGTGATTTCAGTGGCAAGTCTAATTTCACCATGAGGCTATGATGTATCTGGTAAGTGTACAATGGAACAGGCTGGACTGTGAGGTCACTGTAAGTCTGTGATATCTGTAGGAAGATTGATGTCACAATAAGACAATGATGTAACATGTGAGGTGGTTCTGTCACTGTTTATGATGTTAAAGATTATGATATCATTGCTGAGGGTGTCACACCATTGTTACCCTGTGCTATATGTGGTGAGGCTATCATAGTAAGGCTAGATAGGATACCATTGGTGAGGCTGTGATGTCACAGTGAGCCTGTGAGTTCACTGTGGAATATGTGATAGCAGTGTCAAGGCTGATTTTACCATGAGGCTATGATGTAACAGGTGAGTATGATGTAACAGGTTAGACTGTGAGGTTACTGTGAGGCTATGATATCATTAGGTAAGTTGTGATGTCACAGGGAGTTTGTGATATCAATAGCAACATTGTGGTGTCACAGGAAGGCTGTCATGTTTCAGAGAGCCTGTGAAGTCAGTGGTGAGGCTATGGTGTTGTAGTGAGTCTAGGCAGGATGTCAGTAATGAGGATGTGATGTCGCATTGAGGGTATGACTTCAGAGGTGAGCTTGTGATGTCATAGTGAGGCTGTGATGAAACAGGGGCTATAAACTCAGAGATGAGGCTGTAATGTCACAGTGAGCCTGCGATGCCATGTGAAGCTTTAATGTTACCATGTGGCTGTGGTGTCACCATGAGCCTATGATGGCACAGGGAGTTGGTGATGTCACAGTGGAGGCTGTGAGGTCACAGTGAGACTGTGATGTCAGTGGCAAGGCTGATGTCACAGTGAGGCTATGATGTCAAAGGTGATGCTGTGATGTCACTTTGAGGCTGATGTCATAGTGGGACTATGTCAGAGATGTGAATGTGATGTCACCATGAGGCTATTATGTCAGTGTCAAGGCTGATGTCAAATGAGTTTGTGATGTCACAATGAGATTGATGTCACAGTCAAGTTGTAATGTCACAGTGAGGCTATGTGGACACAGTGTGGCAATGATGTCACAGTGAAGCTCTGACAATCCAGTGATGTTTTGATGTCACTGGAGAGGTTTTGATGGCTCAGTGAGACTGTGATTTTTTGGTGAGGCTGAAGGCACAATGTGGCTGTGATGTCAGTGGTGAATGTGTGATGTCACAATAAAGCTGGAATGTCAGTGTTGAGAAAGATGACATAGTGAGTCTATGATGTTACTGGTGAGGCTATGATGTCAGAGGTGAACCTATTACATGGCAGTGACACTAGTGAGGCTGTGATGTCAAAGGCTGTGTTTTCACTGGTGTGGCAGTGATGTCAGTGTTTTAACTAATGTCAGAGGCCACCCTGATGTCACATGTGAAGCTGTGCTGTAACTGGTGATGCCATGATGTCACACTGAGGCTGTGATGTCACTGAGAAGGTTATATGTCACTATGAGCTATCATGTCACCATGACTTGTTATTCTGGAAGCTGTGATGTCACAGTGAGGCTTTGATGTCAGTGGCAAGACTGATATCACAATGAAACTATGATGTAACAGGTGAGCCTGTGTTGTCAGTGGGCAGGTTGTGAGGTCACTGTGAGGCTGTGATTTTGCAGTGAGGCTCTGCAGTCAGGACTGATTCTAAGAAATATCTGTGAGACTGTGACATCAGGGATCATGCATGGATTTCACAGTGAGGTTAGGATGTCAGTGGTGAGGCTGTGCAGTTGCACTGTGGCTGTGATGTAAAAAAAGCTGTGATGCCACTGTGAGGCCATGATGTTACCGTGAGATTGTGATATCACAGGGAGGCTGTGATATCAGTAGTGATAGAGTATGACCTCACAGTTCTGCTGAGATTTCAGTGGTTAAGCTGTCATGTCAGAAGTGAGGCTCATGTCAGTGATAAGGCTGTGATTCCACAGCGAGGTTGTGGTGTCACTGTTGAGGCTGTCATGTGACCATGAGCATGAGATGTCAGTGATGAGGCTGTGGTGTCATAGCGAGGAT
This sequence comes from Typhlomys cinereus, assembly GCA_023101885.1. Taxonomy (NCBI): domain Eukaryota; kingdom Metazoa; phylum Chordata; class Mammalia; order Rodentia; family Platacanthomyidae; genus Typhlomys; species Typhlomys cinereus. Next base: position 1,565,669 of record JALPQD010000465.1, on the reverse strand, counting down.
AGGCAGGATGTCTGTGGTGTCACTGATGCTATGATTTTAGAGGTCAGCCGGTTAGAGGTCAGCCTGTTATGTCACAGTGAGGCTTTGATGTCACTGGTGAGTCTGTGATGTTGCAGTGAGGATGTGATGTCAGAATTGAGGCTATATTGCCACAATGAGGATATGATATCAATATGAAGATGTCATGTCACTATGAGGCTGTGACATCACAGAGAGGCTCTGATGTTACAGTGTTTCTGTGAAGTCACTGTGGAAGATGTGATGTCTGTGGCAAGGCTGATTTCACTATGAGGCTATGATGGAGCAGATTAGACTGTGAGGTCACAGTGACACTGTGAAGTCACTGTCAGGCTATTATATTTGTGGGAAGATTGATATCACAGTGAGGCAGTGATGTAATATGTGGGGCTATGGTATCTCTGTTTATGTCAAAGGCTATGGTGTCACTGCTGATACTGTCATGTCACTGTGAGCTTGTGCTCTCTCTGATGAGGCTGTGTTGTCATGTTAAGGCTAGGTAGGTTACCAGTGATGAGGCTGTGATGCCACAGTGAGGCTGTGAAGTCAGAAATGAGACTAAAATGCCACAGTGAGGCTATGATATCACAGTGAAGCTATGAAGTCTATTTGAGACTGTGATATCACAGATAGATTGTCAAGTCACATCAAGGATGTGAGGCCATTGGGAAATATGTGATATCAGTGGCAGGGCTGATTTCAACATGAGGCTATGATATAACAGGTGAGTCTATGATGTCACAGGTTAGACTGTGAGGACACAATGAGGCTGTGGTGTCACTGTCAGATTGTAATGTCACAGTGAGGACACAGTGTGGCTATGATGTCACAGTGAGACTCTGATGACACAGTGATGTTGTGATGTCACCAGAGAGGTTAGGTTGGCACAGTGAGGCTGTGGTGTTATTGGTGAGTCTGATGTCACAATGAGGCTTTGATGTCAGGGGTGATGGTGTGATGTCACATTAAGGCTGGAATATCAGTTGTGAGAAAGATGTCATAATAAGTCTACAAAATAAATGATCAGACTATGATGTCCGTGGTCAACCTATTACTTGACAGAGGCACTGGTAAGGCTGTGATGCAAAAGACTGTGGTGTCACTGGTGTGGCAGTAATGTCAGTGTTCTGATTAATGTCAGTGGCAATATGATGTCACAGGTGAAGCTGTGCTGTCACTGATGAGGTTGTGATGTCACAGTGAGGCTATAATATCAGTGGTAAGACTGATGCCAAAATGAGGCTATGATGTAACAGGTGAGCCTAAGGTATCAGAAGGTAGGCTCTGAGCTCACTGTGAGTTTTTGATGCCATACTAAGACTGTGATGTCGAGGCAAGGCTGATGTCACAGTGAGGATATGATGTCATTGGTAATGCTCTGATGTCTCATTGAGACTGTGATGTCACAGTGAGCCTATGTCAGAGATGTATATGTGATGTCACAGTGAGGCTATGATGCCAGTGGTGATGTTGTGAAGTTACACTGAGGCCGTGATATCATAGTGAGGCTATGTCAAAGGTGTGTATGTGATTGCAAAAAGAGCCTACAATCTCAGTAACAAGGCTGATGTCACAGTCAGTGAGGCTATAATGTCAGTGGTGATGCTGTGATGTCACATTGAGGCTTAGATGTTATAGTGAGCCCATGTCAGAGGCGGGTGTGTGATTTCATCATGAAGGTACTATGTCAGTGGCAAGGCTCATGTCACAGTGAGCTTGAGATGTCACAGTAGGGCATGATGGCACTGTCAGGTTGTAATGTCACAGTGAGACTGTGAGGACACAGTGTGGCTCTGATGTCACAGTGAAGCTCTGACTACATAATGATGTTGTGATGTCACTGGAGAGGTTTTGATGGCATAGTGAGGCTGTGATGTTAGTGGAGAGGCTGATGTCACAATGAGGCTGTGATGTTATTGGTAAAGATGTAATATCACAATAAGGCTGGAATGTCAGTGGTGAGAAAGATGTCATAGTGAGTTTATGATGTCACTGGTGAGGCTATGATGTCATTGGATAACTTATTACGTGACAGTGACACTGATGAGGTTGTGATGTCAAAGACTGTGTTGTCACTGCTGGGGCAGTGATGTCAGTGTTCTCACTAATGTCAGTGGTGATCCAGATGTCACAGGTCAGGCTGTACTCTCGCTGGTGAGGCCATGATGTCACACTGAGGCTTTGATATCACTGTGAAAGTTGTATGTCACTGTGGGCTGTCATTCAGCGTGAGGTGATATCACTCTGGATGCTGTGATGTAACATTGAGGCTGTGATGTCAGTCGCAAGACTGATATCACAATGAGACTATAATGTGTCAGGTGAGCTTGTGGTATCAGTGGATAGGCTATGAGATCATTGTGATGTTGTGATGTCACAGTGATGCTCTGATGTCAGGGCTGATTCTATAAATGTCAGTGTAGCTGTGATGTCTGAGGTGATGCTTGGATGCTACAGTGAGGTTAGAATGTCAGTGCTGAGGCTGTGATGTCACACTGATGCTGTGATGTCAGAGGAGAGGCTGCAATGTCACTGTGAGGCTCTGATGTTACCATGAGGTTATGATATCATCATGAGGCTGTGATATCAGTGGTGATAGACTATGACATAACAGTTTGGCTGAGATTGCAGTGTTTAGGCTGTGAAGTCAGAAATGAGGCTAATGGCAGCAGTGAGGATGACATGTCAGAGTGAGGCTGGGATGTTTCTGGTGAGCCTGTGATGCCACAGTGAGGCTGTGGTGTCACCACTGAGCCTATCATGTGACTATGAGCATGAGATGTCAGTGATGAGGCTGTGGTTTCAAAGCAAAGATAGGCAGGATGTCCATGGTATCACTCATCACTCATGCCATGATTTCAAAGGTTAGCCTCTTATGTCACAGTGAGGCTGTGATGTCAAAAATGAGGCTGTAATGACACAGTGAAGCTGTGTCATATCACTGTGAATCTTTGATGTCACTATGAAGCTGTGGTGTAACTGGTGAGGCTGAGAGATCACAGTGAGCCTTTCATATCAGTGATGAGGTTGTGATGTTACAGTGAGGCTGTGCTGGCACAGTGTAGCTGTGATGTCACAGTGAGGTTGTGATGTCACAGTGATGTGGTGATGTCAGTAGTGACTGTGCTTTTACAGGGAGACTATGTCACTGGTGAGGCTATATTGTCACTGGTGAGTCTCTAATGTCACAGTAAGTTCATTGTGTCAAACAGGCTGTGATGTCACAGTGAGGCTATAATGTCAGAGGTGAAGCTTTATGTCACAGTGATACTTTGATTGCTCATTATGGCTGTGATGTCACAATGAGGCTGTGATTTCACTGAGAGGTTTTGATGTCACTGGGGAAGTTGTGATGTCACAGTAAGGTTGTGATATCAATAGCGACATTGTGGTGTCACAGGGAGGCTGTCATGTTTCAGTGAGCCTGTGAGGTCAGTGATGAGACTGTGTTGCTATAGTGATGCTAAATAGGATGTCAGTGATGAGGGTGTGATGTCTCATTGAGGCTATGATTTCAGAGGTGAGTCTGTGATATCATAGTAGTGCTATGATGAAACAGTGAGACTATAAGGTCAGACTCAATGTTGTGATGTCGTAGTTGGGCAATGATTTCAGAGTTGAGTGTCATGCCATAATGAGGCTGTGATGTCACAGTGAGGCTATAACCTCAGAGGTGAGTCTGTGATGTCACAGTGAGACTGTATTGTCACCAGTGATGCTGTGATATCACAGTTAGGCTGGGATGTCACTGGATCGAGACTGTGACATCACATTGATGATGTGATTTCAGTTTTTAGGCTGTGATATCAGAATGTGGCTGGTGTGAGTGATGAGGCTGCATGTCACTGATGAGGCTGGGATGCCAAATTGATGCTTTGATATCACTGTGTGGTTGTGGTGACACCGTGAACACATGATGTCACAGGAAGATGGTGACATCACGGTGGAGTCTGAAAGGTCACAGTGAGACTGTGATGTCAGTGGCAAGGCTGATGTCACAGTGAGGCTATGATGTCAGTGGTAATGCTGTGATGTCACATTGAGGCTGTAATGTCACAGTGAGGCTATGTCAAAGGTGTGTATGTGATGTGACCATGAGGCTGTTATGTCAGTGGCAAGGCAGATGTCACAGTGAATTTGTGATGTCACACTGAGGGTGTGATGGCACTGTCTTGTAATGTAATAGTGAGGCTGTGAGGAAACACTGTGTCTATGATGTCACAGTGAGGCTCTGAGGACACAGTGATGCTGTGATGTCACTGGAGGGTTTTGGATGGCACAGTGAGGCTGTGATGTTAGTGGTGAAGCTGATTTCACAATGAGTCTGTGATTTCATTGGTAAAGGTGTGATGTCACAAGAAGGATGGAATGTCAGTGGTGAGAAAGATGTCATAGTGAGTATATGATGTAACTGCTGGCGCTATGATGTCAGTAGTGAAACTATATGCCAGTAACACTAGTGAAGCTGTGATGTCAAAGGCTGTGTTTACATTGATATGGCAGAGATGTCAGTATTCTGACTAATGTCAGTGGTGATGCTGATGTCACAGGTGAGGCTGTGCTCTCACTTGTGAGGCCATGATGACACACTGAGGCTGCAATGTTACTGTGAAATTTGTATGTCACTCTGGTCTGTCATGTCACCATGAGGTGATATCACTCTGGAAGCTGTGATATCACCATGAAGCTGTGATGTCAGTGGCAAGACTGATGTCACAATGAGACTATGATGTAACAGGTGAGCCTGTGGTGTCAGTGGGAAGTTTGTGAGGTCACTGTGAGGCTGTGATGTCGCAGTGAGGCTCTGATGTCAGGGTTAATTCTATGAGATGTCAGTGAAGCTGTGACGTCAGGAGTGATACTTGGATTTCACAGTGAGTTTAGGATGTAAGTGATGAGGCTGTGCAGTCACAGTGAGGCTGTGATGTCAGAGAAGAGGCTGTGATGTCACTGTGAGTCTGAGATGTTAACATGAGCATCACAGTGATGCTGTGATATCAGTGGTGATAGACTATGGCATCACAGTTAAGCTGAGATTTCAGTGGTTAGGCTGTGATGTCGGAAGTGAGGCTGATGTCAGTGATGAGGCTCAGATGTCACAGTGAGGCTGGGATGTTACTGGTGTGGCTCTGATGCCACAGTGGGCTGTGGTGTCTCTGTTGAGGCTGTTATGTGACCATGAGCCTGAGATGTCAGTGATGAGGCTGTGGTGTCATAGCGAGGCAGGCAGGATGTCCGTTTTGTCGCTGATGCTATGATTTCAGAGGTTAGTGCTGTGTCCTTATCCAACCATGCTGTTTTGACAAGGTCCAGCATGACAGAATATTGTTTCAAGGAAACAATTTCTGGATAAAGGACATGACATTATTTGATATAAATAAGAGAAATAAGGAAAATAAGGGGGTAGTCAGGCCTTGATGTTACAGCCTGCTGGCTGGGGAGTGACATATTAACATCTAAATGGGCAATTGCTAGGTCCTAGGGGCTCTCCCTATGTAAATTAAGTTTTGCCTCTGGCAGGAAGATTCCTCCCTCTGGAATTTGAGTCTATCTCTTGTATGTTCTTACATCTTTTTTGTTCTTGCTGTTGTTGTTTTTCTCAGGGCTAGATAGTTTACAGACCCTCCCCCACACATTTGATATTTATACATATATCAGGGAAAATCTACTTTGAAATATTCATTGTCTCTTTGCATTTAGCAACTAACTGTCATGTCTATTTTAACTTTACCTGGAGACATCATGTCTATTCCGACACAGAAAATATATGTCACCTCTGCTCTTCCATTGTTACCCAGAATGAATACATTTTACATAATCCTGTAAAGAATTTGGTCCTGTATTTCTTTGATGTTTTCCTTAACTGGCGTGGTGTCACATCCCCTGGCCATTACACTTGATTTTCTAATGTATATAAACTCTACTAAAAATTTCAATAAAGAGTTCAGATTCACTCAGTCAAGAAAACTGTCTGCCTGTCCTCCATTCGCCTAAGCCTTGCCCACCTTGTTGAGTGGAGCCCTGGATTCGAGGTTGCAGCTTGGACTACAACAGGTTAGCCTGTTATGTCACAGTCAGGCTGTGATGTCAGTAATTAGGGTATAATGCTACAGAGAGGCTTTGATATCACTATGAAGTTATGATGTCACTGTTATGCTGTGACATCACAGACAGGTAGTGATGTCACATTAAGGCTGGAAAATCAGTGGTGACAAGGATGTCGTAGTGAGTCTATGATGTCACTGGTGAGACTATGACTTCAGTGTTGAACTTATTATGTGACAGTGACACTAGTGAGGCTGTGATGTCAACAGCTGTGTTGTAACTGGTGTGGCAGTGATGTCAGTGTTCTGACTAATATCTGTGCTGACACTGATGTCACAGGTGATACTGTGTTGTCACTGGTGAGGCCATGATGTCATACTGTCTGTGATGTCCCTGTGAAGGTTGTATGTTGCTATAGGCTGTCATGTAAGCATGAGATAGTATCACTCTGGAAGCTGTGATGTCACAGAGAGGCTGTGATGGCAGTGGCATGAGGCTATGAAATAACAGCCTGCCCACGGACACCACAGGCTCACCTGTTATTTCATAGCCTCATGCCACTGCCATCACAGCCTCACTGTGACATCAGGGCAGGCTGTCAGGTCACTGTGAGACTGTGATGTCACAGTCAGGCTCTGAAGTCAGGCCTGAGCCTATGAGATATCAGTGAGGCTGTGACATCAAGGGTGATGTTTGCATTTCACAGACAGTTTTGATAGTTGTGAGGCTGTGCATTCACACTGAGGCTGTGATGTCAGAGGAGAGGCTGTGATGTCACTGTGAGCCAGTCATATCAGTGCTGAGGCTATGACATCACCACGAGTCTGTGCTGGCACAGTGTGGCTGTGATGCCACAGTGAGATTGTGATGTCACACTGAGGTTGTGATATCAGTAGTGAGTGTACTTTTTCCGGGAGACTATGTCATTGGTGAAGCTGGAATGTCACTGGTGAGGCTCTAATGTTACAGTGAGTTTATTGTGTCAAACTGAGGTTGTGATGTCACAGTGTGGCTTAGATGTCAGAGGTGAGGTTTAATGTCACAGTGATTCTTTAATGGCATGGTATGGCTGTGATGTCACATTGAGACTGTGATGTCAATAGCGACGCTGTGGTGTCACAGGAAGGTTGTCATGTTTCAGTGTGCCCGTAAGGACAGTGGTGAGGGTGTGGTGTCATAGTCAGGTTTGGTATGATGTCAGTGATGATTGTGTGATGTCGCACTAAGGCTAGGATTTCAGAGGTAAGCCTGTGATGTCATAGTGAGACTGTGATATCACAGTGAGGCTATAAAGTCAGAGTTAATGCTGTGGTGTCACAGTTGAGCAATGATATCAGAAGTGAGCCTGTGATGTCACATTGAGGCTGTGATGTCACAGTGAGGCTATGTCAAAGGTGTGTATGTGAATTCACCATGAGCCTATTATGTCAGTGGCAAGGCTGATGTCACAGTCAGTTTATGATGTCACAGTGAGGCTGTGACGTCACTTTCCGGTTGTAATATCATAGGGAGACTGTGATGAAATAGGCTATAACATCAGAGTTAATGATGTGATGTCTCAGTTGGGCAATGATTGCAGAGGTGAGTCTGTGATTTCATAGTGAGGCTGTGGTGTCACCAGTAGCCATGTCAGGGTGATAGACTATGACATCACAGTTCGGCTGAGATTTCAGTGGTTATGCTGTCATGTGAGAAGTGATGCTGATGTCAGTGATGAGGCTGAGATGTCACAGTGTGGCTGGGATGTTACTGGTGAGGCTATGATGATGCCACAGAGAGGCTGTGATGACACAGTGAGACTGTGTTGTTACCAGAGAGGCTGTGTTGTCACCGTGAGGCTGGGATGTCAGTGGAGCGAGACTATGACATCATACTGAGGATGTGATTTCGGATGTTAGGCTGTGATATCAGAATGAGGTTGATGTAAGTGATGAGGGTATGATCACAGTGAGGCTGTCATGTCACTGTTGAGGCTGTGATGCCACCGTGGCTGTAGTGTCACTGTAAGCCTGAGATATCACAGAGAGTTGGTGATGTCACGGTGGAGGCTGAGAGGTCACAGTGAGACTGTGATGTCAGTGGCAAGGCTGATGTCACAGTGAGTTTGTGTTGTCACAGTGAGTCTGTGCTGTCACTGGAATGGCCGTGATGACACACTAAGTCTGTGATATCACTGTGAAGTTTGTATGTCTCTGTGGGCTCTCATGTCACCATGAGGTGATATCACCCTGGAAGCTGTGAGGTCACTGTGAGGTTGTGATGTCAGTGGCAAGACTGATGTCACAATGAGTCTATGATGAGCCTCTGGTGTTAGTGGGCAGGTTTTGAGGTCAGTGTGAGGCTGTGATGTTGAAGTGAGGCTCTGATGTTAAGGTTGATTCTATGATTTGTCAATGAGGCTGTGACATCAGGGGTGATGCTTGATTTCACAGTGAGGTTAGGACGTCAGTGGTGAGGCTGTGCAGTCACACTGAAGCTGTGATGTCAGAGGAGAAGCTGGTGATACCACACTGTAGGGTGATTGCCCCCTGGCTTTAAGTTAACAGGATAAGCTTGTACTTGATACGCCTCAGCATACATGGGCTCCAACCCTGGGTTCCCTGCCCTAGCCTGGCAGAGTCCAGAGTGCCCACGTGCAGAGTCAGGACAGATTTTTGTTAGGGGATATGGAGGTGGGTCTCCTTCTACTTCTCCATTCCTTTCTCTCCCTAGCAGAGTTAAATCTGGATACAGGGGACCACTCCCTGTTCTCGGAGTGCTCCTACACTCTTCTCTTTGATAAAGGGAGCAGGGCACTTTTTTGCACGACTTTCCTACATCCTTTCAGGGCTCTCGGAGCAGGCCCTGCCCTTCTTCACCAAGCAGCTGTTTCTCATGGCCCTCCCAAATGGGAAGCTCCGCTCCATCAGACATTGGCCTGTCCCCGCATGCCAGCCCACATGCCCGTCCACTTCTGCGAACCTCTGTTCTCCAGCTGTACGCAGCCTCCTCACAGCCATGTACGGCTCCCCGGCCGCATGGTTCTATATCCCCATGAGTTACCTCACTGTAGCCGCGTGCAGTCTCTCCACCGCCAGTGGTAGCGGCTTTGGTACCGGTAACGCGTGCCGCTGTTGCAGCCCACAACTCTGTGTAATGTTCTTGGGGTTCGCACAGTGCTAGGTTATCATCCTCTAAACAGCAGGCATGTCCACCATCCCCATGGTTTTCTGCACCCTGCCATGGTCCGGCAGAATGTCCGCCCAGCCCCGGCTCAATGGGCCCATGCCATTTGGCATCCCCATATGTAGCAGCTTCTCTGTACTCCTGTATCCCGGGCCCACATGGCTCCTCGGTGGAGCCCCCTGCAGCTCCCGGGATACCTTGTTGGCTCCTGAATGGCTCTGGCCCCTCCCTCTTTACCTGTACTGTTTGTTCCAGTGCGGGCTGAATTGGATTGGGAAGGAAAGCCATCTTGAGTGCAGAAATTGTGGGATAAAATTCCAAGGAAGGCGGTATATTATGATTTTTCTCTCGCTTTCTGGCTAGACCTTCTATTTTATTCTCCGTGTCCCATGAAAATATGTTGGTGGCCTGAGCCCATGGAGCCAACTCAAAAGTCAACTCCCACACTCTGGCAATGCCTGGATCAGAAATGTCAAAACCGTGACTCCTTTATATGGACTTGAATGCTGATGGCACTGGGTCCAGTCTGCACATTGAATTCCCCATATTTCCCAAGTTTCACTTACCCCAAAGCCTGCTTAGCTCTGCCCAATTTCAGAGGTGTCCCTTCATGGTTGCCACTTGTGGGAACCGGTTCCCATTCACTCACTCATTCACTCACTCACACACACAGCTACTGGCTGTGATGAAAGCAGGTTCCAGTCGTCCCCACCTCTGCCTGTACCCCCAGAGACTTGGCATGGGACAGGGAGATTGTCAGAAGCAGATCTCTCTTTATTGGGGGGGGGAGAAAAGGAACTTTTATAGACAAAGGCCACCAAGGCATGAAACAGGCATCCAATTGTGTCACAGGGTCAAGACATCCTACAGGTACTAATGGTCAAGTTCAATGTCACTCAGCACAGGGGGCAGGTAGATACCTGAAAACCAATTAGGGCTCTCTGTGAAGTGATCAGGTTATGCCCAAGACTCTTGCCCTCAGTGCCATCTTTAGTCCCATGTTCTTGGCCATGCCCTGGGGCAAATCCTGGGTGGGCCCAGCAAACTATGACATCCCAGTTTGGCTCAGATTTCAGTAGTTAGGCTGTGATGTCAGAAGTGAGGCTGATATCAGTGGTGAGGCTGGGATGGTACTTGTGAGGCTGTGATGCCACAGTGAGTCTGTGATGTCACTGTTGAGGCTGTCATGTGAGCGTGAGGCTGAGATGTCAGTGATGAGGCTGTAGTGTCATAGCAAAGCTAGGTAGGATGTCTGTAGTGTCACTGAAGTCATGATTTCAGATGTTAGCCTGTTATGTCACAGTGAGGCTGTGATGTCAGAAGTGATGCTGTGATGTCACTGTGAGGCTGTGATGTCAGAATTGAGGCTATAATGCCACAATGATGCCGTGATATCACTGTGAAGCTGTGATGTCATTGTGAGGCCGTGACATCACAAAGGGGTTCTGATGTCACAGTGAGGCTGTGAGGTCACTGTGGAAGATGTGATGTCAGTGGCAAGGCTGATTTCACCATGAAGCTATAATATAACAGGGGAATCTATGATGTAACACGTTAGACTGTTAGGTCACAGTGAGACTGTGAGGTCACTGTGAGACTGTGATATCTGTGAAATGATTGATGTCACAATGAGGAAGTGATGAAACATGTTAGGCTCTGGTGTCACTGTTTATGATATCAAAGGCTATGATGTCACTGTTGAGGTTGTCACCTCGCTGTGAGCGTATGCTATCTGTGCTGAGGCTGTGGTGTCTTGGCAAAGCTAGGTAGGATACCAGTGGTGAGGCTGTGATGTCACCATGAGGTTGTGATGTCACAGTCAGGTTGTGTTGGCACAGTGTGCCTGTGATGTCATAGTGAGTTTGTGATGTCACAGTGATGTGGTGATATCACTAGTGACTGTGCATGCAAAACGAGACAATGTCATTGGAGAGGCTGTATTGTCACTGGTGAGGCTCCAATGTCACAGTGAGCTTATTGTGTCAAACTGAGGTTGTGATGTCAGAGTGAGGCTATGATGTCAGAGGTGAAGCTTTATGTCACAGTGATGATTTGATGGCATGTTATGGCTGTGATGTCACAATGAGGCTGTGATGTCACTGTGAGTTTGTGATGTCACTGGGGAAGTTGTGATGTCACAGTGACATTGTGATGTCAGTAGCGACACTATGGTGTCACAGGGAGGGTGTCATGTTTCAGTGAGCCTGTGAAGTCAGTCGTGAACATGTGGTGCCTTAGTGAGGCTATGTAGGATATTACTGATGAGGGTTTGAGGCTATAACTTCTGAGTCAATGCAGTGATGTCACAGATGGGCAATGATTTCAGAGGTGAGCATGTGATCTCATAGTGAGTCTGCCATTTCACAGTGAGGCTGTAACCACAGAGATGAGGCTATGATATTAGTGTTGAGGCTGATTTCACAATGAGGCTCTGATGTCACTTCTGAAGGTGTGATGTCACAATAAAGCTGGAATATAAGTGGTGAGAAAGATATCATAGTGAGATTATGATGTCACTGATGAGGGCATGATGTCACACTAAGGCTGTGATATCACTGTTAGGTATATATGCCACGGTCGGCTATCATGTCACTAAGAGTTAATATCATTATGGAATCTGTGATGTCACAGTGATGCTGTGATATCAGTGGCAACACTGATGTCACAATGAGGCTATGATGTAACAGGTGAGCCTGTTGTGTCAGTGGGTAGATTGTGAGGTCACTGAGAGGCTGTGATGTCACAGTGAGGCTCTTATATCAGGGGCAATTCTATGAGATGTGTGTGAGGCTGTGACAACAGGGGTTATGCTTGGACTTCACATTAAGGTTAGCACATCAATGGTGAGGCTGTGCAGTCAAACTGAGGCTTATGTCAGAGGAGAGTTGTGATGTCACTGTGACGTGATGATGCTACTGTGAGATTGTGATATCACAGTGAGGCTGTGGTGTCAGTGGTGAAAGACTATGATATCACAGTTTGGCTGAGATTTCAGTGGTTAGACTGTGATGTCACAAGTGAGGCTGATGTCAGTGGTGAGGCTGAGATGTCACAATGAGGCTGGCATATTATTGGGGAGGCCATGATGCCACAATGAGGCTGTGATGTTACTGTTGAGGCAGTCATATGAGCATGAGGCTGAGATGTCAGTGGTAAGGCTGTGGTGTCATAGCGAGGCTAGACAGGATGTCCATATTGTCACTGACGCTATGATTTCAGCGTTTAGCCTGTTATGTCACAGTGAGGCTATGAGGTCAGAAGTGAGGCTGTGACGTCACAGTGATTCTAGGATGGTGATGATGCTGTGAAATCACATTGAAGCTGTGATATCACAAGGAGGCTATGATATCACAGGGAGGCTATGTCAGAGGTGTGAATGTGATGTCAACAGTAGCCTATCATATTAGTGTTAAGGCTGATGTCACAGTGAGTTTGTGATGTCACAGTGAGGCTATGATGTCACTGTCAGGTTGTAATATCACAATGAGGCTATGAGGACATAATGTGGCTATGATGTCATAGTGAAGCTCTGATGACACACTGATGTTGTGATGTCACTGGAGAGGTTTAGATGGCACAGTGAGGCTGTGTTTTTAGTGAGTTTTTAGTGAGGCTGATGTCACAATGAGATAATGATATATCAGTTGAGCCTGTGATATCAGCAGGCAGGCTGTGAGGTCATTGTAAGACTGTGATGTAGCAGTGAGGCTCTGATGTCAGGAATGATTCTATGAGATGTGCATGAGGCTGTGACATAAGGGGTGATGTTTTGATTTCAAAGTGAGGTTAGGATGTCAGTGGTGAGACTGTGCAGTCACACTGAGGCTGTAATGTCACAGGAGAAGCTGTGATGTCACTCTGAACCAGTCATATCAGTGGTGAGGCTGTGATGTCACAGTGAAGGGGTGTTGGAACAGTGTGGCTGTCATGTCACAGTGAGATTGTAATATCACAGTAAGTTTGAGATGTCTGTAGTGACTTTGCTTTCACATGGAGACTATGTCATTGGTGAGGCTGTATTGTCACAGGTGAGGCTCTAATGACACAGTGAGTTTATTGTCTCAAACTGATGCTGTGATGTCACAGTGTGTCTATGACATCAGAGTTGAAGCTTTATGTCATGAGATGCTTTGAAGGCACAGTTCTGCTGTGATGTCTCAAAGAGGCTGTGATGTCACTGTGAGGTTTTGATGTCACTGGAGAAGTTGTGATGTCTCCGTGAATTTGTGATGCCAATAGCGACAGTGTGGTGTCATAGGGAGGCTGTCATGTTCCAGTGAGCCTGTGAGGTCAGTGGTGAGGGTGTGGTGTCATAGTGAGACTAGGTAGGATGTCAGTGATGAGGGTGTGATGTTGCACTGAGGCCATAATTTCAGAGGTGAGCCTGTGATGTTATAGTGAGGCTGTGAGGAAGCAGTGAGGCTATAATGTCAGAGTCTATGCTGTTATGTCACTATTGGACAATGATTTCATAGAAGAGCCTGTGATGTCATAATGTAGCTGTCATGTCAAAGTGAGGCTCTAACCTCAGAGGCGAGGCTGTTGTGTCACAATGAGCGTGTTGTCACCAGTAATGCCATGATATCAGAGTGAGGCTATGATGTCTTTGGAATGAGACTATGACATTAGAGTGAGAATGTGATTTCAGAGGTTGGGCAGTGATATCAGAATGTAGCTGATGTGACTGAGGAGGGTATGATGTCACAGTGTGGCTGGCATGTAACTGGTGAGACTGTGATGTCAAAAATGAGTTGTCACTGGTGTGGCAGTGATGTCAGTGTTCTAATATCTGTGGTAATGCTGATATCACAGGTGAGACTGTGCTATTACTGGTGAGGCTGTGATGTCACTGTTAGTATATGATGTCACTGTGAGTGTTGTATGTCACTGTGGGCTGTCATGTCACCATGAGATGATGTCACTTGGGAAGCTGTGATGGCACAGTGAGGCTGTGATGTCAGTGGCAATACTGATGTCACAATGAGGCTACAATATAAGAGGTAAGCCTGAGGGGTCAGTGGGCAGGCTGTGAGGTCACTGTGAGGCTGTGATGTTGCAGTGACGCTGTGATGTCAGAGGTGATGCTTGGATTTCACAATGAGGTTCGGATGTCAGTGGTGAGACTGGGCACACTGAGACTGTGCTGTCAGAGGAAAGGCTGTGATGTGACAGTAAGGGTGTGATGGCACAGTGTGCCAGTGATGTTACAGTGAGGTTGTGATATCACAGTGAGGTTGTGCTTTCCGTAGTGACTATGCTTTTACAGGGAGACTATGTCATTGGTGAGACTGTATTGTCACTGGTGAGGCTCTAATGTCACAGTGAGTTTATTGTGTCAAACTGAGGGTGTGATGTCACAGTGAGTCTATGATGTCAGGGGTGAAGCTTTACATCAGAGTGATGCTTTGATGGCATGGTATGGCTGTGTTGTCATAATGAGGCTGTGATGTTACTGTGAGGTTTGTGATGTCACTGGGTATTTTGTGAGGTCATAGTGAGGTTGTGATGTTAATAGCAAAACTGTGGTGTCACGGTGTATTAGTCAGATTCTATAGAGATGCAGAATTGACAATGAATATATATATATATATATATATATATTATATATATATATATATATGTAATAGGGAATGTATTTTGATGGCTTACAGTATGGGCAAGGTAGTCCAATGATGGCTACCAGTAGCTGAGGTTGTTCAATGATTGATGCCGGTTGTTGCTCAGTCTGGTGGTCAAATGGGTAATGGCTGAATGCTGGAGAATTTCTAGAGTCTTTAGACTAGCCAACAGCAACTTAGTGGGCTGGAAGTCTAGCGGGTCAAAGAAATCAGGTGGCCAGGAGGAAGAGCGATTCCTAGCACAGCTGCAATAAGGCATCTGTTCTCTTTAGTGGCTCCTTTTTATATGATGCAGTATTGGGAGGATCCTATGAGAGCTTTGGAGGTTCTGATAGGATCTAGATGGGTGAAATCCTATCAAGTTGATCCTTTCCAGAGGTGGTCTCAGTCATCTTAGTTAATATCGGATGGTCAAGGTGACACCCAGGCTTAACTATTACAATTCCACCCCTTGTTAACTTGACACCAAATCACATTTCCTTAGGCCATTAAAAAATCTCCAAATAAGAACTGTAAGATTCATAATTCTGCCTAACATAATATAGATATCCACATACAACTGCACACACATTATTTTTACAAGATTAATGACAATGCCCCTTGAGAAATGCTTAGTCTTTAATGTCCCATAACACAAGAATAATGTAGATTACAACATTTCATCACATAACTATAGATTAATATTACATTACATAACATAAATATCTTCTTAGAGTATGTACACATGCACAAGTCTATTCTTGACAGTCAAGACCAGAAACACTCATAGCAATTATAATTCTCATTTCTGTAACTAGTTACAGGGACTTAGGTAGTATTTGTAAATATCTCTTCTACTACTCATTCTGTATTTCCTCCACTTTCAGAAAGTACTTCCCTAGGTCTTGGAGGGGTTAACCATACTTTCATTTCTGGAGGGTATGGACATCATAGCCTCATTGTGACATCAATCTTCCCACTGACATCACAGCCTCACTATGACATCACAGTTCCAGAGTGATATCACTTCACGGTGACATGACAGCCCTCAGTGACATCATCGCCTCACAGTGACAGCACAGCCTCACCAATGACAGCACAGACTAACCTGTGACATCAGCGTTTCCACTGACATTAGGAAGAACACTGACATTATTGCCATACCAATGACAACACAGACTCATCAGTGTCACTATCACATACCAGGTTCACCACTGACATCAGAGCTTCACCAGTGACATCATAGACTCACTATGACATCTTTCTTACCACTGACATTCCAGCCTTATTTTGACAACACACCTTGACCAGTGACATCACAGCCTCATTGTGACATCAACCTCACCACTAATATCACAGCCTCACTGTGCCATCATAACCTCTCCAGTTACATCACAACATTACAGTGTCATCATAGCCTCACTGTGACATTATGGCCAAATAATGTCCTCCCATTCTCATTGTCACATTAGAACATGACACCGACATCACAGCCTCACTGTGACATCACAGCCTCACAGTGACCTTAAGCCTGCCCACTGACACCACAGGCCCACCTTATACATTGTAGCCTCATTGTGACATCAGTGTTGTCACTGACATCATAGGTTCACTGTGACATCACGGCTTCCAGACTGAAATCACCTCACAGTGACATGACATCTCACAATAACACATATCCTTCACAGTGACATCAAAGCCTCAAGGCGGCATCACAGCATCACCAGTGACATGCCAGGCTCACTGTGAAATCACAGCCTCATTGTGCCATGACCTCACAGCCTCATAGTGACATCACAGCTTCACAGTGATATCACAGCCTCACTGTGATATCACAACCCCACGGTAACATCAGTGCCTCGGAGTGACATCACAGCCTCTCTTCTGATATCACAGCCTCAGTGTGACATCACAAGCTCACTGTGACAACATAGACACACTGTGCCAGCAAAGTCTCATGGTGATATCACATCCTCACCACTGATATGACAGGCTCACAGTGACATCACAGCATCTCCTCTGACATCTGAGCATCAGTATGATTGTACAGCCTCATGACCTAAACTCATTCTGAAGTCCAAGAATCACCCAGATATCACAGCCTCACTGACATCTCATAGAATCACACCTCACATCTCAGCCTTACTGTGACATCACAGGCTCACAGTGACCTCACAACCTTCTCACTGACACCACAGGCTCACCTGACACATCATAGCTTCCTTGTCATAATGGTCTTGCCAGTGACATCACAGCCTCACTTCCAAAGTGATTTCACCTCATGGCAGTCCACAGTGACATACAAATTTCACAGTGACATCACAGCCTCAATGTGACATCACAGCATCACCACTGACATCATAGTCTCACTGTGACATCAACCTTGCCACTGACATCACAGTTTCACTGTCACCTCATAGCCTCCACCATGCCATCACCAACTACATATGATCACTGGCTCATGGTATCACCACAGCTACATGGTGATATCAAAGCCTTATGGTGGCATCACAGCCTCACCAGTGACATGCCAGCCTCATTGTGACATCACACCCTCATCATTCCAGCCTCATTCTGACATAACAGCATAACCACTGAAATCACATACTCATAGTCTCACGCCACTGACATCACAGCCTCACTGTGATATAATGGCATCACTGGAAACAACAGAGTCTCATTGTGACATCACAACCTCAATTCTGAGGTTAGAGCCTCACCGTGACATCATAGCCTCAATATGACATGACAGACTCATCTATGACATCATCACATCAATGTGACATCACATGCTCATCACTGATATTCTACCTAGCATCACTATGACACCACAGCCTCACCACTCACCTCCCCAGCTCACTGAAACATAACAGCCTCCCTGTGACACCACAATGTCACTATTGACATCACACACTAACTGTGACATCACAACTTCCCCATTGACATCACAGCCTCATTGCAACATCCCAGCCATACCATGCCATCAAAGCATCAATGTGACATAAATCTTCACCTCTGACATCATAGTGTCACTGTGACATCGCAGAGTCAGTTTGACACAATAAACTTAATGTGACATTACAGCCTCACCAGTGACAATGCAGGCTCACCAATGACATAGTCTCCCTGTGAAAACATAGTCACTACTGACATCACAACCTCACTGTGACATCAAAAATTCACTGTGACATCACAAATTCCCCAGTGATATTAAAACATCACAGTGACATCACAACCTCACAGTGACATCACAGCCTCATTGTGACAGCCATACCAGGCAATCAATGCATCACTGTGAGATAAAGCTTCAACTCTGACATCATAGCTTCACTGTGACATCACAGCCTGTTTGACACAATTAACTCACCTGTGACATTAGAGTCTCACCAGTGACAATACAGCCTCACCAATGACAACGTCTCACCAGGGATACCATAGCCTCGTAGTGACATTATTACCTCACTGTGACATCACAGTCTCACCAGTTATATCACATAATTAATGCAACATCTCAGCCTCCTCTCTCAATACTGTCTCACTTCAGAAATCACAGCTTCTCTGTAACATCACAGCCTCACTGTGACATCAAAGCCTCATGGTAACATCACAACCACTCTGTGAAATCACAGCCTCAGTTTGATACAGTAAAGTCACTGTGACTTTAGAGCCTCACCAGTGACAATATAGCCTCACGTATGACATAGTCTGCAAGTGAAAGTAGTCACTACTGACATAACAACCTCACTGTGACATCACAGCATAAGTTTGCAACACAGTCTCACTGTGACATTACAATCTCACCACTGATTTGACAGGCTCACTGAGATATCACAGGCTCACCAGGGATACCACAGCCTCATGGTGACATCATAACTTCACTGTGGCATCACAGTCTCACCAGTTATATCACATAATCAATGCAACATATCAGCCTCCTCTCTCAATGCTGTCTCACTTCAGAAATCACAGCTTCTCTATAACATCACAGCTTCACTGTGACATCAAAGCCTCATGATGACATCACAACCACTCTGTGAAATCACAGCCTCAGTTTGATACAGTAAAGTCACTGTGACTTTAGAGCCTCACTAGTGAAAATACAGGCTCACATATGACATAGTCTCCAAGTGAAAGCAGTCACTACTGACATAACAACCTCACTGTGACATCACAGCATAACTTTGCAGCTCAGTCTCACTGTGACATCACAACCTCACCACTGATTTGACAGGCTCATTGTGATATCACAGGCTCACCAGGGATACCACAGCCTCATGGTGACATCATAACTTCACTGTGGCATTACAGCCTTACCAGTTATATCACATCTTCAATGCAACATATCAGCCTCATCTCTCACATTACTCTCACTTCTGAAATCTCAGTCTAACCAATGACTTCACAGCTGCACTGTGACATCACAGCCTCACCGTGGCATCACAGCCTCACCAGTTATATGACATCGTGTATGTGACATCTCTGCATCATCACTCACGAGTCTCACTTCTGAAATCACAGCTCAACCACTGAATTCACAGCTGCACTGTGATATCATAGCCTCACTGTGACATCATAGCCTCACTGCGACAAGTCTAACAGTGATCTCAGAGGCTCCACTGTGACGTCACCAAATCCCCATGACATCACAGGCTCATGGTGACACCACAGCCACACGGTGACATCAAAATCTCCAGGTGGCATCACAGCCTCACCAGTGAAATGCCAGATTCACTGCGACATCATACCCTCATCACTCACATCAACCTCATAATGACAGGCTAACCACTGAAATCCCATTCCCACTGTGATGTCATAGTCTCGCTCAATTGACATCACAGCCTCATTGTGATCACAGCCTCACCTCTGTGGTTATAGTCTTACTGTGGCACAATGTCCTCACTGTAACATCACAGGCTTATCACTGATATCCTACGAAGCCTCACTATAACACCACAGCCTTACCAATGAGCTTGCATGCTCACTGAAACATGAAAGCCTCCCTGTGACACCACAGTGTTGCTATTGACATCACAACCTCACTGTGACTTCACAAATTTTTTGTAACATCAGTCTTGCCACTTAGATAATAGTCTCATTGTGACATCAATACACACCTCTGATATGTCCTCACTGTGACATCACAGCCACAATGTGAATTCACAGCATCACTACTGACATCAAAGCCTCACTGTGACATCAGCCTTGCCATTGAAATCAGTCTAACTGAGACTTCACAGCCTCCAACGTGACATCACCAACTCTGTGTCACATCAAGGGCTCATGGTGTCACCACAGCTACACAGTGACCTCAAGGCCTCATGGTGGTATCAAAGCCTCACTAGTGATATGCAAGCCTCACTAAGACATCATACTCTCATCAATCTTATCAGCCTCATTCTTATAATCAGCCTAACCACTGAAATCACATCCTCACTGTGATGTCATAGTCATTCTCCACTGACATCACAGCCTCACTGTGATGAAAAATGGCCTCACTGTAACATCATAGCCTCATCCCTGAGGTTATAGCCTCACTCTGACATGACAGCTGCACTATGACAGCACAGGCTCACCTCTGAAATCATTGACCAACCTTAATATTATAGCATCGACTCTGATGTTATAGTCTCACTGTTTCATCACAGCCTCACTATGACATCACAGGCTCACGTCTGAAATCATAGTCTCAATGTGACATCACACCCTCATCAGTGACATCCTACCTAGCCTCACTATGGCACCACAGCTTCACCACCAACCTCAAAGGCTCACTGAAACATGACAGCCTCCCTGTGACACCACAACCTCACTGTGACATCAAAACCTCACTGTGACATCATAACTTCCCCAGTGATATCACAACCACACAGTGACACACAACCCCCATTGTGACATCACAGCCTCACTGTGACCTCACAGTCTAACTTGTTACATCATAGACTCACCTGTTCCATCATAGCCTCATGATGAAATCAGCCTTGTTACTGACATCACATCTTCCACTGTGACCTCATAGCTTCATTGTGTCATCACAGCCTCCCTGTGACATCACAGTCACACTGTTGCATCACAGACTCACCACAGATAGTAGAGGGCCACAGTGAGATGACAACCTCAGCACTGGTATCATAGACTTTGATATAAACAGTGACAGCACAGCCTCACTTGTTATATCACTGACTCAGTGTGACATCAATGTTCCCATAGATATCAGCCTCATTGTGACCTCACAGCTTCACTCGGTCCTCACTGTCTAACCTGTTACATCATAGACTGCCCTGTTACATCATAACCTCATGGTAAAATCAGCCTTGCCACTAACATCATATCTTCCACAGTGACCTCACAACCTCTCTGTAATGTCACAGGCTCATTGTGACATTACAACCTGATTGTAGCATCACAGCCTCACTGTGACATCACAAACTCACTTTGACACCAGTCTTGGGACTGACATAATCTCATGGTGGCATCATACACACCTCTGACAAAGCCTCACTGTGATATTATAGCCACATTGTGTCCTCACAGCCTCACTGTGAAATTGCAACCTGACAGTGACAGCACAGCCTCACTGTGTCATCACAGCCTCAATGTTACTTCACAGTATCACTAATGACATCAGAGCCTCACTGAGACATCAGCTTTGCCATTGACATCATAATCTCACTGTGGCCTCACAGCCTCCCCTGTAACATTACCAATGCCCTATGACATCACAGGCTCACAGTGACACCACAGCTACACGGTGACATCAAAGCCTCATGGTGGTATCACTCTCACTGTGACATCTCAGCCTCAGCACTATGATGTTATAGTCTATCACCTCTGATATCACGCCCTCACTCTGATATGTCAACCTCATGGTAACATCACCACCTCACAGTGACATCACAGACTCTCCTCTGACATCACAGCCTCAGTGTCACTGCAAAAACTCACCACTGATCTCCTAACGTCTCTGTGAAACCCAAGCATCATCCCTGACCTCACAGCCTCACTAACATCTCATAGAATCAGCCCTGACATCAGAGTCTCACTGCAACATTACAGCTACACAGTGATCTCACACAACATGCACTGACACCACAGGCTCACCTGTTACATCATAGGCTTATTGTGACATCACTCTTATCACTGACATTACAGCCTCATTGAGACATCATAGCTTCCAGAGTGTTATCACCTCATGGTGACATCACAGCCCACAGTGTCATACAACATTCACAGTGGCATCACAGCCTCAGTATAACATCTCAGCTCCACCAGTGACAATGCAGCCTCACCTGTGAGATCAGCATTGCCATTGACATTAGTCACAACACTGACAAACACTGACATCATTGCCACATTAGCGACAACTCAGCCTTTTTCATCACAGCCTCACCAGTGTCACTGTCACCTAATAGGTTCACCACTGACATCATAGTCTCACAAGTCACATCATAGACTCACTATGACATCTTTCTCACCATGACATTCCAGTCTTATTGTAACATCACACCTTCACCAGTGACAGTACTGCCTCATTATGACATCAGCCTCACCACTAACATCACAGCCTCACTGTGCCATCCAAACCGCTCCAGTGACATCACAACATCAGTGTGTCACCAGAGGCTCACTGTGATATCATATCCACACTGTGTCCTCACAGCCTCACTGTGACATTATAACCTGATAATGATATCACAGCTTCACTGTGATATCACAACCTCTCCTTTGACATCACAGCCTGAATGTGACTGCACAGCCTCATCATTGACATCCTAACTTTACTGTGAAATCCAAGCAATCCTGATGTCACAGCCTTACTGACATCTCATAGAATCATCCCTGACAACAGACCCTCACCGTAACATCACAT
This sequence comes from Typhlomys cinereus, assembly GCA_023101885.1. Lineage (NCBI taxonomy): Eukaryota > Metazoa > Chordata > Mammalia > Rodentia > Platacanthomyidae > Typhlomys > Typhlomys cinereus. The sequence goes on along the minus strand of JALPQD010000465.1, from coordinate 1,542,977 downwards.
CCGCAAACTCACCTCTCACCCTTCCCACTGACACAGCAGGATAACTTGTGACATCACAGCCTCACTATGACAACACAAACTCACTGTAACATCAGCCTTGCCACTGACATAATAGTGTCATGGTGTAATCACATACGCACCTCTGACGTAGCCTCACTGTGATATCACAGAATCAATGTGACATCACTGCATCACCACTGATATCATAGCTTCACTGTGACATCAGCCTTGTCACTGACATCACAGTATCACTGTGACCTCACAGCCTCCACCATGACATCACTATCTCCTGTGACCTCATCAGCTCACAGTGTCACCATAGCCACACAATGATATGAAAGCCCCACAGTAGCATTACAGACTCACCAGTGACATACCAATCTCACTGTGACATCATACCCTCTTCACTCACACCAGCCCTATTTTGATATCACAGCCTAACCACAGAAATCACATCCTCACTGTGATGTCAGTCTCACTCCACTGACATCTCAACCTTACTGATATCACACCATCACTGGTGAAAACATAGCTTCAGTGTCACATCACAGTCTCACCTCTGAGGTTATAGCCTCACTGTGACATGACAGCTTCACTATCACATCAGATCACAGGGTCACCTCTAAAATTGTAGCCACAATGCAACAACACACCCTGAGCACTGACATCCTACCTATCCTCACTATGGCACCACAGCCTCATCACTGACCTCACAGGCTCACTAAAACATGGCAGCCTCCCTATGACAGCCAGTGTTGCTATTGACATCATAACCTCACAGTGACATCACAGTTTCATTGTGACATCACAGCCATACTGTGCCATGAAACCATCACTATAATATAAAGCTTCAACTCTGACATCATAGCCTCACTGTGACTCACAGCCTCAGTTTGACACAATAAACTCACTGTGACATTAGAGTCTCACCAGTGACAATACAGCCTCACCAATGACAAAGTATCCCTGTGACAGCACTACTGACATCACCACCTCACTGTGACATCACAACCACACTGTGCCAGCACAGCCTCACTGTTACATCACAGCCTCACCACTGATAGAATAGGCTCACCGTGATATTATAGCCTCACCAGTGACAACATAGTCTCATGGTTACATCATAAACTCACTGTGTCTTTACAGCCTCACCAGTTACATCATGTCGTCAATGCAACATCCATCACAGCCTCATCTCCCATATCAGTCTCAAGAGTACTGAAATCACAGCATAACCACTGACCTCACAACTGCCCTGTTACCTCACAGCCTCACTGTGCCATCACAGCCTCATGGTGACATCACAGCCATATTGTGACATCACAGCCTCACCACTGGTATCCTATCTAGGCTTGTGATGACACCACAACCTCACCACAGATAGCACAGGCTCACAGTGACATGACAGCCTCAGCAGTGACATCATAGCCTTTGACATCATGAACAGTGACACTACAGCTTCACATGTTACAGCACTGCCTCATTGTGACATCAATCTTAACACAGATACCATAGTCTCACCATGAAGTGACAATTAGGTTGTGATGCCACAGTGAAGCTATGTTGTCAGAGTTGAGCATGTGATGTCACCATGAGACTGCGATTTCATAGTGAGGCTGTGATTTCAAAAATGTGACTATTATATTACAGTGAGGCTTTGATATCACTGAGAGGCTGTGATGACACTGAGGCTCTGATGTCAGTGGTGATTCTATGAGATGACAATGTGGCTGTGAGGTCAGTGCTCATACTAGTCATGGTTCATAGTGGTCATAGAAAGCTCACTGTGGTCATAGCTCAAAGTGCCCTTAGATATCTGGCAGTGGTTACAGTGGACTCATAGTTGCCATGGAGAGCTCACAGTGGTCGTAGCTCATAGTCATCATAATCAGCCCATAATGGACATTGAGAGATCACAGTGGTCATAGAACATAGTGGTCATAAAGACCTCACAGTGTCATATCTCATAGTGGTCATAGAGAGCTTATAGTGGTCATAGAGAGCTCAGAGTGGTCATACAGGCTCAAAGATGTCACAGAGAGGTCACAGTTGTCATAGAGAGCTCACAGTAGTTTTTCTATTTTTACTTTTATTTTTTATTATTATTTATTTAATTGTGCATGTATGTGTGTGTGTGTGTGTGTGTGTGTGTGTGTGTGTGTGTGTGTATGTGTGTATGTGTGTGTGTGTAGAACCACGGACGAATTCAGGAACAACCATGGACCGCCTCCACCTACTCCTTGTTTACTCTGCCCCGGAATTCACAGGCTCCACCCTGCCAGCACCAGAAACACAGGCTGCCTCCTCTTCCCCCTGGCATTTATATGTGGTGTCTAGGATCCGATCTCAGGACCTTCCGCCTCCAAGACAGAGGCTTAACCCCTGAGTCACCTCTCCAGCCCCTCACAGTAGTTATAGAGAGCTCACAGTCGTCATATTTCATATTGGTCAGAGAGTGCTCACAGTGATCACAACATACACTAGTCTTAGAGAGTGATCAGAGCATACACTAGTCTTAGAGAGCTCACACTGCACCCAGCTCATAGTGGTCATAGAGAGCTCACAGTGGTCATAGATCATAGTACTCATAGAGAGCTCACAGTGGTCATAGAATGCACACAGTCCTATAGTGAGATCAAAGTGCTCAGAGAGGTCACAGTGGTCACAAGAACCTCACTGTGGTCATAGAGAGCTCACAGTGATCATACAGAGCTCATCAATGTAATAAATACTGCATAGTTGTCATAGAGCGCTCATAGTTTTGATTGTTCATAGTGATCATAGAATGTTCATAGGGCAAATAGTTCATAGTAGTCCTAGAAAGCTCACAGTGGTCATAAATCATAGTGGTCATAGAGAGCTCACAGTGGTCATAGCTCATAGTGGTCATAGAGAGCTCACAGTGTTCATAGAGAACTCACATTCATTATAGCTCATAGCGGTCATAGTTCATAGTGGACATAGAGTACCTAAATAGTCATAGCTGATAGTGGTCATAAAGAGGTCACAGTGGTCATAGAGAGCTTACAGTATTGATAGCTCATAGTGGACACACAGTCTTCACAGTGGGCTTAGTTAATTGTGGTCATAGAGAGCTACAGTGGTCATAGAGAGCTCACAGTATTGATAGCTCATAGTGGTCCTAGAGAGCTCACATTGGTCATAACTCATAATGGTCAGAGAGAACTCACAGTGTTCATAGCTCATAGTGGTCATAAAGAGCTCACAATGGTCATAAAGAACTCACATTCATTATAGGGATCTCATAGCGGTCATAGCTCATAGTGGACATAAGAGTACCTACAATAGTCATAGCTGATAGTGGTCATAAAGAGCTCACAGTGGTCATAGTGAGTTCCCAGTATTGATAGCTCATAGTGGACACATACAGTTCACAGTGGTCCTAGTTCATTGTCATCATAGAGAACTTATAGCTGACAGTGATCACAGAGAGATTAATGGACATATGTTGTATAGCTCATAGTGAGCTACAGAAGTTATAGAGATTTCACAGTTGTCATAAAGAGCTCAAAGTGTTCACAGAGAGATTACAATGGTCTCAGCTAATAGTGGTCATAAAGTGCTCACAGTGGTCTAAGAGCGTTCACCATGATTATAGCTCATAATGGTCAGTGATAAAGAACTCACACTGGTCATAACTCATAATGGATACAGAGAGCTAATAGTGGCCATAGAAAGATCATAGAGGTCATAGCTCACAGTGGTCATATATAGCTCACAGTGCTCATAGCTGATATTGATTATAGAGAGCTCACAGCGCTCATAGAGTTCAAAGTGCTCATAGAGTACTCACAGTGGTCATTTAGAGCTCTACATAGTCATTGAGTGCTCACCGTGGTCATAGGCAGCTGCTAGTGGTCACAGAGTACTCACAGTGATTATAGAAAGCTAAAAGTGGTCATAGAGCCTTCATAGTGGTCATAGCTCATACGGATACTGAGCTTACAGTAGTCAGAGAATTAACTGTTGTTACAGAGATCTAACAGTGACAACACAGAGATCACAGTGGTCATAGAGGCTCACTGTCATCATAGAGAGCTCAAAGTGCACATAGAGAGCTCACAGTTTTCATAGACACCTGATAGTGATCACAACTCCTAGTAATCATAGAAAGCTTATAGTGGCCATATCTCCCAGTGGTCATAGAGACCTCGCAGTGGTAATAGAAAGCTTACAAAGTTCACAGAGTTCAGAGTAGTGATAGAGAGCTCACAGTGGTCATAGGTCATAATGCTCATAGAGCGCTCACAATGGTCAGATCATAGAGAGCTCACAGTAGTGATAGAACTATCAAAGTGGTCATAGAGAGCTCAGAGTGGTCATAGAGGGATTATAGTGGTCATAGAGAGCTCATAGTGGTGATAGAATTCTCATAGATGTAATAGAGAACTCAGAATGGTCATAGACATCTCATAGTGGTCATAGAGAGCTCACAGTGCTGATAGGTCATAGTGCTCATAGACAGATCACAGTATCGATAGAGAGTTCACAGTGGTCAATGATAGCTCATATTAGTCATAGAGATGTCAGAGTGCTGATAGAGGCTTCATGGTGGTCATAGTGAGCTCACAGTTGTCATAGATCATAGTGTTCATGGAGTGCTCACAATGATGAAAGAGAGCTCACAGTTGTCATAGATCATAATGGTTATAAAGAGCTCACAATGGTCATAACTCATAGTGCTCATAAAGAGCAAACAGTGTTCATAGGTCATAATGCTCATAGAGAACTGAGAGTGTTCATACAGAGTGATCTCTATGACCACTGTGAGATATGACCACTATCAGCTCTCTATGATTACTGGGAGTCATAGAGAGCTGCAGTCTTAGAGAGTTCAAAGTGGTCATAGATAGGTCACAGAGGTCAAAGAGAGCTCATGGTGATCATTGATAACTCACAGTGGTCATAGCTCCTAGTGATTATATAGAGTTCCCAGTAGTCATAGCTCACAGTGGACATAGAATATTTACAGTGGTCATAGAGAGTTCATATTGGACATAGAGAGACACAGTAGTCATAGAGACCTCACAGTCATCATAGAGAGCTTACAGTGTTCATAGCTCAGAGTAGTCATAGAAATCTCACAGTGGTCATATGTCATACTTGATGAAAACTCATAATCGTTATACAGAGCTCACAGTGATCATAACTCATAGTAATGATAGAGAGAACACATTGGTCACAGATCAGTGATCATAGAGAGCTCACAGTTGTCATAGTTCACAGAGGGAGAGAATATAGTGCACAGTGAGAGGTTACAGTGGCCATAGTTCATAGTTCATAAAGACCACACAATGTTCATAATTCATAGTGGTCATAAACAGCTAACTGTGGTCAGAGCTTACATGGGTCATAGAGAGATGCAGTGGTTATAGAGAGCTTATAGTGGTTAGAGGTTATACTGCTCTTAGAGAACTCACAGTGTTTAGAGTGCTAAGAATGGTCATAAAGAGCCCATAATCCTTATAGAGAGCTTACAGTCATCATGCAGATTTCATAGTGGTCAGAGAAAGCTCACAATGGTCATAGCTCACAATGGTCTTTGAGAGCTGACAATGGCCATAGCTTATATTGGTTATAGAGAGCTAATAGTGGTTAAAAAGAGCTCACAGTGGTCATAACTCAGAATGGTCATAGAGAGATCAAAGTCATCATATCTCACAGTGGTAAATGCTTGTAGTGGTCACAGAGTGCTCATAGTGGTCACAGAGAGTTTATACTGGTTGTGATAGTTTATACTAGTTGTGATAGCCTGGATGTCAACTTGACACACCGGGTATTAACTAAACTGTACTGAGACCACCTCTGGAAAGGATCAACTGAAACTACTTGAAGGATTGTACACACCTTAGATCCTATCAGAACTCCAAAGCTCTCAAAGGATTCTCCCAATACTAGATCATATAAAAAGGAGCCATCAAGGAGAACAGATTCCTTCTTGCAACTGTGCTAGGAATCGTTCTTCCTTCCGACTGCCAGGTTCCTTCGACATTCCACTAGACTAAGACTCTAGGAATTCTCCAGCCTTCGGCCACCACCTACTTAACTACTGAACTGAGCAGCTAGCTATTGGCAGCCATCGTTGGAACTACCTCGGCTACTGGCAGCCATCAGTGGACTACTTCGACCACTGGCAGCCTTTGCTGGACTACCTCGGCCATATCTGTAAGCCAACTCAATAAATTATATATATATATATATATATATATATATATATATATATATATATATATATATATATATATATTCGTTCTGTGAATTTTGTGACTCTAGAGAACCTTAACTAATACAGAAATTGGTACCGGGTAGTGGGGTATTGCTCTGAGATTAAGGACAGCTGGTATCACAAAGTGAAGTTGTTTGTGAAGCTGAGAAAAGTTGGTACCCAGAAGCATGGCCAATGCTGTGATGTGGCTAGTGTGCCTTTGCAACTGTTCGTTGGGAGAAATATGGAGAACTTTGGGACTTTGTGCTGGGAAAGTCTTTGCATCTTGGCGGTTGGGCCAAAGGGACCTTTCTTGTGAGAGCTATAGTGGTCATAGAGAGCTCATAGTTTTCATAGATTGCTTAAAGTAATCATGCAGAGTTCACAATTGTCATAAAGAGCTCAGAGTTGTCATGGATAGGTCAAGATGGTAATAAGAAGGTCATAGTGTTCATAGATCACAGTGGTCACAGAGTGCTCATAGTGTTCATACCTCATAGTGCTGTTAGAAAATTCTTGTGGCCATAGAGAGCTCACAGTGGTCAGAGAGAATTTACAGTCATTACAGAGAGCTCATATTGGTTATTTCTCATAGCGTCATAGAGAACTCATAGTGATCATAGCTCATATTGGTCACAAGGAGCACATAATGGACATAAAGAGCTCACACTGGTTTGGAGAGCTCACAGTGGTCATGGCTTATACTTGAAATAGAGAGGTCATCGTGGTCATAGAGAGCTCACAGTGGTCATAGTTCATAGTGGTCATAGAAAGTTCAAAGTGGTCACAGAGAGCTACTAATGTTCATAGTGTTATCAAAATGGTCAAGCCTCATAGTAATCATGGAGAGCTCACAGAGATCATAGAGAGATCATAATGGACAATGAGAAGTAACAGGGTCATAGCTCATAGTGCTCATAGAGAGCTCACAGTTGTCATATCTCATAGTTGTCAAAGAGAGCTCATAATGAAAATTGAGAGCTAACAGTGGTAAGAGCTCATATTGGTCATAGAGAATTCACATTGGTCATAGCTCACAATGGTCATAGAGAGCTCAAAGTGGCCATAGACAACTCACAATGGTCATAGCTTATAGTCGTCATGAGAGCTCACAGAAGTCATATATAGATCACAGTGATCATAGCTCGTAGTGATCAAAAACAGTGCATAATGGACCTAGAGATCTCACAGTGGTCATACCTCATAGGAGTCATAGACAGCTAACAGTGGTCATAGTGGTCACAGAGAACTTACAGTGGTCATTCTGAGCTCAAAGATATTACAGAGAGATCACAGTTTGCATAGAGTGCTCACAGTTATAGAGAACTCATAGTTGTCAGAGCTCACAGAGGTCACAGTTAGCTCATAGTGGTCATACCTCAAAATAGTCAGAGATAGCTCATAGTGACCATAGAGAGATCACAGTGGCCATAGCTCATAGTGTTCATAGAGAGATCACAGTAGTCATAGCTTATAGTGGTCATAGAGAGCTCACAGTGGTCATAGCTCATAGTAATAATAGAGAGCTCACAGTGGTCATAGATCATAGTGATCCTAGACAGCTCACAGTGATCAGACCTCACAGTGATCATAGAAACCTCATACTTTTCCTACCTCATAGTGGTCATAGGGAGCTCACAGTGTTTATGGAGAATGCACTATAGTTGCAGAGATCTCAAAATGGTCATAGAGAGGTCACCATGGACATAGAGAGGTCACTGTTGTAACATTGAACTCAAAGTTTTTGTAGCTCACAGAGATCATAGAGAGCTCACAGTGGTAATAGCTCATAGTTGTCATAGAGAGGTCATAATGGCCATAGATTGCTGAAAGTGATCATAGCTCATAGTGGTCATAGAGAGCTAACAGTGGTCATAGCATAAGTGGTCACAGAAAGTTCACAGTCATAACAGAGAATGCACACTTGTCATAGCTCAGAGTGGTCATAGAGAACTGATAGTGCACATAACTCATAATGGTCATAAAGAGCTCACAATGGTCACAGAGAACTCACAGTGGTCCTACTTTCTAGTTTTCATAGAGAGCTCACATTGGTCATAGCTAAAAGTGGTCATAGAGAACTCATGGTGGTTATAGCTCATATTTAAACTTGAGAACTCAGAGTGATTGGAAATCATAGTGGTCATAGAGAGCTCACAGTGGTTATGGAGAACTCACAGTGGTCATAAAGAGCTCAAAGTGATCACAGAGAGTTCACAGTATTCATAGCTCATAGTGGCCTTAAAAAGCTCACAGTGCTCATAGAGAGCACATAGTGGTCATAGCTCATAATGGTTATAGAGAGCTCTCAGTGATCATAGGTTACATTGGTCATAAAGAGCTCATAATGGACCTTGAGAGCCTCCAGGGTTCATAACTCATAGTGGTCATAAAGAGCTCACAGTGGTCATAGTTCCTAGTGCACATAGGGAATTGGCAGTGATCATCGAGTGCTCACAGTGATCACAGACCACTATGGTCATAGAGAGCTCATATTGGACAAAAAGACATAACAGTGGTCATCAAAAGCTCACAATGTTCATAAATCACAATGGTGATAGATAGCTCACAGTCATCAGGGCTCATAGTGGCCATAGAGAACTCACAATGGTCATTAGTTATATTTTTCATATAGAGCTACAGTGGTCAGAGAGAGCTCAAAGTAATCACAGAGAGGTCATGGTGGTCATAGCTTATAGTAGTCATAAAGGGCTCATAGTGGTCATGTATCATATTTTTAATAGAGAGCTAGAATGGTCATAGACAGTGCAAAGTGGTAACAGAGAACTATAGTGGCCATAGAGTGCTCACAGTGGTCATACCTCATAGTGGTCACAGAGAATTCACAGTGGTCAAAGATCAAAGTTATCATACAGACTTAAGAATGGGTTCACTATTTTTGAAAATCATGGCATGCATGAATACACTGGATAGAAATGTCACAAAAGAAATGTTATTTTCCTCTGAACGGAATGAATTACAGCCTAGAAATATCTGCATGATACTTATTTCTAAGAAGTGCACCTGCGTGAACACAGTTAAAAGACACTAAGGGAAAAGAATTCGATTTTCTGTTGAACAGAAAGAGTGACAGCCTACAAACATCTGCAGGATACGTATTGCGGAAAAAGTACACCTGCTATTTTGAATGTGAAGCTTCCTCACTTGGTTCATTATTTTTGAAGATCAAGGCATGCTTGAACATGCGGGATAGAAACATCACCACACAAATGTGATTTTCTCCTGAACAGAAAGAGTTACAGCCTAGAAACCTCTGCAGGATCCTTATTGCTAGGAACTGCACCTGCAGCGTTTCAATGTGACTCTCTTTCACTTGGTTCATTATTTTTGAAGATCATGGCATGCCTGAACATCATGGCATACTGAACATATGGCTGCAAAACATATGTGATTTTGTAATGAACAGAGAGCTACCACCTCCAAACATCTGTAGGATACTTATCCTTAAAAAGTGCACGTGTAGCAGTTCAAGTGAGACTCTGCCTACGTGGTTTACTATTTTCAAAGATCTAGGAATGAATGGTCATCCTGTTGAAAACATTAAGATAAACTCAGGAGGTAGTCTCCTGAACAGAAAGAAGTATACCCTCCAAACTTCTGAAGAATACTTGTCCCTAAGAAGTGAACCCAGAACAATTCAAATCAGCCTCTTCCTCATTAGGTTCCCTATTTGTCAAGGTCTTGGCTTGGGTGAACACACTGGACAGAACACTAGGGGGCACTAATGTGATTTTTCTCATGAACCGAGTTGGAACTTCCAAACTTCTGTAGCACAGATCTCCTTAAGAAGTGCACCTGGTTGGATCCCAGATCCCACGTATAGATGCCAGACGGAAGCGGGGGCGGCCTGCGCTTCTGGTCCTGGTAGGGCGGAGCCTGTGAATCCCAGGGCAGAAGGAGTGGAGGTGTCCATGGTGGTTCATGAATTCGTCCGTAGTTCTACACATACACAGACACACACATACACACACACACACAGTTACACACGCGCGCGCGCACATACACACAGTTGAATAAATAATAATAATAATAAAATTAATAAAAAAAGAAGTGCACCTGGACCAATATGAATGAGACTCTGCTTAACTTGGTTCAAAATCTTTGCGGATCGAGGTAGTAGTATAGGTAGGTGATAGAAACCTAAGGGAAACAAAAGTGTTTTCCTTCTGAAAAGAGAGAGAGAGACAACCACAAAACCTCTGCAGAACACTTTGCCCTGATAAGTGCAGCTGGAACATATTGAATGAGACTCTGCCTTAATTGATTCAAAATATTTGACGATCTTGGCAGTAGTGCCTGTATTGGGCAGAAACTTAAGGGAAACTGTCATGGTTTGAAATGTGTCCCCCACAGTCTCATGTGTTTGGCAAGGTTATGTACCTTGAGAGGTGGAGCCTTGCTGGAGGAAGGCAGTCACAAGGGGTTGGCTTTGAGGTGGATTAGTCCCACCCTACCTCCAGGAGAAGTCTGCCTTTGCAGCAAGCTGTCTGCAGCTCTCAGCTTCCAAGATGCCTGAGGTGACTTAGCCTCTTCCAGTTTTGGCCAGCCAGCCATGCTGCCTCTACTTTGAGAGACTGTACCTTCCCTCTGGAACCATAAGCTGAATAAATCTCCTTTTCTCCCTTAAGTTGATCGATTTTGGGTGCTCTCTCACAGCAATATTTAAGAGTAACCATTACAGAAATTGGTACCAGGTAGTGGGGTATTGCTGTGAAATTAAGAACAGCTGGTACCACAAAGTGAAATTGTTTGTGAAGCTGAGAAAAGTTGGTACCCAGAAGCATGGCCAATGCTGTGATGTGGCTAGTGTGCCTTTGGAACTGTTCGTTGGGAGAAATATGGAGAACTTTGGGACTTTGTGCTGGGAAAGTCTTTGGGTCTTGGCAGTTGGTCATTTCATCAGGAAGCTGTTGTGTCCCTGGTGAGGCTATGATATCACGGCGAACCTATCCTATCAGAGGTGAGGCTGTGATGTCACAGTGAGGCTGTGCTGTCACAGTGAAATTGTGATTTCACAATGAGGTTATGATGTCCATATGTGCTTTCACAGGGATACTGTCATTGGTGAGGCTGTATTTTCACTGGTGAGCCTCTTTTGTCACCATGAGTTTATCATGTCAAACTGAGGCTGCGATGTCACAGTGAGGCTTTGATATCAGAGGTGAAGCTCTATGTCACAGTGACGTTTTGATGGCACGGAATGGCTGTGATGTCACAATGATGCTGTATTATCACTGTGAGATTTTGATGTCACTGTGGAAGTTGTGAGGTCACACTGGGATTGTGATGTCAATAGTGACACTGTTGTCATAGGGAGGCTGTCATGTTTCAGTGAATCTGTGAGGTCAGTGGTGAGGCTGTGGTGCCATAGTGAAGCCAGGCAGGATATCAGTATGAAGGTGTGATGCTGCATTAAGGCTATGATTTCAGAGGTGAGCCTGTGATGTCATAGTGAGGTCCTGTAAAGGGATTAAAAAGCAGAAGAAAACACAGACACCAACAAGAACAGTTAAACAGAATCTTTCGTAGGGAATGTGAAACTTACTGGCTGGCTAAGATCCCTCCAGATACGGATCTTGGGGGTCCCTCAGATCCCCATACAGACCACCAATATTTGTTTCTGAAGAACACCCAAGAACCGGTTCTGTTGCAAGTACAAGAGAGATTTTTATTAATTATGAGCTTAAGCAAGGGCTCACACAATACCCAACGCATAGGTAAAATCAAGCCCCAATTTGAGTTTTTTTGGGGTTTTTATACAATTTGAAATTGGTCTAGTGGGTTTCTTCTACAGGGCTGAAGGGGATTGGTCACAAATTACATTTTGTTAAGCAGGAAGCTGGAAACCTTAAGAATTTTATCAGTCATCACTGGCCTTGACACAGTAACCATAAATCTCCTTGAATCAATTACTTATCTAGGCATCTGGACATCTGGCCCCTTATCTAAGGCCCCAGAATCTAGGTTTTTGTTTTTGTTGTTTTTAACAGCTTCATTTGTGTAAGTCTCCATTCTTTCTCTGTTGGACCTTTCTGTGGGTTTTCTGGGGATAGTACGCTCTCAGAGTCAGCTTGTTTACAGGAGTTTTTCTTTTCCTGTCTTTTAAGTTTCTCAGGCTGAGATTTCAGTGGTTAGGCTGTGATGTTAGAAGTGAGGCTTATGTCAGTGATGAGGCTCAGATGTCACAGTATCGGATGTTACTGGTGAGGATCTGATGCTATGGTGTGGCTGTGGTGTCATTGTTGAGGCTGTCATGTGACCGTGAATTTGAGGTTTCAGTGATGAGACTGTAGTGTCATAGTGAGTCTAGGCAGGATATCCATGGTGTCACTGATGCTATGACTTCAGAAGTTAGTGCTGCATACTAATCCAACCATACTGTTTTGACAAGGTCCAGCAGGACAAAACATTGTTTCAAGGAAACAATTTCTGGATAAAAGACATGACATTATTTGATATAAAAAATAGAAATAAGGAAAATATGGGGATAGTCAAGCTTTAGTGTTACTGCTTGCCTGAATATTACTGTCTGGTTCTGGCCTAAAGCCTGCTGGCTGAGGAGTGATACATAACATCTGAATGGGCAGTTGCTAGGTGCTAGGGGCTCTCTCTGTGTAAATTAAATTTTGCCTCTGGCAGGAGGATTTCTCCCTCTGGAATTTAAGTCTACCTCTTATATGTTCTTAGATCTTTATTGTTGTTGTTGTTATTATTTTTCTTGGGACTAACTAGTTTACAGTCCCTCCCCCATACATTTGATGTTTACACATAAACCAGGGAAAATCTACTTTGAAACATTCATTGTCCCTTTGCTTTTAGCAACTGATTGTCATGCTTTTTTGAACTCTACCTGGAGTTCATGTCTGTTCCAACACAGAAAATATATGTCATCTCTGCTCTTCCTTTGTTACCCTGAATGAAAACATTTTACATAATCCTGTAAAGAATTTGATCCTGGTTTTCTTTGATGTTTTCTCCATAGGCGTGGTGACACATCCCTTGGCCTTTACTCTGGATTTTTAAGTACATAAACTCTGCTAAAATCTTCAATAAAGAGTTCAGATTCACTCAACCCCAAGAGCTGTCTGTCTGTCCTCCATTTGCCAAAGCCTTGCCCACTTTGTGGACAGGAGCTGTGGACACAAGGTTGCAGCTTGGACTGCAACATCTGGCGTGTGAACTTGGGACACTCAACTAGGTAAGTCTTTGCTTTTCTCTTTCAGTCTTTCGGGCAAGGATAGGATCCTGTTATGTCACAGTGAGGCTGTGATGTCAGGGGTGATCTTGGATTGCACAGTGAGGCTAGCACGTCAGTGATTAGGCTATGATGTGAGAGTAGAGACTGTGACATCACTGTGATGCTGTGATATCACTGTGATGCCGTGATGTTACCGTGAAGTTTTGATATCACAGTGAGGCTTTGATTTCAGTGGTGATAGACTATGACATCACAGATCAGCTGAGATTTCAGTGGTTAGACTGTGATGTTTGAAGTGAGGCTGATGTCAGTGATGAGACTGAAATGTCACAGTGAGGCTGGGATGTTAGTGGTGAGGCTCTGATGCCACAGCATGGCTGTGGGGTCACTGTTGAAACTGTCAAGTGTCTGTGAGCCTGCGATGTCAGTGATGAGGCTGTGGTGTCATAGCAAGGCTAGACAGGATGTCCATGGTGTCACTGATGCTATGATATCAGAAGTTAGCCTGTTATGTCACAGTGAGGCTGTGATGTCAGAGGTGAGGCTGTGATGTGACAGTGAGTCTGTGATGTCAGAAATGAGATTATAATGCCACAGTGAGGCTGTGATATCATTGTGAAGCTGTGATGTCACGGAAAGGTTGTGACATCACAGAGAGTTTGTGATGTCACTGTGCGGCTGTGAGGTGAGTGTGGAAGATATGATGTTAGTGGCAAGGCTGATTTCACCATGAGGCTATGATGTAACAGTTGAGATTGTGAGGTCACAGTGAGGCTGTGAGGTCACTGTGTGGCTGTGATATCTGTGAGAAGATTGATGTCACAGTGAGGCAGTGATGTAACATGTGAGGCTTTAGTGACACTGTTTATGTTGTCAAAGGCTATGATGTCACTACTTCACCATGAGGCTATGATGTAACAGTTGAGATTGTGAGGTCATAGTGAGGCTGTGAGGTCACTGTGTGGCTGTGATATCTGTGGGAAGATTGATGTCACAGTGAGGCAGTGATGTAACATGTGAGGCTTTAGTGACACTGTTTATGTTGTCAAAGACTATGATATCACTACTTGTCCCGGCCTGCAGGACACTCTGAAGACAGGGTAACCTGGGAGGGGGTGATAACAAATGAAGGACAGGAGACACAAAGAATGAGAGCAAGATGAGAATTCAGATCAAACTTTAACTTAATTGAATGAGGGAAGGGTTTATATAGTTCTTGGGGGGAAGGGGCTTCCCAGGGCAGGGGTTAGGCGGGAAAAACCAGTTGGCCAGGCAGGAAACATTGCTAAGAGACTGAGGTATTGATGGCAGATAAAGTTTGTGATAGATGAGGTATTTATGGCAGATGAGTTAAACCTCAGATGGTTGCTTGCCTCTCTGACAAATGGTTCAGTTATGAGGAAAACAGAGACAGGCTGGCTCCCAAGAGGTCACTTGGGTTAGTTATTTTTATGGCTCCCAGTATCTCCTCCCTTTCTGTATTATTAAGGGGAGAAGTGGAGCTTGAGGAGGAGGGACAAGCACCCTCTATGGGTGTTGGACCTTAACCAATGGGGGGAAAGAGTGGCCTGATCCTCCCAGTGGGTTTTGTGGGTGTCTTTTTGGGGAGGAGAGGAGCCTTTTGGCACCAACCTCTATGCAATCAGGCATGTTTCTCAGGGAACTCAGATGTGGACAGTAGGGTCCTTCCCTTGCAGTGTCTTTGCCTCACATCCCTTATCAGTGTCCATCCACGTTTGTGGGCATAGATCTGAGGCTTATGCTGTTCCCATAGGGGACTCATCCTCCATTAGCTCTAGATAGCCTCGTTCAGCCATTTCAAGGCGATGATAATGAACTTGAATAGGTTTTGAAGCTAGAGAGTATATTTGAGCCTTGATAAAACCCATCAGCCTGTTAAAGACAAAAGGCCCTAGTGAGACAAGGAGCAATAGACCAAGCAGGCATCCCAGGAGAGGAAGAAGGTAAGGGAGGAGGCTGTTCCAGGCAGTCCAAGGGGCCGATCAAACAATTCTTTGCAGCGTTTTTCAAGTTCTTCTTGATGTTTTTTGATGGGATCTCGAATGATTTCTGATTTGTTAGTGTAAAAAACAGCATTTTTCCTGGTCTGTGGTGAGCAAATCTAGTCCTCACCTATTTTGTAGGACCACCTCAGCTAGGGAGTCTAATTGGGTTTGGATGTCTTGAACTGACTTGTAAACTGTCCAGACATCATCTAAAAGTCATTGGGAGAGACTAGCATAGGAATGAATGGCAACTCCCATACCTGTAGCACCCGAGGCTAGGCCCCCCAGCGATCCCTAAGCCAACAAGGATTGGAATGAACTGAACAATTCTTCTATGTCTGGGAATGAAGTAGTCTATGGAAGGGATAGGAACAGGTGCATCCCTCGGAAAAATCTCAATATCAGGTAGAAGGGAGGCCATGACACAGAGTCCAATCCAATTTGTAGGGAGGAAGGAGTAGGCTAACCCAGACTTGCAAGTAAAGACTTTTCCTGGGCCAGTGCAGAGGGCTGTGGAAACATTAGTTATCTCTGAGCAGGATGTGAAGGAGGCTACACATACATCAATATCAAAGGAATTATTAAGGAAGTGTTTGTAAAAGCAGGTGGAACTTATGAACCCAGTGGGTTGAACTTAGAAGGGGACAGAGAGTGTACAGTTAGAGTTATCTATAGGACTAGATTTATTTAGAGGGGAACTGCAAGAGACCAAATATTGCCTAAGGCTAAGCACAGCCAGCAATCTTGGGCTAATTGAGGGTTGGAGGCATTTAAAGCAGAATGGGTTGTGGAGATAATATCAGAAGTACAGGGATCTAAATCTATTTCCCTGGATTTGGGAAGGAGTAGGGGATGATAATCTATGTGGGGGATCAAGGAGTTTATCATTTCTTGAAGAGTTTGTTCAACATGGTGTTCTCTGACCTGATCAGTAAGTCCATCCTCAGAGATGTGAATGGGAGCCTGAGTGCTTTATTATGCCAGTTTTCCAGGAGGGGCTATGCATGAGGCTTTGACAGGCTGAAAGTTAATGGAATTGGTAGAAGGCACAAGACTCCAATCTCTGGTGTCCTTGCCTGATCTTATGATGTTGGGAATAGCAGTAAAATATTGTTGCCTTGATGGGTACATCTTTGGGCCACACTATAACATGAGGCGTGCATCTCAGCAATAAAGTTACAGCCTGTAGGGCAGGGGCCTGGTAGGCCGTTGGAGTAAGGAACAATTTTTGGCTTGAGAGTGCATTGCCATGACATGAGGGTGGTTGGAGAATGGACAGTTAATCCATGAACCTTGGATGGGCATCCTGGGGAGGAGACTAAGTGGGCAGTCTTATCTCCACAATCAGTACTCCGGGAGGGAGGTTACAGGATGACTAGTGGAAGAAAACCCTTCCTTGCAATCACATGGAGCACCATATAGTTGTTGGAAGAGATTGACGGCAGATAGGAGTCTGGGGTCCATTTCACTTTTGGAAGAGGGTGCCATCAGGAGGATGAGCCAAATTGTAAGGAGTCTTTTCATCCTTTTTCTGTAACACAGAGAGCACAGAAAGAAAATTTCTCAGGGGGGTTATTTCCCCTGGAAGAGGGTGAATCATCATCCTTAGGGAGGGGAGAAATATTTGGTCTTGTAGGGGCAGTAAATTGTTTTACTAGTCATTTAGGAAGCCATCTGGATCATCTTCTTGGGAATCATAGACACAGACAGATCCATGGAGCCAGATAAGGACGGGATCAGGCCCATTCCATTTAGATGTAAGGGGATCTTTCCACAATACTGTGGCAAAGCTTTTATGTGTCTCAGGGTACCAGAGACAATCAGCAGCAGACCTGTGGTTATTATCTAATATCAGGAAGTTAAGGACAAAGAGAGCATGATGGACAATATTTTTGGAGAGCCTTTAACACAGGAAAGTTCTCCCTTTTTGAGTTTGTGGATGGTATTTTTAAGGGTTTGATAAGCACATTCTATAATACCCTGGTCCTAAGGGTTATAGGGAGTACCAGTTATGTGCTTTATGTGAAGCTGTCGACAATAAGATTGGAAATTTTTACCAATATAACCGGGTCCATTATCTGTCTTAATAATTTTTGGTGATCCCATGATGGACAGACATTGAAGAACATGGCTAATAACATTTTTGAAGTTTCTCCCGCTTGAAAGGAGGTAAAAATGAACCCACTATAAGTATCAATAGTTACATGGATATATTTAAGCTTTCCAAATTCTGGAAGGTGTTTGACATCCATCTTCCAAATCTCATTAGGGACCAGTCCTCATGGGTTGACTCCAAGGTGGGGGATAGGCAGAAAATAGACACAAGCCAGGCCCTGTTTGACAATCTGTCTAGCCTGTTCTCAAGTGATTTTGAACATGAGGTGAAGGATGTGGGCATTGAGGTGATATACAGCATGAGCCTCAGTTGCCTGTTCTATGCAGCCTGTAAGGACAGGGAAAATCAGCTGGGTGGCCAGATCTGCATGAGTGTTTCCTTCTGATAGAGGGCCAGGGAGGTGGGAATGAGCGCAGAGGTGTCCTATAAAAAAGGGCTGTGATCAGGCAGTAATAAGCCTTTGAAGTTCTCTAAATAAGGGGACTGTATTGGTGGTGGATTTAATATAGGGAATGGTTTCTAATAAAGGAAGAGAATGGGCAATTTAGGCACTGTCAGTATATAAATTAAAGGCAACATTAGGAAGGAGTTCAAAAGCTCTTATGATTGCAGCAAGTTCAAGAAGCTGAGCACAGGTATACAGTGTGTGGATAGTCATGGACTGATTGTTAATAATAATGTCAGCTATTCCTGTAGTAGATCCATCAGGAAAAACCAAGGAAGCATTAGAAAGAGGGGCATAGCTGTGATTTTTTGGAAAAACAAAAGGGGGCATATGGGCAAACTGAAGCAATTTGTCACCAGGGTAATGATTATCAATGGAGCCTGCAAAGGACAGACATACAAGAGGCCATTCTTCAGTCATCTGAAGCAACCAATTGATCTGTTCTTTTGAATATGGAACAATAATATTGTCATGATCTTTACCAAAGAATTGTCTACTCTGAGATCATCCTAACATTATAAGATTGGTGACAAGGAGTAGAAAAGGGGTAAGAACTTTAGGAGGCGATGTGGAGAGGTGGACCCAAAGAAGTGGTCCAGATTGCCAGAAAATCCCATTAGGAGAATAAGATGTAGCACAAACAATAAAGTTAAGGAGCTTATCATATTGGACAAAGGAAATAGTTTGTTCTTGAAGAGCTTTATTTATTAATTGTAAGGCCTTGTATGCCTGAGGTGTTAAGGTTCAGGGAGATGAAAGATCAGGATCGCCTTCTAGTATCTGAAAAAGGGGTTTGAATTCTCCTGTACTGAGTTTTAAATATGGCCATAACCAAGTAACATTTCCCAGGAATTTTTGAAAGTCGTTTAATGTATGTAGTTTATCAGTTTATCTGTTTTTAATTGAGCATTTTGAGAAAATATAAAGTTTTGGTAAAGCTCATACCCAGGTAGAAATATGGATCTTTTAATTGAATCTTATCTTTGGAGCCCAAGGGCAGAAAGAGACTGGGAAAGGTAAAGGGAATAATCTAGAAGCTGGGTGGGATTGGGTCCTGCCAGGAGTATATCATCCATATAATGGACAATATATATTGAGGACCAGGCTTTACAAAGGGGATCGATAGCCTGAGCAACATATTTTTGGCAAAAGTGGGACTGTTGGCCATTCCTTGGGGAAGGACCTTCCATTGTAAATGTGGCAGGGGACCTTTGAAATTGGTAACAGGGAGGCTAAAGGCAAAGTGTTCTCTATCGTTGGGATATAATGAGATGGTGAAGAAACAATCTTTAAGGTCAATAATTATCTTAGAATAACCTGAGGGGATGGCAACAGGTGTGGGGAGGCCTAGCTGTAGGGCACCCATTACAAACATAGTTTTTTTAATTTCTGTAAGATCTTGTAAAAGTTTCCATTTTCCCAAATTCTTTTTTATGACAAAAATAGGGGTATTACAGGGAGAAGTGGTAGGTTCAATAAGGCCAGCCTCAAGCTGTTCCTATACTAAAGGTGTGGTGGCAGAGAGTTTTTCAGAAGTTAAAGGCCATTGATCAACCCATATAGGGTTATTGGATTTCCAATGAATTTTATGTGCATGGGGTAGAGGCTTGTCAATGACTGAAATTATAAATTTGAATTGCCTATTCCTGAGTGGTCAAGTTTTTTATCTATTTGGATGGGAGTTTTTATTCCTTGATTATTTTTGCCTACCCCTTGGCCGGGTAAGAAACCCTGTCTTAACATTTGGTGGGTAATTATTTCATTGAGACTACACATGATGACATTTAACTGTCCAAGGATATCACGACCCCAGAGGTTAACTGGGAGGCCAGGGACCACATATGGCTGTAGAGTGCCATTATTTCCCTCTTCATCTGACCGAGTAAGAACTTTGGAACCTTGTTGAGGATTAGAAGTCTGTCCTATGCCCTGTAGTGTGTAAGGGATGTTGTTAAAGGCTAATTAGGAGGCCAGTTTTTGGCTGAGATAACTGATGCATCAGCCTCTGTATCCTTGAGGCCCTCAAAAGCCTTGCCATCTAACTTTAACTTAAGAAGGGGTCTATTATCTGTTATTTGTCGTATCCAATAGATCTCAGGAGAGTTACGGCCTTGATCATCATGATGTCTAAGAATAAATTTTTGGGGTCTTTATTGATAAGGGGGAGCAAGATTAATCGGGCAATTTTTTGTTTTGCCATTATTTTAAGGGGTCCAGTGTTAGAGTAGGCAAGGATTTTTATTTTGGTCATATAATTAGAATCTATAACACCTGGATAAACATGGAGGCCCTTTAGAGTAGAATTAGTGGACCCAAGAATAATGCCAAAGGTACCCATGGGTAAAGGACTGTATATGCCTGTGGGTAGGACTTGAACTCCCATGTCAGGGGTTAATATTGAGTCGGTGGAGGGACTGAGGTCCAATCCTGTGTTGTTTGAGGTTGTTCGGTGGAAAGTGAAAATGTTGGCTGGGATGTTTTGGTTTGAGGGACGAACCTGATAGCCTCCGGGGTTGGATCCTTGGGTAGTCTGAGCTGGGGCCAGGGACTGGCCCCTCTGGAAGGTTTTTGGCGGCAATGGGCTTTCCTGTACATCAGCTTTTGAGCGACAATCAGAAGCCCAGTGTTTTCCGCTTTTGCATTGAGGGCAGAGTGTTGTAAGTGGTGGGCGAGGGGCCCTAGGTGCCCTACAGTTTTTAGAAAAATGGCCAGGTTGTTAACAATTGAAGCAAGTTTTGTCTTTGGTAAAATCTCTTAAGGCAGATCCTATGGCAATGCCCATAGCATGAGCCAAGCCGATACCTGAACACAGTTTTATATAATCAGAGATGTCACCGGAAAGGTGAGAGCGGATAGCAGCCTGACAAGCAGGGTTGGCATTTTCAAATGCTAAGTGTTTTACAAAGGCACTTTCACTTTCACCGCCACCTCTAATCTGCTCAGCTGTGTCTGAGGAGGCTGATGAAAGTACTATAAGGCTCATCGGTCCCTGACGAAGTTTAGCCAAGGAGGTGGTAGTGGACTCTTTAGGGGGAAGCCACTTCCATGTCTTGAGACCTGCATTTTGAATTTGAGGCAGGAGGCCAGGGGGGAAACGTACTTGGGTTTCATTAGCTTCATATGGAGGTCACCCCATAAGTCTATCTCTGGTCCAGTTTTTAGTCTTAGGCGTTTGAGAATTGTGCTGGGCAATCTCTCGGCAATTTTCTGCAAACTTAGTTCTCTAAAGAACAAAATCACCACCAGCTAGACAGACATAGGCCAGATGATACCAGTCATTTGAGACAAGCCAGTGCTCACTCAGGTTTTCTAATAAAGCTACAGTAAATGGCACTGTAGGACCATAATTGGAAACTGCCACTTTTAAGTCTTTTAGATGTTTTAAACTTAGGCGGCCGTATTGTTGGTCCTGGACCTTTTGTGGGGTGTCCTCAGAGTCTGATTCATCCGAGGGACTCTCTCCATCTCTCTGAGTATCAGATTCATCTCTAGTCTCAGCAATTTCTTCCCCTCGGGAAGAAGAAGGTTCCTGGAAAGTTGCAGAGGTTTTGCTGCAGGTGACTGGGGAAATTTGAAGGCTTTTAGAGGCTGTTTGGCATTTTTTAGGCTTTGAACTTGGGGGAGACTGAGAAGTTTGAATTAATTCTAAATCTAGGGCATGAAGCTCTTTTATTAGAGTGAGATGTTCTCTCTTTTGTTGGAGAAGCTGTTTTAAGGAGGCTGTTTGTTGGGAGAGTTCAGCTTTGGCTTGAGTGATAAGATCTAAAGAATTGTAGGAAGGAAGAACAGGGGCACAAAAGAGAAGAGCCGAGGCATAGGGGGGTGGGTAAGAATGGAAGGTTTTTAGGGAAGACCAGTCAGGATTTTTATACTTAGCAGCCTGGTCCTCTAAGGAAGTTTTCTCATCAGGGAGTATGACATCATCAGAGACGGGATTAAAGTTCTCTGGGATGTCAAATGAGGGGTAGAAATGATGGGAAGGGGACCCTATATGAGGGGGATTGTCTGGGGAAGGGGGATCTGAAGGAGGAGCAGGCACATCAATAGCAATTGACCTGCAAGCGGAGGGGGGCCAGGAGCAGCATTGTAAAACCTTTTCTCCCTCTAAAATGACCTTTTGAATATCAGGAGATTTAGTATAAACCTAGATGATATCATTAATGAGATTCCAATATGAGAAGGTTTGGACCGGAACCTTTTCAGGGCCAAAGGTCCTGTAGTAATCCTGTAAACAATTTCCAATTCTAAGACAACGTTTTTCATTTATAGTGCCTTCTTGGGGGAACCAAGGACAGACATCCTGAATAAAATCAAATAATCTTTTAAATTCTTTTTTCTTAACCCTAGTTCCTCGTGTCTTGAGGGACTCTTTGAGTCCCTTTAAAAATAAATCATGCTTACTTAATGCCTGTCCCATAATTGTGTTGTTTGAATCTTACCTTAATACTGGATCTGACTCAAAGGTGGGTGACTCTGTGGCGATCACAGATAGGATCTTCTCTCCTCGGCTAGGGATGCATCGATCCTCTGAGAAACGGCTGTCAGTGGTTAAACAGCATTTGTCCAAAGCCCCCAGGCCCAGGTCCCCATTCAGGCGCTATGTGCCCCAGCCCACGGGACATTCTGAAGACCGGGCATCCTGGGAAGGGGGAGAATAAATGAAGGACGGGAGACACAAAGAACGAGAGCAAGTGAGGATTCCAATCAAGCTCTGACTTTATTGAACGAGGGAAGGGTTTATATAGTTCTTGGGGGGAAGGGGCTTCCCAGGGCAGGGGTTAGGCGGGAAAAACCAGTTGGCCAGGCAGGAAACGTTGCTAAGAGACTGAGGTATTAATGGCAGATATGGTTTATGGCAGATGAGGTCTTTATGGTAGATGAGTTAAACCGCAGATGGTCGCTTGCTTCTCTGAAAAATGGCTCAGTTATGAGGAAAACAGAGACAGGCAGGCTCCCAAGAGGTCACTCGGGTTAAAGGTTATTTTTATGGCTCTCAGCAACTCTTGAGTCTATCATATCACTGTGAACCTGTGCTCTCTGTGGTGAGACTGCGGTGTCCTAGTAAGGGTAAGTAGGATACCAGTGTGATGTCACAGTATGACTGTGATGTCACCATGAGGCTGTAATGTTTCAGTACATCTTTGAGGTCAGTGGTTAGCCTATGATTTCAGAAGTGAGACTGATGTGAGAAATGAGGCAGAGATGTTGAACTGATGATGGGATATAACTGGTGAGGTTGTGATGCCACGTTGAGGTTATGATGTCACAATAAGGCTGTAATGTCACTGTTGAGGCTCTGATAACATAGTGAGCCTGTCCTATCAGTGGTGCAGCTGTGATGTCATATGGAGGCTGTGATGACACAGTGAGGCTGTGTCAGAGGTGTGTATGTGATATCACCATGAGGCTATTATGTTAGTGGCAAATTTGATGTCACAGAGAGTTTGTGATGTCACAGTGAGTCTGTGATGTCACTACCAGTTTGTAATGTCACTGTCAGACTCTGAAGACACAGGGATGTTGTGATGTCACTAGAGAGGTTTGGATGGCAAAGTGAGGCTGTGATATTAGTGGTGAGGCTGATGTCATAAAGAGGTTGTGATGTCACTGGTGAAGGTGTAAGGTCACAATAATGTTGGAATGTCAGTGATGAGAAAGATGTCATAGTGAGTCTATGATTTCACTGGTGAGGCTCTGATGTCATTCTTGAAGCCAATAACATGACAGTGATACTGGTGAGTCTGTGACATCAAGGGCTGTGTTGTGATTGGTGTGGTAGTGTTGTCAGTGTTCTGACTAATAGCAGTGGAGATGTTGATGTCACAGATGAGGCTGTGCTTTCACTGGGAAGGCTGTGATGTCACAGTGAGTCTGTGATGTCTGTGGTAAGACTGACTCTACAATGAGACTATGATGTAATAGGTAAGCCCATGGTATCAGTGTGAAGGTTGTGAGGTGACTGTGAGGCTGTGATGCCTTCATGAGGCTTTGATGTCACCATGTGTCTGTAGTATCACCATGAGTTTGTCATGTCACAGGGAATTAGTGATATCATGGTTGAGGCTGTGAGGTCCAAGTGAGACTGTAATGTCAGTGACAAGCCTGAGATCACAGTGAGGCTATGATTTCAGAGGTGATCCTGTGATGTCATAGTGAGGCTGCGATGAAACAGTGAGGCTATAATGTCAGAGTTGCTGCTGTGATATCACAGTTGGGCAATGATTTCAGAGGTGAACATGTGATGTCACAGTGAGGGTGTGTTGTCACTAGTCATGTAGTGAAATCACAGTGAGGCTGACATATCAGTGGAGTGAGACTATGACATCACAGTGATGGCAAATGCTATGTTGTCACTGCTGAGGCTGTCATGTCACTGTGAGCCTGTGCTATCTGTGTTGAGGCTATCATATCTTATTAAGGCTAAGTGGGCTATCAGTAGTGAGGCCATTGTCACTGTAAGGCTTTGATGTCACAGGTGAGCCTGTGGTGTCAGTGGGAAGGCTGTGAGGTCAATGTTAGGCTGTGATGCAACCGTTAAGCTTTGATTTCTCTATGTGTCTTTGGTGAATCCATAAGCCTATGATGTCACAGGGACTTTGTGATGTCACGGTGGAGGTTGTGAGGTCCACATGAGACTATGATGTCAGTGGCAAGGTTGTGATGTCGCATAGAGGCTGTGGTGTCACCAGTGATGCCATGAAATTACAGTGATGCTGTGATGTCATTGAAGAGAGACTCTGACATCACAGTGAGGATATGATTTCAGTGGTTAGGCTGTGATATCACAAGGAGGCTTATGTGAGTGATGAGGGTATGATTTTGCATTCAAGCTGGCATGTCACTGGTGAGGATGTGATGCACCATGAGGTTTTGATGTCACCATGTACCTGCAGTGACACCATGAGCCCATGGCATCACAGGGACTTCATGATGTCACAGTGAGACTGTGATGCCAGTGGCAATCCTGAGGTCACAGTGAGGCTATGATGTCAGAGGTGAAGCTTCAATTACAGTGATGCTTTGATATCGTGGTGTAGCTATGATGTCACAATGAGGCTGTGAGTTCACAGAGAGACTGTGAGGTCAGTGGCAAGGTTGATGTCACAGTGAGGCTATGATGTCAGTAGGGATGGTGTGATGTCACAATGAGGCTGTACTATCACTGGTAAATTGTGATATCACAATAAGGCTGGAATATCAGTGATGAGAAAGATGTCATAATGAGCCTATGATTCAATGGTGAGGCTATAGTGTCAGTGACACTGATGAGGCTGTGATGACAAAGGCTGTATTGTCACTGCTGTGGCAGTGATGTCAGTGTTCCAACTATTGTCAATGGTGGTGCTGCTGTCACATGTGGGGCTGTGCTGTCACTGATGAGGCCATGATGTCACACTGATGCTGTGATGTCAATGTGAATGTTGTATGATGCTATGGGCTATCATGTCTGCCTGAGTTAATATCACTCTGTAAGCTGTGATGTCACAGTAAGGCTGTGATGTCAATGACAAGACTGATGTCACAATGAGTCTATGATGTACCAGGTGAGCCTGTGGTGTCAGTGGGAAGGCTGTGAGATCACTGTGAGGCTGTGATGTCAAAGTCTGTGTTGTCATAGATTCGACAGTGATAGTGTTCTGTCTAATGTTGGTGGTGACGCTGATGTCACAGATGAAGCTGTGATGTCACCGTGAGAATGTGCTGGCACAGTGTGTCTGTGATGTCATAGTGAGGTTATGATGTTAGTAGTAACTGTGCTTTCACATGGAGACTCTGACATTGGTGTGGTTGTATTGTCATTGGTGAGGCTCCAATATCACAGTGAGTTTATTGTGTCAAATTGAGGGTGTGATGTCACAATGCTTTGATGTCAGAGGTGAAGTTTTATGTCAGAGTGATGCTTTTGTGGCACAGTATGGCTGTGATGTGCCAATGAGGCTGTGATGTCACTGTGAGGTTGTGATGTCACTGGGGAAGTTTTGATGTCACAGTGAGAGTGTGATGTTCAATAACTTCTTTAGCTGTGAAATGAGTTCCCTGGTCAGAAGCAATGATTCATTCTCTGCTAAGGGCAGAATAAATGCATCAGAATTTGAAGGTTCAACATCCTCGTCCTCATCATCAGTTTGGTCTTTCCACACAACATCGCACTTTTCAGGATCCCACTCTTTGCAAATGAGCACTTTAACTTCAACCACCAACACCTTTCAAGGGTGGGATTTCAATTTACTTTGTAATTCAGTCAATAAAATAATCAGAGTTTGTTTTTTATTTTCTGCAATTCGAACCTTATTGCTACCAGAAAGAAGATTGTCTTCTAGGACACACTTAGAATCTTCTCAGTTTTTTATATGCATTTGGACCTGGGCAATTTCACCAGTAAAGTCTTTCCTTTCCAGAGTTGCTTCTAGGTCACACTTAGAAGCCTCTAGATTGTTTACATGCTTTCTGAGTTGTTTATTTTTGTGTCTGAGGTTTTTCTTCTCATTTTATATTTTTTCAAGAGATGACAATAGCGACCAATCAGCATCATTGCTTTCCTTATTTTTACTCATATTGTCAAAAGTTTTATATATTGAATCACTAAGCTCCTCACTCCACATAACAGGTGAATCTTGAATGTCCAACACACCTATCTTCACCAATTCTTGATCACTTCACTCCAAACATTAATTTTCTCCTTACAGTCTTTAGAGGCTGGTGGTTTGATTGTGTTGGAGATTTAACTCCAGATGTCACCAAATCTGCTAGCAAAATTCATTTTTACAATTCTGTTTCCCTAGAACTACTCCTGGTACCACAATCTGTATTAGTCAGGTTCTTTAATTTTTTTATTATTATTTATTCAATTGTGAGTGTGTGTGCGTGTATATGTATGTATGTATGTGTCTGTGTGTGTAGAACCACGGACGAATTCGGGAACCACCATGGATGCCTCCACCTCCTCCTTGTTACTCTGCCCTGGGATTCACAGGCTCCGCCCTACCGGGACCAGAAACGCAGGCCGCCCCGGCTTCCGCCTGGCGTCTATACGTGGGGTCTAGGATCCGAACTCAGGACCTTCCACCTACAAGGCAGAGGCTTAATCCCTGAGCCACCTCTTCAGTCCCAAATGTTTTCTTTTATGTTCATAAGTTTCATATACTTTAAACATACAAAATTTATGGTTACTTAATGCTAAAGTAAATAAATAAATTGAGAGGTATAATGCCTTGGATTTCAAAGTATGTGTTATATGTAAATGTATATTGTCTACACAATTGCCAAATCAGACTCAACTCTTAATTTCTTTTAATGTTGAAGTTTGTTATCTGTTATAACCTCCATTAAAAGACATTTCTTGAGGGATAATTAATGTAAAAATAGCAGGAAACTATCAAGTAAATATATGTGTGTGTGTGTGCGTGTGTGTGTGTGTGTGTGTATGTATAGTACTTAGATGTACAAAAGATTTGATAAAAGGTTAATGGGATGGGACCCATTGCTTACAAGTTTAAAGTGTGTACAGAAAGTTTATGAATTGGTTACTTAAAAGAATGTTAAAGTATGTTTTAAAGGTTTGTGGGATGCTATGCTTATGAAAAGATTCAAAATTAGAGGTGATGGTTAAAGGAAAGAATGCCTTTGACACACCCCTGTCCTAACCAGACTCAGGGTCCCCTGGAGTCCCAGATATCTTTATGTTCTCTGTCAGCAGCCTCACCCCTGTGGATTCCCAAATGTTTATTCTGCCCAGTGGAAAATCATAGACAGTCTCCCTGACAAGATGATAGCTCTCAGCCTACAGGAAAAAAGGAGTCAGAGAGCCAGATCCTGACCTGAAGGAGCCAGAAATGTTCCCTTCTAAGATCCTGATCCCTGTTTGGACTATGATAAGAATTGTCATGCCAATATGAACTAACATGGTGAACTAGGTTGTAAGAAAACATTCAAACTCATATGATTATTTACATAAGTGTTTAGAACCTTAAGTTGGTAAAATGGCTCTGAATGTCTTTTAAAGAGTACAATTGTAGTAGCAGTCAGCAATTTGTATAAACTGAAAGTATAGAGTAATAGTCTTAATATGTCTAACAGACTAGTTTTGATAAGTAGGAATAACTTATCTAGGCGCTAAGTGTCAGGAAAGGGTTCAGGGAAATGCTACTGGGTGCTTGTACATCACCATCGGAGAGGAGGGCCCAGAGGAGAGTCAGGCATGCACAAGAAAGGACTCTCTGGGAATTGGGGTGGGAGGCACTGAGGGATGGAGAGGGAGGGGTGAGGGGACGGGGTGCAGGGGGTTGGGGGGGAAGAGGAGGGAGGGAAGGAACTGGTGTACCTAATAAGTTTGCATGAGCTGAAATAATAATAAAAAATGTATTAAAAAAAAAAAATACCAGATCTATTCTGGACTTTAAAAGTTAACTGCTGCTCACCATATGCTAAAGGACTTTATTTTCCATTTAAAATTCACTGTTGTGTACTCGCCATGTGTTTTAGTTTTGGTTCCTAAAAATGTACAATTTTCTGTTGACTTTTGCTGACATTTATATCACCAATTGTATCTACTCTTGAATGGCTAATGTGTTTCTCTTAACTTAGACACTAAGATAAATTTTAAATTTGGGACAAAATTCAGATTCATTTAAACTCCAGAATAGATCTGGTAGTCTTGACACTTAGCGCCTAGATAAGTTATTCCTACTTATCAAAACTAGTCTGTTAGACATATTAAGACTACTACTCTATATTTCAGTTTATACAAATTGCTGACTGCTGCTACAATTGTACTCTTTAAAAGACATTCAGAGCCATTTTACTAACTTAAGGTTCTAAACACTTATGTAAATAATCATATGAGTTTGAATGTTTTCCTACAACCTAGTTCACCATGTTAATTTATATTGGCAGGACAATTCTTATCATAGTCATTACTATAATTCTCTTTCTAGTCATCTTCAGATTTATCTCATCATTTAAAAAAATAAAAGAGAGGGAAATATCGCATCCTTATCCAACCATGCTATTTTGACAAGGTTCAGCATGACAGAATATTGTTTCAAGGAAACAATTTATGGATAAAGGACATGACATTATTTGATATAAATAAGAGAAATAAGGAAAATAAGGGGGTAATCAGGTCTTAGTGTTACTGCCTGCCTGAGTGTTATGGTCTGGTTCTGGCCTAAAGCCTGCTGGCTGGGGAGTGACACATTAACATCTAAATGGGCAATTGTTAGGTCCTAAAGGCTCTCCCTATGTAGATTAAATTTTGCCTCTGGCAGGAGCATTCCTGCCTCTGGGATTTGAATCTACCTCTTGTATATTCTTAGATCTTTTTGTTGTTGTTGTTGTTGTTGTTTTTCTCAGGACTAGCTAGTTTACAGTCCCTCCTCACACACATTTGATGTTTATACATAAACCTAGGAAAATCTACTTTAAGCATTCACTGTCCCTTTGCTTTTAGCAACTGAGTGTCATGCCTGCTTTAACTCTACCTGGAGGCATCATGTCTATTCCAACACAGAAAATATATATCACTCTGCTTTACCTTTGTTACCCAGAATGAATACATTTTACATAATCCCATAAAGAATTTGGTCCCGATTTTCCTTGTTTTCCCTATGGGCATGGTGATACATCCATTGGCTTTTACTCTGGATTTTCTAAAGTATAAAAGCTCTGCTAAAAACTTCAATAAAGAGTTCAGATTCACTCAGCCCAGAGAGCTGTTTATCTGTTCTCAAATTGCTGAAGCTTTGCCCATCTTGTGGAGGGGAGTCCTGGATTTGAGGTTGCAGCTTGGACTGCAGCAGATTAGCCTGTTATGTCACAGTGAAGCTGTGATGTCAGGAGTGATGCTTGGATTTCACAGTGAGGTTAGGATGTCAGAGGTAAGGCTGTGATGTTACTCTGAGGCTGGGATGTTAATGTGAGGCTATGATATCAGTGGTGATAGACTATTACATCACAGTTCAGCTGAGATTTTAGTGGTTAGGCTGTGATGTCAGAAGTGAAGCTGATGTCAGTGATGAGGCTGAGATGTCACAGTGAGGCTGGGATGTTACTGGTAAGACACTGATGCCACAGCATGATTGTGGTGTCACTGTCGAGGCTGTCATCTGATCATGAGCCTGAGATGTTAGTGATGAAGCTATGGTATTATACCAAGGCTAGGCAGGATGTCCGTGGTTTCACTGATACCATGATTTCAGAGATTAGCCTGTTATTTCAGTGAAACTGTGATGTCAGAGGTTATGCTGTGATGTCAGAAAAGAGGCTACAATGCCAGAGTGAAGTGGTGATATCACTGTGAAGCTGTGATGTCACTATGAGGCTGTGACATCTCAGAGAGGTTGTGATGTCACAGTGAGGCTGTGAGGTCACTGTGGAAGATGTAATGTCAGTGACAATTCTGATATCACCATGAGGCTATGTTTAAACAAGTCAGATTGTGAAATCACAGTGAAGCTAGGAGGTCATTATGAATCTGTGATATATGTGGGAAGAGTGATATCACAATAACGCAATGATATTCTATGTGAGGCTTTGATGTCACTATTTATGATATCAAAGGCTATCATGTCACTGCTGAGGCTGTCACGTTACTGGTGAGGCTGTGTTGTCATAGTAAGGCTAGGTGGAATAGCAGTGGTGAGGCTGTGATGTCACAGTGTGACTGTTATGTCACCATGATGCTGTGACATCATGGTGAGGCTGTGATGTCAGTGGTTAGGCAGTGATTTCAGAAGTGACATTGATGTGAGTGATGAGGCTGAGGTGTCGCATTGATGATGTGACATAACTTTGGAGGCTGTGAAGCCACAGTTTGGTTATGATGTCACCATGAGACTGTGTGTCACTGGTGAGGCTGTAATATCAGGTTGTGGTGTCACAGTGAAGCTGTGAGGTCACTGTGAAAGTTGTGATGTCAGTGCAAGGTGGATTTCACCATGAGAAGATGATGTAACAGGTGAGACTATGATGTAAGAGGTTATAATGTGAGGTCACAGAAGGGCTGTGAGGTCACTGTGATGCTGTGATATCTATGGAAAGATTAAAGTCACAATGAGGCAGTGACATAACTTGTGAGACTGTGGTGAAACTGTGATGTCAATGGCAATAATGTTACTGTTGAGGCTGTCATGTCACTGTGAGCCTGTGATATCAGTGGTGTGGCTGTGGTGTCATGGTAAGGGTAGGGTTGATACCAGTAGTGAGGCTGTGATGTCACAGTGTGGCTGTGAGACTGATGTGAGAGATGAGGCTGAAATGTTGCATTGAGAATGTAATATATCTGGTGAGGCTGTGAT
Organism: Typhlomys cinereus; assembly: GCA_023101885.1. Lineage (NCBI taxonomy): Eukaryota > Metazoa > Chordata > Mammalia > Rodentia > Platacanthomyidae > Typhlomys > Typhlomys cinereus. The sequence goes on along the minus strand of JALPQD010000465.1, from coordinate 1,511,670 downwards.
GCCACAGTGAGATTATAATATCACAATGAGGCTGGAGTGTCTTTGGTAAGGCTGTAATATTGTGGTAAGCCTGTCCAATCAGTAATGAAGTTGTGATGTCTCAGTGAGGGTGTGATGTTACTGTGAGGCTGTATTGGCACATAGTGGCAGAGGTTGTAATTTCAATGGTTAGGCTGTGATATCAGAATGAGGCTTATGAGAGTGCTAAGGGCACTATAGCACAGTGAGTCTGGCATGTCACTGGTGAGGCTGTTATATCACGTTGAGGTTTGATGTCACCATATGGATGTGGTATCACCGTGAGCCTGTGATGTCAAAGGAAATTGGTGCTGCCATGGTGAGACTGTGATGTCAGTGGCAAGGAAGATGTCATAGTGAGGATATGGTGTCAGTGGTGATGCTGTGATGTCACATTGAGTCTATGATGTCACTGTAAGGTTGTAACGTCACAGTTAGGCTCCAATGACACAGAGACATATGTCACTAGAGAGATTTGGATGGCACAGTGAGGCTGTGATGTTAGTGGTGAGGCTGATGTCACAAGGAGGCAGTGATGTCACTGGTGAAGGTGTGTTGTCACAATAAGGCTGGAATGTGAGTGGTGAGAAAGATGTCATAGTGTGTCTATGATGTCAATGATGAGGCTATGATATCAGTGGTGAAGTATTATGTGACAGTGACACTGGTGATGACAAAGGCTGTGTTGTCACTGGTGTGGCAGTGATGTCAGTGTTCTGACTAATGTCAGTGCTGACTCTGACGTCACAGGTGAGGCTGTGCTGTCATTGTGTATGTTGTATGTCACTGTGGGATGTCATGTCACTGTGATGTGATAACACTCTGGAAGCTGTGATGTCACAGTGAAACTGTGATGTCAGGAATGAGGGTATAATGCCACAATGAGACTGTATTATCACTATGAAACTGCGATGTCACTAGGAGGCTGGGACAACATAGAGAGGTTATGATGTCACAGTGAGGCTATGGAAGGCTGATTTCAACATGAAGCTCTGATGTAATAGGTGAGTCTATGTTGGAACAGATTTGACTGTGAGGTCGCAGTGAGGCTGTTCGGTCACTGTGAGGCTATATCTGTGGGAATATTGATATCACAATGAGATAGTAATGTAACATGTGTGGCTGTGGTGTCACACTTTATGATGACAAAGGCTATAAAGGCTATGATGGCTTTGCTGAGGCTGTCACTTCATTATGGGCCTGTGCTAACTGTTGCGAGGCAGTGGTGTCATAGCAAGGCTAAGAAGGATATCATTGGTGAGGCTGTAATGTCACAGTGTGGCTGTGATGTCACCATGAGGCTATAAGGTCACAGTGAGGCTGTGGTGTCACAGTGCTTCTGTGAGGTCATTGGTTAGGCTGTGATTTCAGAAGTGAGACTGATGTGAGAGATGAGGCTGAGATTTCACATTGATGATGTGATATAACTGATGAGGCTGTAATGCCACAGTGAGATTATGATGTGACCAAGAGGTTGTGGTTGTCACTGGTGAAGCTATAATATCTTGGTGAACCTGTTCAATCAGTGGTGAGGCTGTGCTGTCACAATGAGGCTGTGTTGCCACAGTGTGACTGTGATATCACTGTGAGGTTGTAATGTCAGTTGTGAGGCTGTACAGTCACACTGAAACTGTGATGTCAGAGGAGAGGCTGTGATGTCAGTGACCCTGTCATATCAGTGGTGAGGCTGTGATGTCACTGTGAGAATCTGCTGGCACAGTGTGGCTGTGAAGTCACAGTGAAGTTGTGATGTCACAGTGAGGTTCTGATGTCAGTAATGATGGTGCTTTCAGAGTGAGACTCTGTCATTTATGATTCTGTATTGTCACTGTTGAGGTTCTAATGTTACAGTGAGTTTATTGTGTCAAACTGTGGCTGTGATGTCACAGTGAGGCTATATGTCAGAGGTGAAGCATTATGTCACAGTGATGCTTTGATGGCACCTTATGGCTGTGATGTCACAATGAGGCTGTGATGTCACTGTGAGGATTTGATATCATTGGATAAATTGTGATGTGACAGTGAGGTTGTGATGACAATAGCGACACTGTGGTGTCACAGGGAGGCTGTGATATTTCAATGAGCCTGTTAGATCAGTGGTGAGGCTGTGCTATCATAGTGAGACTATGTAGGATTTCAGTGATGAGGGTGTGGTGTGGCATTGAGGCTATGATTTCAGCGGCGAGGCCTGTGATGTCATAGTGAGGCTGTGATGAATCAATGAGGCTATAATGTCAGAGATGATACTATGAAGTCAGTTGGGCAATGATTTCAGAGGTGACACTGTGTTGTCAGTGAGTCTGTCATGTCACAGTGAGACTGCACCCTCAGAGGTAAGGCTGTGATGTCACAGTGAGCCTGTGTTGTCACCAGTGATGCCCTGATATCACAATGAGGCTGTGATGTCAGAGGAGCTAGACTGTGATGTCACAATGAGGATGTGATTTCAGTGGTTAGGCTATGATATCAAATGAGGCTGATGTGGTTTCATTGTGAGGCTAGGCAGGATGTCCACAGTGTCACTGATGCTATGATTTCAGAGGTTAGTCTGTTATGTCACAGTGAGGCTGTGATGTCAGAAATGAGCCACAGTTTGGCTGTGATATCACTGTGAAGATGTGATGTCACTGTGAGGATGTGACATCACAGAGAGATTTTGATCTCACAGTGAGCCTGTGAGGTCACTGTGGAAGATGTGATAATAGTGGCAAGGCTGATTTCTCTATGTGGCTATGATGGAAGTAGTGAATCTATGATGTAACAGATTAGACTGTGAGGTGTTCATGATGCTGTAAGGTCACTGTGAGGCTGTCATATCTGTGGGAAGATTGATGTCACAATGAGGCAGTAATGTAACATGTGAGGCATTGGTGTAATTTTTCATGATGTCAAAGGATATGATGTCACTGCTGAGGCTGTCACATCACTGTAGGTCTTTGCTAACTGTAGGGAGGCTGTAAAATCCTAGTAAGGCTAGGTAGTACACAATTTTGAAGGTGTGATGTCACAGTGTACCTGTGATGTCACTGTGAGCCTGTAATATCACAGTGTAGCTGTGACATTATTGGTTAAACTGTGATTTAAGAAGTGAGACTGATATAAAAGATAAGGCTGAGCTGTTGCATTGATGCTATGATATAATTGGTGAGGCTGTGATGCCACACTGAGGTTATGATATCACCATGAGGCTGTGGTGTCCTTGAGGAGGTTGTGATATCACGGTGAGCCTGTCATATCAGTGGTGAGGCTGTGATGTCACAGTGAGTTTGTGATGTCACAGTGAGGTTTTGATGTGCTATATTAGAGGTGTGTATGTGATAGTACCATGAGGCTATTATGTAAGAGGCAATGCTGATGTCACAAAAATTGTGATGTGACAGTGAGGCCATGGTGTCACTGTCAGGTAGTAATGTAAGAGTGACACTGTGAGGACACAGTGAGGCTATGATGTCACAGTGAGGCACTGATTACATACTGATGTTGTGATGTTATTGGAGAGGTTTTATTGGCAGTGAGGCTGTGGTGGTATTGGTGCTGCTGATGTCACAATGAGACTGTGATGTCACTGGTATGACATCAAAATAAGGCTGAAATGTCCTGAGTTCGGATCCTAGACCCCACATATAGACGCTGGGCAGAAGCATGGGTGGCCTGTGTTTCTGGCCCTGGTGGGGCAGAGCCTGTGAATCCCTGGGCAGAGTAAACAAGGAGGAGGTGGAGGCGGTTCGTGGTGGTTCCCGAATTTGTCCATGGTTCTACACACACACACACACATACACACACATACACGCATGATTGAATAAATAAAAATTAAAAAAAATAAGGCTGGAATGTCAGTGTTGAGAAAGATGTCACACTGAGTCTGTGATGTCACTGGTAGGGCTGTGATGTCAATGGTAAACTTATGTGACAGTTGTACAGGTGAGGCTGTGATGTCAAAGGCTATATTGTCCCTGGGGTGACAGTGAGCCTGTGATTTCAAAGTGAGTCTCTGATATCACAGGTGAGGCTGTGTTGTCACTGATGAGGCTGTGTTGTCACACTGAGGCTGTGATGTCACTGTGAGGGTTGTATGCCACTGTGGGCTGTTATGTCACCGTGAGGTGATATCACTCTGGAAGCCTATGCTGTCTGTGCTGATGCTGTGGTATCCTAACAAGGCTATGTAGGATTCCAGTGGTGAGGCTGCAATGTTACAGTGAGGCTATGATGTCACAGTGAGGCTGTGATGTCACAGTGCAGCTTGAGGTCAGTTATTAGGCTGCGATTTCTGAAATGATTCTGATGTGAGTTATGAGGCCAAGATGTTCCATTGATGATGTGATATAACTGGTGAGGCTGTGATTTCACAGTGAGGTTATGATGTCACCATGAGGCTGTGGTGGCACTGGTGAGGCAGTGATATCACGGTGTCATAGTTAGGCACAGGTGTCATTTAGCTGTTGAAGATTTGAGCTCTGGGCATAGTTGTAGAGAGTTGATGGTTGAGTTAATCCCAAAGCAAACCTGAAGGAAATTGTCTAGCTGATGGGAAAGACCCAGCCCATGGTGGGTGGGATTAGACCCTGGATAAATCACAGAGAGCTGATTGAGAAAGTTGGCATCTGTCTGTTCACTTGGCCAGACACGCAGGTCTGGCTGATAAGGATTGTCCATCTCTTAGCTATTATGCAGTGATGGTATGGTCAGTTCCCTCAGCCCTGGTGTTGATGCATGATCTCCTATCAAGCTGGATTGAGTACTGTAACTGGTAATCATAAGGAAATAAACTCCTTGTTCCCTTAGGCTGGGCGATGGTCATTTTTTTCAGTAACCATTCAGGCAGACTGCAACAGAATTTGGTACCCAGGAAGTGGGGTGTTGTGGATAAATCTGACTATGTGGATTTTGTGGCTTTTGAATGGTTCTGCTGGACAAAGTTGGAAATGCTTGAGAATTTTCACTTTATGGATTTACAAATAATCATTCTTCAGAGTTTAGTGGGCCAATTGCTCAGAGAGATTGTTTGGGTCCAATTTGTGATTAGAGGACAAGGACTTTGGTAAAGCTGAATTTAAAGATGGACTGGTTTGCTTGATAGAAGAGAGCTGTGTTGGCAATCTTGAAAGTTTGGATGTGCAAAGGGCAGGCAGCAGAATATCTTCTATTGTTGGAGAAATGAGTATCAGCGAGGGAAATCCTAGTGACTTGCACTGGGACAGTGGAAGATGTGAAAAACACTGTATAGCAAGTTCGTGGTTTGAAAATTCACATTCCTTCAGGGACTGAAAGCCCAAGTTAAAGCTATTTCTTGCCCTTTGGATTTTGGTAGCCTAAAAGAGGCTTTTCCGCTTCAGCATATTAAAGTTGGTACAGCTGCAGCTCCAGTGGACTAGGCTATGTTTCAACCTTGCTTTGGAATCTGGCAGCATCCCCAGGGGGTATAGGTTTTGGTGAATGATTTTAGGGGTTGGGAAAACAGCAAAAGCTTGGCATTAAGTGGCAGGCATAGAGCTCCTGCAAGAGAAGGTGAAGCTTATAGCTGCAGAGGCAAACCCAGTGTTGGAGATGCCAGAATTGTGGGATGTATGCTCAGGACTGTTGTGAGTGGAGATTCAGCCTGGTTCAAAGGAACTGTGCTTTTACAAGTTTGAGTTGCAAACAGGAACTGGGAATTCCTGAAATCTTTGAGCCACGGTGAATACATGATGAGCAACAGAAAATGGACATTGAAGAACAAGATGCAGTAATTTGCTGGACTTGGCTCTTAATTTAAATGTTTTCTTATTATATCAAGATCTTTTTGTTTTAGTGTTTTATTTGTTTTAAAGTATTTAACTCATTCTGATTTAATACCCTTTTAAAGCTAAACAACTTTGAACTTTTAAAATGTTGGAACCATTTTGCACATGGGTGATTGACCCATCCCTCACTGTGGTTTCCTACTTTTATTACATCTACCTTTGAATATACTCTTATAACAAGACTCTAGTTTAACAGCTTTTTATCTCTGGCCAGGGGGTGAAATATAATACCCATCAGGATGGAGTGAAGGGCATTGCAGTAGCAGCAAAACTGCAAAAGAAAATCAACGAACCACAATCCAGAACTTCAGAGACTATATCAACCACCTAACTAGGCCAGCCTAATATCTCCCCATCCTGAAGCTCAGGGAAATTTGCAGAAGAGGGGGCGGTAAGATTGTAAGAGCACAAGGATGGGAGGAGCAATGGTATGCAAGATATTCCACACAAGTTAGGGCCGCAGCAATCATAATTGGACTTTGCATGCCCTTTGCAATGTCCCACACACTATTGACCCCACAAAGTCTAGCATTTGCTAAAGGCACCCAGAGACTTGGAGGCAAGGAATTGACAACCATAGTAGTGTTCCTATGCTTAAGGGGAACACAGGAAAGGGTTCAGGGAAAGGCCACTGGGTCCTTGTATGTCATCGGAGAGGAGGGCCCAGAGGAGAGTCTGGCAGGCACATTAAAGGATTCTCCGAGGTTTGGCGGGGAGGCACTGGGGAATAGAGAGAGAGGGTTGAGGGGAGGGGAAGCAGAGGGGTCGGGGGCAGAAAGAGGGAGGGAGGGAACCAGTGTACCTATTAAGTTTGTATGAGCGGAAATAATAATAAAAAAGTTTAAATAAATAAATAAATAAAATGTTGGAACTGTAGTTTTAAAGAGAACATTTAAAATTTGTCCATGGAATGATGATTTTTTATTTTTTAATATCTATGGGGACAAGGAAAGGTTACAGATTAAAAGTGCTATTGTTTTTGTGTCAAGTTGACAAGGGGTGGAGTGTCATAGTTAAGCACAGGTGTTAACTTGACAGTCAAGGGTTTGAGCGCTTGGCACAGAGTTGGTGGTTAAGTCCAGAGCAAACCTGAAGGAGATTGTCTAGCTGATGGGAAATGCCCAGCCCATGTTGGGTGGGATTAGACCCTAGATAAATCACAGAGAGCTAGTTGAGAGAGTGGGCATTCTTCTGCATACTTGGCCAGACATGCTTGTCTGGCAATTAAGGATTGTCTATTTCTCAGTCATTATGCCATTATGGTATGGTCAGTTGCTTTGGCCCTGGTGTTGATGCATGCTCTCCTGTCAAGGTGGACTGAGAACTGTAACCAGTAATCATAAGCAAATTAACTCCTTGTTCCCTTAAGCTGTATGATGGTCATTTTTTCAGTAACCATGCAGGCGGACTGTAATACATGATGATCCTGGCCCTCAGTGATGAGGCTGTGATGTCACAACGAGGCTGCATTGGCACAGTGTGGCTGTGATGTCATAGTGAGATTGTGATGTCAGTAGTGATTTACTTTCACAGTGAGACTATGTCATTGGTGAGGCTGTATTATCACTGGTGAGGCTCTAATGTCACAGTGAGTTTATTGTGTCAGACTGAAGCTGTGATGTCACAGTGAGGCTAAAATGTCAGAGGTGAAGCTTTATGTCACAGTGATGCTTTGATGGCACGGTATTGCTAGATGTCCAAATTAGGTTGTGATGTCCCTGTAAGGCTGTGATGTCACTGGGGAAGTTGGGAAGTCACAGTGAGGTTTTGATGTCAATAGCGACACTGTGGTTTCACAGGGAGGCTGTCATGTTTCAATGAGCCTATGAGGTCAGTGGTGAAGCTGTACTGTCATAGTGAGGCTAGGTAGGCTGTCAGGGATGAGGGTGTGGTGTCCCATTGAGGCCCTGATATCAGGGCTTTCTGTGAGACCTCAGTGAGGCTGTGATGTCAGTGGTGATCTTTGGATTTTACAGTGAGGATAGGACATCAGTGATGATGTTGTGCAGTCACACTAAGGCTGTGCTGTCAGAGAAGAGGCTGTAATGTCACTCTGAGGCTGTGTTGTTACAGTGAGGTAGTGATATCAGTTTGACTATGACATCAGTGGTTAGGGTGTGATGTCAGAATTGAGGCTGATGTCAGTGATGAGGCTGAGATGTCATAATGAGACTGGGATGTTACTGATGAGACTGTGATGCCACAACACAGCTGTGGTATCACTGTTGAGTCTGTCATGTGACTATGAATCTGAGATGTCAGTGATGAGGCTGTGGTGTCATAGCAAGGCTAGGCAGGATGTCTGTGGTGTCACAGGTTCAGAGGCTACTGCTATGTCACAGTGAGGCTGTGATGTCAGAAGTGAGACTTTGATGTCAATGTGAGGCTGTAACATCACTGTGAAACTGTGATGTCACTGTGAGGCTGTGAAGTCACTGTGAAAGGTATGATATAAGTGGCAAAGCTGATTTCACCATGAGGCTATGATGTAAAAGGTGAGTATATGATGTAACAGGTCAGCCTATGGTCACAGGGAGGCTGTGAAGATACATGTGGGAGGATTGTTGTCAGAATGAGGCAGTGATGTAACATGTGAGGTGTCATTCTTTTTGATGTCAAAGCTATGATGTCACAGCTGAGGCTATCAACTCACTGTGAGCCTGTGTTATGTGTTGTGAGGCTGTGGTGTCATAGTAAGGCTAGGTAGGATACCAGTGTTGAGGCTGTGATTTCACAGTATGATGATGATATCACCATGAGGCTGTGATGTCACAGTGAGGCTGTGATGTCACAATGAGGCTGTGAAGTCACAGTGATGCTTTCATATCAGTGATGAGGCTGTGATGTCACAGTGCTACTGTGATGTCAGTGGCAAGACCAATGTCACAACGAGGCTATGATCTAACAGGTGATCCTGTGGTGTCAGTGTGCAGGCTGTGAGGTACATCAGTGGTGAGGCTGTGAAGTCACACTGAGTGGGTGATGTCAGAGTGAGCCTGTCATGTCACTGATGAGGCTGTGATGTCATCATGAGACTGTGCTGGTAAAGTGTGGCTGTGATGTCACAGTTAGGCTATGATGTCAGAAGTGGAGCATTATGTCACAGTGAAGCTTTGATGGGACTGTATAGCTGTGATGTCAAAATGATATTGTAATGTCACTGTGAGGTTTTCATGTCACTGGGGAATTTGTGATGTCACAGTGAGGTTGTGGTGTCTATAGCAACACCGCGGTGTTATAGGGAGGATGTCAGGTTTCAGTGAGCCCATGATGTCAGTGGTGAGGCTATGGTGCCATATTGAGACTAGATAAGATGTCAGTGATGAGGGTGTAATGTAGCTTTGAGGCTATGATTTCAGAGGTGAAGCAGTGATGTCATAGTGTGGCTTTGATGAAACAGTTAGGCTATAATGTCAGAGTCGATGCTGTGAAGTCATGGGCAATCATTTCAGCGATGAGCATTTGATGTCATAGTGAAGCTCTCATGTCAGTGTGAGGCTATAACCTCACAGGTGAAGCTGTGATGTCACAGTGAGGCTGTGGTGTCACCAGTAATGCCATGATATCACAGTGAGGCTGTGATGTCAGTGGAGTGAGACTGTGACATCACATTGAGGATATGATTTCAGTGGTTAGGCTGTGATATCAGAATGAGGCTGACTGAGTGATGAGGGCATGATGTCAGAGGGATGCTGACATGTCACTAGTGAAGCCGTGATGCCACCACAAAAGTTTGATGTCATCGTGTGGCTGTGGTGTCACTGTGAGCTTGTGATGTCACAGGGAGTTGGTGATGTTAAAGTGGAGGCTATGAGAACACAACGAGACTGTGATGTCTGTGGTAATTCTGATGTTACAGTAAGGCTATGAAGTCCATAGTGATTCTGTGATGTTACATTTAGGCTGTGATGTCACAGTGAGGCTATGTCAGTGGTGTGTACATGATATCACCATGAGCTTATTATGTCCATTGCAAAAGTGATGTCAGAGTGAGTTTGTGATGTCACAATGAGTCTGTGGTATCAGTCAAGTTTTAATGTCACATTGAGGCTGTGATGACACTGTGAGGCTGTGGTGGCACTGTTGAGTCTGTCATGTGACTGTGAGCCTGAGATGTCAGTGATGAGGCTGCAGTGACATAGCTTGGCTAGGCAGCATGTCTGTGATGTCAATGATGCTATGATTTCAGAGGTTACCCTGTTTTGTCACATAGAGGCTGTTATGTCAGAGGTGAGGCTGTAATGTCACAGAGAGACTGTGATATCACTGTGAAGCCATGATGTCACTGTGAATCTGTGACTTCATAGACAGGTTGTGATGTCATACTGAGGCTGTGAGGTCACTGTGAAAGTTGATGCCAGTGGAGAGGCTGAATTCTCCATGAGGCTGTGATGTAACAGGTGAGTCTATGATGTAACAAGTTAGACTGTGAGGTCATAGTGAGGCTGTGAGGTCACTGTGAGGCTGTGATATCTGTGGGAAGATTGATGTCACAATGAGACAGTGATGTAATATGTGAGGCTGTGGTGTCACTGTTTATGATGTCAAAGGCTATGTTATCACGGCTTAGGCTGTCATGTCATTGTGAGCCTGTGCTATCTGTGGTGAGGCTGTGGTGTCATGTTAAGACTAGGTAGGATAACAGTGGTGAGACTATGATGTCCCAGTGTGGCTGTGATGTCACCATGAGGCTCTGATGTTACAATGAAGCAGTGATGTCAGAGTGAGGATGTGTTAGTACAGTGTGGCTATGATGTCACCATGAGGCTCTGATGTTACAGTGAAGCAGTGATGTCAGAGTGAGGGTGTGTTAGTACAGTGTGGCTGTGATATCACAGTGAGGTTATGAAGTCACAGTGAATCTGTGATGTCACTATGAGGTTGGGATGTCACTGGGGAAGTTGTGATGTCACAGTGAGGTTGTGATGTCAGGGTTGATGCCTGCATTTCACAGTGAGGTTGTGATGTCAATAGCAACACTGTGGTGTCACAGGGAGGCTGTCACATTTTTGTGAGCCAGTGAGGTCAGTGGTGTGTCTGTGGTATCATATCAAGTCTACGTACTATGTCAGTGATGAGGATGTGATTTCACAATGAGGCTATGTTTTCAGAGGTGATCCTGTGATGTCATGGTGAGCCGGTGATGAAACGGTGCAGCTATATCATCAAAGGTTAGCCTGTGATGGTAGTGGTGAGGTTGATATCACAATGAGGCTGTGTCATAGTTAAGCACAGGTGTCAACTTGACTGTTAAGGGTTTGAGCTCTGGGTACAGATGTAGAGAGTTGTTGGTTGAGTTAAGCCCAGAGCAAACTTGAAGGAGATTGTCTAGCTGCTGAGTAAGACCCAGCCCATGGTGGGTGGGATTAGGCCCTGGGTAAATCACAGAGAGTTGGTTGAGAGAGTGGGCATCCTTCTGCATACTTGGCCAGACATGCTGGTCTAGCAATTAAAGATTGTCCATCTCTCAGCCATTATGCCATTATGGTGGCCAGTTCCCTCAGCCCTGGTGTTGTTGTGTGCTCTCCTGTCAAGCTGGACTATGAATTATAAGCAGACTCTCATAAGAGAATAAACTCCTTGTTCCCTTAAGCTATGTAATGGTCATTTATCAGCAACCATGCAAGCTGACTACAACAGGCTGTGATGTCACTGGTGAATGTGTGATATCTCAATAAGATTGGAATGTCAGTGGTGAGAAAGATGTCATAGTGAGTCTATGATGTCACTGGTGAGGCTATGATGTCAGTGGCGAACCTATTTCATGACAGTAATCCTGGCAAGGCTGTGATGACAAAGGCTGTGTTGTTATTGGTATGGCCGTGATGTCTGTGTTCCGACTAATGTCTGAGGTGACACTGATGTCACAGGTGAGGCTGTGCCATTACTGGTGAGGTTGTGATGTCACAGTGAGGCTTCGATGTCACTATGAAACTTGGATGGTAACATGAGGTGATATCAATCTGGATGCTGTGATGTCACATGAGGTTGTGATATAAGTTGGAAGACTGATGTTACAATGAGCCTAAGATGTATCAGGTGAGCCTGTGGTGTCACTGGGATGGCTGTGAAGTCACTGTGAGGCTGTGATATCACAGTGAGGCTCTGAGGTCAGGGCTGATTCTATGAGATGTCAGTGAGGCTGAGATATCAGGAGTGATGCTTGGATTTCACAGAGGGGTTAGTATTTCAGTGATGAGGCTGTGCAGTTGCACTGAAGCTGTGATGTCATTGTGAGGCGGTGATTTACTGTGAGGTTGTGGTATCCCAGTGAGGATGTGATATCAGTGGTGATGACAGTGACATCACAGCCTATTTGTGACATTACAGCCATACCGTGCCATCAAAGCATCACTGTGACATAAAGCTTCACCTCTGACATCATAGCCTCACTGTGACATCGCAGCAACAGTTTATCAAAATAAACTCACGATGATATTAGAGCCTCAACAGTGACAATACACCCTCACCAATGACATATCTCCCTGTGAAAGCACGGTCATTACTGACATCATAACCTCACTGTGACATCACAGCCACACTGTGCCGGAAGCTTAACTGTGACATCACAGCTCCTCCACTGATAGGACAGGCTCACAGCCTCCTGGTGACATCATAAACTCACTGTGGGATCACAGCCATCATACTTATGTTACATCACATCATCAGTGCGACATCTCAGTCTCATCTGAAATCACAGCCTAATCACTGCTGCACTGGGACATCACAGCCTCACAGTGAACTCACAGCCTGCCCACTGAAACCATAGGCTCACCTGTTACATCATAGCTTCATTGTGACATCTGTCTTGCCACTGATATCATAGCCTCATGGTGACATCACAGCTTACAGAGTGATATGATCTCACAGTGACATGACAGCCCACAGTAACAAACAACCATCATAGTGACACCATAGCATCCCTGTGACACACAGCCTCACCAGTGTCACCAGAGCCTCACTCATGTCATCAGCATCCACAGGCGAATTTGAGAACAACCATGGACCGCCTCCACCTCCTCCTTGTTTACTTTGCCCTGGAATTCACAGGCTCTGCCTTACCAGGACCAGAAATGCAGGCCGCCCCAGCTTCCACACAGCTTCTATACATAGGATCTAGTATCCAAACTCAGGACCTTCTACCTGCAAGGCAGAGGCTTACTTAACCTCTGAGCCATCTTTCCAGCCTGACAACACAGCCTTTGACATCATAACCTCACTGTCATGAATTAGGTTCATCACTGACATCATTGCCCCTACCATTGACATCATAGACTCACTATGACATCTTTCTCACCACTGATATTCAAGCCTTATTGTGATATCACACATTCACCAGTGACATGACAACTCATTGTGACATCAGACTCACCACTAAGATCACAGCCTCTCTGTGCCATCCAAACCTATACAATGACATCACATCACTATGACATCACAGCCAGACCTCTGACATCACAGCCTCACTGTGACATGACAGGCTAACCTCTGAAATCACAGCATCAATGACACCAAGGACATCCAACCTCACCTTGCTATGACACCACAGACTCATCACTGACATCTCAGTTTCATAGTCACATGACAGCCTCATCAGTGACACCACAGCATCCCTGGGCATCACAGCCTCACTAGTAGTATCCCAGCCTCACTGGGACAACTCAGCCTCATCACTAACATCAGGATCACTTCTGACATCACAGAGTAGCCACTGAAATCTCAGCTAAATTATGATGTCATAGTCTATCACCACTGATATCACAGCCTCACTGTGATATCACACCATCATGGTAAAACCACAGCCTCACAGTGACATCACAGCCACTTCTCTGACATCCTAGCCTCAGTGTGACTGCACAGCCTCAGTACTGATGTCCTAACCTCACTGTGAAATCCCAGCATCACCCCTGATGTCACAACCTCACTGACATCTCACAGAATCAGACCTGATATCAGAGCCTCACTGTGACATCACAACCCCACAGTGACTTCACAATCTGCCTACTGAAACCACAGGCTCTCCTGTTACATCATAGCCTCATTGTGACATCAATCTTGCTGGTGACATCACATCCTCATTTTCACATCACAGCATCCAGAGGGATATCACCTCATGACATGACAGCCCACAGTGACATATAACATTCACAGTGGCATCAAAACTTCAGTATGACATCACGGCCTCTCCAGTGACAGCACAGCCTCATCTGTGACATCAGCGTTGCCATTGACATTAGTCAGAATACTGACATCACTGCCACACTAGAGACAACACAGCCTTTGACATCTCAGCTTCACCAGACTCACTGTCACATAATAGGTTCAACATCTTCAACATAGCCTCACAGTAACATCATAGACTCATTATGACATCTTTCTCACCACAGACATTCCAAACTTATTGTGACATCAGAGCTTCACAAGTAACATCACAGCCTAATCAGCCTTACCTCCAACATCACAGCTTTACTGTGCTATTCAAACCTCTCTAGTGACATCATAACATCATTGTGTCCTCACAGTGAAATCAGAACCACACTGTGTTCTCACATCTTCACTGTGATGGTACAATATCACTGTGCCATCACAGCGACACTGTGACATCATAAATTCACTGTGACATTAGCTTTGCCATTTACATCACAGCTTCAATGTGACATTATAGCCTCAACTCTGAAGTCATAGCCTCACTGTGATATCCCATCCTAGATGTGACATCACAGCATCACCACTGACATCATAGTCTTCTTGTGAAATCAGCCTTGCCACTGACATCACAGTCTCACTGTGACCTCACAGATGCCACCGTGTCATCACCAACACCCTGTAACATCAAGGGCTCACTTTTTCACCACAGACATAGTGACATCAAAGCCTCATGGTGGCATTACAGCCTAACCAGTGAAATGCCATCTTCACTGTGATATCATACCCTCATCACTCACAGCAGTTTCATTCAATATCACAGCCTAACCACTGAAATACTATCCTCACTGGGTTGTTATAGCCTCACTGTGACATGACAGCCTCACTATGACATCACAGGATCACCTCTGAAATCATTGCCCAACTGTGACATCACAGTATAGACTCAGACATTATAGTCCCACTTTTTCATCACAGCCTCACTGTGACATCACATGCTCACCTCTAAAATCATAGCCTCAATGCGCCATCACATACTCATCAGTGACATCCTACCCAGCCTCACTATGTCACGACAACCTCACGACTGACCTCATGGACACACTGAAATATGACAGCCTCCCTGTGAAACCACCATTTTGCTATTGACAGTACAACCTCACTGTAACATCACAAATTCCCCAGTGACATCACAACCTCACATTTACATTTTTAATCTCACAGTGACATTACAGCTTCATTGTGACATCACAGCAATATTGAGCCATCAAAGAATCACTGTGACTTAATAGTCACACCACAGACTCACTGTGGCATTATGGCCCCATCAGTAATATCCCAGCCTCACTGTGACATCTTAGTTTCATCATTGACATCAGCCTCACTGCTACCATCACGGCCTAACAATGAAATCTCACCCAAACTGTGATATCATAGTCTAGCACCACTGATATCACAGCCTCATTGTGATATCACTCCTCACAGTTACAAAATCAACTGAAAGTGACATCACAGCCTCTCCTCTGATATTACAGCCTCAGTGTGATTTCAAAGCCTCCCCACTGATGTCCAAACTTCACTGTAAAATCCAAGCATCACCCTTGAGCATCAGCTTCACTGATGTCTCCTGGAATCAGCCTGGACATCAGAGCCTCACTACAACTTCACAGCCTCACAGTGACCTCACAACACCCACTGACACCACAGGCTCACTTGTTACATCATAGCCTCATGGTGAAATCAGACTTACCACTGACATCACAACCTCACTGTGAAATCACAACTTCCCCAGTGATATGACAACCTCACAGTGACATCACAGCCTCATTGTGAATCACAGCCACACCATGCCTTGAAAGCATTATTGTGATATAAACTTCACCCCTCACATCAGAGCCTCACTGTGACATTGGCATCTCATCAGTGAAAATACAGTCTCAGCAATGACATAGTCTTCCTGTGAAAGAAGTCACTACTGTCATCACAACCTCACTCTGACATCACGGCCAAACTATGCCAACAAAGCCTCACTGTGACATCACAGCCAGACTATGACATCACAGCCACACCATGACAGCAGAGCATCAATGTGAAATAACAGCCTCACCACTGATATGACAAGCTCACCATGATATCACAACCTCACCAGAGACACCACAGCCTCATAGTGACATGATAATCTTACTGTGGCATCAAAGCCTCACCAGTATTATCACATCATCAATGAGGCATCTCAGCCTCATTTCTCACATCAGTCTCACTTCTGAAATCACAGACTAACCACTGACCTCATTTTTGCACTATGATATCACAGTCTCACTATAACATCACAGCCTCACTGTGACACCACACTCTCACCACTGGTATCTTACCTAGCCTTACTATGACACCACATCCTCACCACAGAGGCACAGGCTCACAATGATGTGATGGCCTCAGCAGTGACATCATAGCCTTTGACATCATATACAGTGACACCACAGCCTCACATGTGACATCACTGCCTCACTGCAACACCAAAGCCTCAGTCTTGTCACTGACATCACAGCTTTACTATGACATCACAGCTTCCACAGTGATGTCACCTCACAGTGACATGATATCCCACAGTGACATACAACCTTACAGTGACATCACAGTCTCAGTGTGACATCATGGCATCACCAGTGATAGCACAGCCTCACCTGTGACATCAGTGTCACCACTAATATTAGTCAGAACACACATCATTGCCACATTTGTGACAACACAGCCTTTGCCATCACAGCCTCACCAGTCTCACTGTCACGTAATAGGTTCACCACTGACATCATAGTGGAGATGCATTATGCGTTGATGGTTATGCATTGCTAACCTTAACAGAACAAGGAGAGAAACAAGGAAAGGGGAAGGGACCCTTCAGGCACCATACGCACAGGAACACAAAACCAAAGGGGCCGCTCACCAAACTTTACCAGTCAATGTCAATGGTGGCACCACCCCATGTTGGAGCACCACCAACTACGGCCATGCACCTTCACCCAAGGAATTGAGAAAAAGCTATCAATCTGGGGGCATAAGGTCCAGGGAGTAATGAACCCCTGAAGTCCCTCATTAAGCACAGGACACTTAGATCCCAAACACTTCTGCATATATCCTGTACTAAGTCTTTCCTTGGATGTTGGTTACCATTTTAGGAGTAGTTTTTCACGTTCACCTTGGTTCTAGTTGTTGCTTTTTATTTTCTGCACTCTTTCACCTTGTCTGCTCACCTCCTAGTAATCTCTGCTCCATTAGGGAAACTTTCCTCTCCATTATGGATAATTTACTGCCCCATCAGGAGGCACCTCAACCGACTGCCCTTAAGGCTCTACTAGACTTACATAGGATCAAAGTGAAACCATAGGACTTACAAGATTTTAGGGAGGAAAATTTAATCTTAGCTCCTTGGATTTCCCTAGAAAATATCTGGGACCCACAGATTTGGATGGGAGTGTCTTCCTGGCCCGTAAAAGGGAAGTCCAGGAAAGCCATATGCCTCCACCCCTTGCTAGGCTCTCGGCAGCTAGTATGGAAAGGACTCTGGTCCAGCCAGGCACAACCTGGGTCTGAACAGGATGATGAGTGTTGATGGCCCAGACCCTCTTCACCACCGGGGAAAGACACACCAGGCCAGGAGCTCTGTCGAAGCAGGAACCAACTTTATTGCAACAGTCAAACCCTTATATACCCCACTTGACATCCCATAAGTCCTAGCATGAGTCTTTGCTGATTGGCCCTCTCAGCTAGGCAGTTTATTGGCACCAATTATAGAAGGTGTAGTCTCGTGAGATTTGTAGTCTCATGAGATTATTATGGGATAGTGGGGCACTACTATGGGCCAGTTGCTGTTGCAACCTAAGGCTATATTGCATCAGCCACAATGCTGTGCTGAATCATGCTGGTGAGGCAGCTTAATCAGGTCATGAAACTCTAGCCAGGCTCAGGAAGTTCCAGGGTCTTCTTTTGGTCCAGGGTCTCAACGAGGCCCAACACCCCTTTTGTTCCCATCCTCCTCAGCATCATAGCAAGCCTTAAAGGATCCTCCACTGAGGAAATGACTAATTGATTTCCAAAACCTTATCAAGCAACAGGAAAGGATAAATTCACAGAGAGAAGAGAGAGAAAGACAACGGAAAATGGTAGCAAAGTAGAAACCTCCTGCCATCGGTAGGGGCTCCTCTCAGGAGGAATGTAGAGCAGTGGCTGCTGCAGAAATGATGGAAGAATTGCATAGCCTGGGCCCATGATGGCAGGAATTATTAGAAGCCAGGTTTACTGCAGTTGGTGTTAGTAAGGGGCCACTCAATAGTGAGTCTGTAAGAAACCTGTCCTCTGCCTGCTCCTTACCGCCTGACTCCTGGGGTCTGGGTAGTGACCCTGAACCTGCTTACCCCCTCACCTCATGCCCACGATGTCCCTCCCGAATTCCCCCTCCTTTCCCCGACTTTTCCAGTAGGGATTAGGAAACAACTAGTGACAACGTAGACTCATTATGACATCTTTCTCACCACTGACATTCCAGACTTATTGTGACATCACAACTTCACCAGTGACATCGCAGCCTCATTGTAACATCAGCCTTACCACTAACATCACAGCCTCACTGTGCCATCCAAACCTCTCCAGTGACATCACAACATCACTGTGTCAACACAACCTCACTGCGATATCATAGTCATGCTGTATCCTTGCAGCCTCACTGTGACATTACATCCTGACAGTGCCATCACAGCCTCACTGGGACATCACAAACTCACTGTGACATCAGGTTTGCTTCTGAATAATGGGCTCATGGTGACATCAAAACCAAACCTCTGCATAGCCTTACTGTGACATCACAGACTCAATGTCACTTCACAGGATCACCACTGACATCAGAGCCTTACTGTGATATCAGGCTTGCCACTGACTTTGCATTCTCTCTGTGAACTCACAGCCTCCACCGTGACATCACCAACTCCCTGTGATATCAGGGGCTCAGGGTGACACCACAGCCACACGGTCACATCAAAATTTCATGGTGGCATCACAGTCTCACCCAGTGACATGCCAGCATCACTGTAACATCATATGCCCAATGCTCATATCAGCCTCATTCTGATATAACTGAAAACACATAATTATTGTGATGTCACAGGTTCGCTCCACTGACATCACAGCCTCACTGTGACATCACAGCCTGACTAAGAAACAAAATAGAAGAACTGTGATATCAAAGTCTCACCTCTAAAGTTATAGCCTCACTGTGACATCACAGCCTCACTATGACATCAAAGGCTCACTTCTGAAATCATTGCCCAACTGTGACATCACAGCATTGACTCAGACATTATAGCCTCCCTGTTTCACCACAGCTTCACTATGACATCACAGGCTCACCTCTGAAATCATAGCCTCAATGCACCATCAAATCCTCATCAGTGACATTCTACCCAGCCTCACTAAATTACCACAACCTCATGACTGACCTCTTGGACACACTGAAGCATGACAGCCTCCCGGTACATCACAGTGTTATTATTGACATCACAAGTGCACTTTGATATCACAACTTCTCCAGTGACATCACAATCTCACAGTGACATCACAGCCTCATTGTGACATCACAACCATACCATACCATCAAAACATCACTGTGACATAAAGCTTAGCTTCTGACATAATAACCTCACAGTAACACCACAGCCTCAGTTTGACACAATAAGCTCACTGTGACATTAGAGCTTCACCAATGACAATACAGCCTCCCAATGAAATAGTCTCCCTGTGAAAGCAGTCACTACTGACATCACAAACTCATTGTGCCATCATAACCTCACAGTGACAACACAACCACACTGTGCCAGCACAGCCTCATTGTAACTTCAAAGCCTCACCACTGATATGGCAGGCTCACAGTGACCTCACAGCCTCTCCTCTGACATCACAATGACCTCATAGCCCGCCCTCTGAAACCACAAGCTCACCTGCCACATCATAACCTCATCACTGACATAACAGCCTCACTGTGACATCATAGCTCCCAGAGTGATATCACCCATGATAACATAACAGACCACAATGACACACAAACTTCACATGACATCACAGCCTGTGTGACATCACAGCCTCAACAGTGGCAGCAAAGCCTCTATTATGACATCTGCATGACAACTGATATTAGGCAGAATACTGGTATCACTCCCATACCAGTGACAACATAGCCTTTCACATCACAGCTTCACCAGTGTCACTGTCACGGAAGAGGTTCACCACTGACAGCATAGCCTCACTATTGACATCATAGTCTCACTATGACATTTTTCTCACCCCTGACATTCCAGCCTTATTGTGACATCAAATCTTCAACATTGACAGTACAGCCTCATTGAGACAGCAGCATCACCACTAACATCACAGCCTCATTGAGCCATCCAAACCTCTCCAGCAACATCACAACATCACTGTCATCATAGCATCGCTGTGACATCATGGGCATACTTTGTTCTCATAGCCACACTGTGACATGACAAACTGACAGTGACATCACAACCTCACTGAGACATCACAACCTCACTGAGACATAAAAACTCACTGTATCATCAGCCTTGCACTGACATAATAGGCTCATCGTGACATCACATACACACTTCTGACATAGCCTCTCTTTGATGTCACAGCCACATAATGACATCACAGCTTCACAGTGATATCACAGCCTCATTGTATCATGACAGCCTCATTTCTGACATCACAGCCTCATTGTGACATAACAGGCTAAATTCTGAAATCTTAGCATCAGTGACACCTGGACCACCTGACTAGCTAGCCTTGCTATGATACCACATACTTATCACTGACAACTCAGTCTTATGGTCACATAACAGTATCAACAGTGACACCATAGCCTCAACAGTAACATCTCAGCCTCACTGTGATATCTCAGCCTTATCACTGACATAAGCCTCACTTCTGACATCACAGCCTAACCACTGAAATATCAGCCAAACTGTGATATCATAGTTAATCACCACTGAAATCACAGCCGAACTGTGATGTCACAACCTCATGGTAACATCACTGCCTCACAGTGACAACATAGACTTTCCTGTGACATCACAGCCTCAGTGTGACTGCACAACTTCACCACTGTGAAATCCAAGCATCACCCCTGACATCATAGCTTCATGGTGTCATCACAGGTTCACCCCTGCTATGAGAAGCTCAAAGTGACATCACAGCCTCTCCTCTAACATCACAGACTCAGTGTAAATGAACAGCCTCACTGACGATCTAACCTCACTGTGAAATCCACCATCATCACTGATGTCACATCCTCACTGATATCTCATAGAATCAGTCCTGACATCAGAGCTTCACTAAAAGATCACAGCCTCACAGTCACCTCACAACCTGCCCATTGACACCACAGGCTCACCTGTAATATTATAGCCTCATTCTGACATTAGTCTTGCCACTGAAATCACAGCCTCACTGTGAGATCACAGGTTCCAGAGTTATATCACCTCACAATGATATGAGAGCCCACAGTGACATACAACATTCACAATGACATCACAACCTCAGTGTGACATCACAAGCTCTCTTTGATGGCACATACTCACAGTGACATTACAGCTTTACAGTGATATCACAGCCTCACTGTGGCATTATAGCCTCATTTCTCACATCATAGCCTCACTGTAACATCCCAGCCTCACCTCTGACATCACAGTCTCACTGTGACATAACCAGCTGATCTCTGAAATTGTAACATAAATGACACCACAGATATTTTACCTAGCCTCATTATGACACTACAGCCTCATCACTGACAACTCAGGCTCATGGTCGCATGACAGCCTCAACAGTGACATCACAGCATCACTGTGGCATCACACCCTCACCAATAAAGTCCCAGCCTCACTGTGACATCTCAGCCTCATCACTGACATCAGCGTCACTTCTGAAATCACAGCCTAATCACTGAAATCACAGCTGAACTGTGATGTCATAGTGTATCACCACTGATATCACAGCCTCACTGTGATATCACAACCTCACAGTAACATCACAGTCTCACAGTGACATCAGAGTCTCATTTTGACACAATAAACTCACTCTGAAATTACAGCCTCACCATTGCCAATACAGCCTAACAAATTACATAGACTTCCTGTGAAACCACAGTCACTACTGAATCACAAACTTACT
This sequence comes from Typhlomys cinereus, assembly GCA_023101885.1. NCBI lineage: Eukaryota > Metazoa > Chordata > Mammalia > Rodentia > Platacanthomyidae > Typhlomys > Typhlomys cinereus. The sequence goes on along the minus strand of JALPQD010000465.1, from coordinate 1,489,510 downwards.
GTGACATGAGAGCCTCACTGTGACATCACAGTCACACTGTACCAGCACAGCCTCACTGTGACATCACAGCCTCACCACTGATATGACAGGTTCACCTTGAAATCACTGTCACCTGTGACACCACAGTCTTAGATTCACAGTAACATGACAACAATGACACCACAGCCTCACTGTGGCATCACAGCCTCACCAGTAACATGCTAGCCTCACTGTGACATCACAGCCTCACTGGGGCATTATAGTCTCATTTCTGACATCACAACTTCACTGGTAGATGAGAACCTCACTGCGACATCACAGCCTCACTTCTGACATTACTCCCTCATTGTGACATCACAACCTCACATCTGACATTGCCACCGACGTCACAGTCTCACTGTGACCTCACAGTCTACATAGTGACATCAACGACTCCCTGTAACAGGTTCATGGTGACACCAAAGCCTTACTGTTACATCACAGCCTCAACCATGAGGTTATAGCCTATCTGTTTCAACACAGCCTCACTACATCACAGGCTCACCTCTAAAATCACAGTCTCAATGAGGCATCACACCCTCATCCCTGATATCCTACCTAGCCTCAATATGGCTCACCAGCCTCACAACTAAAGTCAGGCTCACTGAAACATGACAACCTCCCTGTGACACCACAGTGTCACTGTTGACATCACAAACTCACTGTGTCATCACAACATCTCCAGTGACATTACAGCCTCACAGTGACATCACATCCACATTGTGACATCACAACCATACTGTGCCATCAAAGCTTCAGGGTGACATAAAGCTTCACCTCAGACATCATTGCCTCACTGTGACATCACGGCCTCAGATTGACACAATAAACTCACTGTGACATTAGAGCCTCACCAATGAAAACACAGCCTCATGAATGACATAGTCTCCCTGTGACAGCACAGTCACTGTTGACATCACAAACTAATGGTGACATCTCATCCTCACTGTGAAATCATGTCCACACTGTGCCAATACAGTCTCACTGTGACATCACAACTGATATGACAGGCTCACCGTGTTATTACAGCATCACCAATGATATCACAGCCTCATGGTATCATCATTGCCTCACTGTGGCATCACAGTCTCACCAGTTATATCACATCGTTAATGAGATATCTCAGCCTCATCTCTCACATCAGTCTCATTTCTGAAATCACAGCCAAAACACTGACTTCACAGAGGCATTGTGACATCATAGCCTCATTGTGACATCACAGCCTCACGGTGACATCACAGGTACCCTACCTAGCCTTTCTAGGACATCACAGCCTCATCACAATTAGCACAGGTTCACAGCAACATGACCTTCTCAGCAGTGACATCATAGTCTTTGACATCATACATAGTGACACCAGAGCCTCAAATGATACATCACTGTCTCACTGTGACATAAATCTTCCCACACATCTCACAGCCTCACAGTGAACTTACATTCTCACTGTGACCTCACAGTGTACCCTGTTACATCATATGCTCATCTGTTACATCATAGCCTCATGATGAAATCAGCCTTACCACTGACATAATAGCCTCATGGTGACATCACTTACACACCTCTGACATAGCCTCAATGTGACAGCACAGCCTGAATGTGACCTCACAGCATCATCACTGATATCATAGCCTCACAGTGACATCAGGCTTGTCACTGACATCCCAGTCCCATTGTGACCTCACAGCCTCCACCGTGACATCACCAACACCCTATGACATTAAGGAGACACCATAGCCACAAGGCGAAATCAAGTCTCATGATGGCATCACAGCCTCACCAGTGACATGCCAGCCTCATTGTGACATCATACTCTCATTGATAACACCAGCATCATTCTTATATCACAGCATAACCACTGAAATCACATTCTCTCTGTGATATCATAGTCGCACTCCACTGACATCTCTGCCTCACTGTGATATCATATCACTGGTGACAACACAGCCTCACTGTGACATCATAGCCTCACCTCTGAGGTTATAGTCACACTGTGACATGACAGCCTAACTATGATATCACAGACTCACCTCTGAAATCATTACCCAACTGAGACATCACAGCCTCAACTCTCATGTTACAGCCTCTCTGTTTCATCACAGCCTCTCTATGACATAACAGGCTCACCTCTGAAATCACAGCCTCAATGCGACATCACGCCATCATCACTGACTCCTACCTGACTTCACTATGGCTTCCCTGAATTCACAGGCTCACTGAAAAAAGGCAGCCACCATGTGACACCACAGTGTTGCTATTATTACCTCACAGTGACATCACTTCAGTTTGATACAATAAACTAACTGTGATATTTGAGCCTCACAGTGACAATCAGCTTCGCTTCACCAATGACATAATCTCCCTGTGAAAACACAGTCACTACTGACATCACAATATCACTGTGTCTAAACAACCTCACTGTGACATCACAGCCATACAGTGTCAACACAGACTCACTGTGATATTACAGTCTCATCAGTGACACAACAGCCTCAATGTGAAATCATAACCTCACAGTGCCATCACAGCTTCACCAGTTATATCACATCATCAATGTGACATCTCAGCCTCATCTCTCATTAGTCTCACTTTTGAAATCACATTTTAACTACTGTCCTCACAGCGATACTCTGCATCACAACCTCATTTTAGCATTATAGACACATTTTCTGACATCACAGCCTCACGTAACATCACAGCCACACTGTGACATCACAGCCTCCTCACTGGTATCCTATCTAGTATACCATGACAACACAGCTTCACCACAGATAGCAAAGGCTCACATGATGTGACAACCTCAGCAGTGACAGAATTTGACACCATAAATAGTGATAGTACAGCCTCACATGTTACATCAGTGCCTCATTGTGACATCAATCTTCCCACAGATATCACAGCCTCACACTGACATCACAGATTCACTATGACCTCACAGTCTAACATGTTACATCATAGTCTCACCTGTTACATAATAGCCTCATTGTGAAATCAGCCTTGCCACTGACATCACATTTTCCACAGTGACCTCACAGCCTCACAGTGACATCACAACTTCACTGTGCTATCACAGCCTCACTGTGGCATTATAGCCTCATTTCTCACAATACATCAGCCTCACTGTGACATCACAGCCTCACTGTGACATCACAGCTTCCAGAGTGATATCATCTCATGGTGACATGACAGTCCACAGTGACATGCAACCTTCACAGTGACATCACTGACTCAGTGTGACATCATGGCTCACACAGTGACACCACAGCCTTACCTGTGATATCAGCGTCACCACTTACATTAGTCAGAACAGTAAACTAACTGCCACACCAGGTAAAACACGGCCTTTGACGTCACAGTCTCACAAGTGTCACTATCATGTAATAGGTTCACCACAGATCTCATAGACTCACCAGTGACATCATAGACTCATTATTACATCTTTCTGTCCACTCATATTCCAGCCTTATTGTGACATCATACCTTCTCCAGTGAGATTACACCCTCATTGTGACATCAACCTCACCACTAACATCACAGCCTCACCGTACCATCAAGATCTCTCAGATGACATCACAACATCTTTGTGTTGTCAGAGACTCATTATGACATCTAGCCGCACTGTATCCTCACAGCCTCACTGTGACGTTAAAACCTGACATTGCCATCACAGCCTCACTGTGCTATCTCAAACTCACTATGACATCAATTTTGCAATTGACATTATAGTCTCCTGGTTATATCACAAACACCTCTGACAAAACCTCACTGTGATATCAGCCTTGCCACTGACATCATAGTCTCACTGTGAACTCACAGCCTCAATTGTGATATCACCATATCCTGTGACATCATAGGCTCACAGTATCAACACATGACAGCATCACTAGTGATATCATAGCCTCACTATGACATCAGCCTTGCGACTGACACCACAGTCTCTCTGTGGCTTCACAGCCTCCACTGTCACATTACAAATTCCCTATGACATCTCGGGCTCATGATGACAACACAGCCACACAGTGACATCAAAGCCTCATGTTGGCATTACAGACTCACCAGTGAAATGCCATCCTCACTGTGACATCATACTCTCATCACTCACACCAGCATCATTCTGATATCACAGCCTAACCACTGAAATCACATCTCACTGTTTTGTCAGTCATGCTCCATTGACATCTCAGCATCACTGTGGTATCACATCATCATTGGTGACAACACAGCCTCACTGTGTAATCACAGATTCACCTCAGAGATTATTGCCCTACTGTTACATGACAGCATCACTATGACATCACAGGCTCACCTCTGAAATCATAGCCTCTATGTAACATCACACCCTGATTACTGACATCTTAATGAGTCTCACTATGACACCACAGCTCCACAACTGACATAACAGGATCACTGAAACATGAAAGCCTCCCTGTGACACCTCAGTATCCCTATTGACATCACAACCTCACAGTAACATCATAGCTATACTGTGCCAACTGAGCACAGTTTCCAGAGTGATAATACCTCATGCTGACATGACAGCCCACAGTGACATACAACCCTCACAGTGACATCATAGGCTAACAGTGACATCACAGCCTCACCAGTGACAGCACAGCCTCACCAGTGATATCATAGACACACTATGACATCTTTCTAATCACTGAGATTCCAGCCTTGTGACATCACACCTTCACCAGTGACATCACAGGCTTATTGTGACATCAGCCTCACCATTGTTATCACAGCCTCACTGTGACATCAAGACCGCTCAGATGACCTCACAGCAACATGGTGTTGTCAGAGCCTCATGATGACATCTAGTCACACTGTCTCCTCACAGCCTCATTGTGACATTACAACCTGACGGCGACATCACAGCCTCACTGTGACATCACAAACTCTGACATCAACCTTGCCACTAACATAATAGCCTCAGGGTGACATCACATACATTCCTCTGACATATTGCATCACCACTGACATCATAGCCTCACTGTAACAGCAACCTTGCCAATGGTATCATAGTCTCACAATGACCTCACAGCCTCCACCATGACATCACAACCTCCCAGTGACATCATGGGCTCTTGGTATCACACAGTGACATCAAAGCCTCATGGTTGAATAACAGCCTCACCACAGACATGCCATCCTCACTGTGACAACATATCCTCATCACTCACACCAGTCTCATTCTGATATCATAGACTAACCACTGAAATCACATCCTCACTGTGATGTCATTGTCTCGATCCTCTGACATCATTGCCTCACTGTGATATCACGGCATCACTGGTGACAATACACACTCATTGTGACATCACAGTTTCACCTCTGAGGTTATAGCCTGACTGTGACATGATAGTCTCGCTATGACATCACAGACTCACCTCTGAAATCATTGCCCAACTGTGACATCACCTCTGATGTTATAGCCTCACTTTTTCATCACAGCCTCATTATAACAGCTCACTGCTGAAATAATAGCTCAATGTGGCATCACATACTCATCACTGACATCTATCCTAGCCTCTAATGACACCACAGGCTCACCACTGACCTCACAGGCTCACTGAAACATTACCGCCTCCCTGTGACACCACAGTGTCGCTACTGACATAACAATCTCACTGTGACATCACAACATTCCCAGTTGCATCACAATTTCACAGTGACATCACAGTCATATGCCATCAAAGCATCATTGTGACATGAAGGTTCACCTGTGAAATCCTAGCCTCAATGTGACATTGCAGCCTCAGTTTGACTTTATAAACTCACTGTCATAGCCACAGTGTCCTCAAACCCTAATTGTGACATCACAGCTTCACCTCTGAGGTTATAACCTGACTGTGACATGACAGCCTCACTAAGACATCACAGACTCAACTCTGAAATCATTGTCCAACAGTGTCATCACAGCATCAACTCTGACATTGAAGGTTCACTGTTTCATCACAGCCTAACTATGACATCACAGACTTACCACTTAAATCATAGCCTCAATGCAGCATCACACCCTCATTACTGACATCCTACCTGGCCTCACTATGACACCACAGGTTCACCACTGACCTCACCAGCTCACTGAAACATGACAGCCTCCCTGTGACACTGCCTCACTGTGACATCACAACTTCCCCAGTGACAGAACAATCTCACAGTGACATTACAGCCTCATTGTGACATCATAGCCATACCATGCCATCAAAGCATCACTGTGACATAAAGCTTCACCTCTCACATCATAGCCTCACTGTAACATCTCAGCATCAGTTTAGCACTATAAACTAACTGTGACATTTGAGCCTCACCAGTCACAATGAGGCCTCACCAATGACATAGTCTCCTTGTGAAAGCACAGTCAATATGGACATCACACCCTCACTGTGATATCATGGCCTCACCTCTGACATCATAGCATGAGTGACATCACGGACATCCTGCCTAGCCTCCCTATGACACCACCTTATCACTGACATCTCAAACTCACGACCACATGACAGCCTCAACAGTGACACCACAGCCTTGCTGTGGCGTCCCAGACTCACCATTTACATCCCAGCCTCACTGTGACATCTCAACCTCATTACTGACAACAGCCTCATTTCTGACATCACAGCCTAACCATTAAAAATCACAGCTTAACTGTAATGTCATATTCTATCACCACTGATATCACAACCTCACTGTGATATCATAACCTCATGGTAACATCACAACACAGTGACATCACAGCCTCTCCTGTGACATCACAGCGTCAGTGTGAATGCACACCCTCATCACTGACATCCTAACATCACTGTAAAATCCAAGCATCATCCCTGAAGTCACAACCTCACTAATATCTCAATAAATCAGCCCTGACATCAGAGCCTCACTTGGACATCACAGTTTCACAGTCACCTCCCAACTCGCCCACAGATACCACAGGCTCACCTGTTACATTATAGCCTTATTGTGACATTACTTTTGCTACTGACATTATAGACTCACTGTGACATCACAGCTTCCAGAGTAATATCACCTCACGATGACATGAGACCCACAGTATCATACAACCTTCACAGTCACATCACAGCATCAGAGTGACATCATGGCCTCACCAGTGAGAGCACGCCCTGACCTGTGACATTAGCATCACCACTGACATCAATGCCACACCAGAGACAACAGAGCTTTTGACATCACAGCCTTACCAGGATCAATGTCACATAATAGGTTCACCACTGACATAGCCTCACCAGTGACATCACAAACTCATTGTGACATCTTTTTCACACCTGACATTTCAGACTTATTTTGACATCACACCTTCACCAGTGACATCACAGCCTCTTCAAACCTCTCCACTGATATCACAACATCACTGTGTCATCAGAGCCTCAATGTGACATCGTAGACACATGTGTTCTCAAAGCCTCACTGTGACATTGCAACCTGACAGTGCCATCACAGTCTTACTGTGATATCACAAACTCAAAGTGACATCAGCCTTGCCACTGACATAATAGCCTCCTGGTGACATCACAAACACACCTCTGACATAGCCTCACTGTGGCATCACAGCCTCAGTGTGACATCACAGCATCACCACTGACATGATAGCCTCACTTTGACATCAGCCTTACCACTGACATCACAGTCTCACTGTGACTTCACAGCTTCCACCATTTCTTCACAATTTCCCTGTGACATCATGAGCTCATGTTGACATCACAGCTACAGGGTGACATTAAAGCCTCACAGTGGCATCACAGCCTCACCAGTGACATGTCAGACTCACTATGACATCACACACTCATGACTTACACCAGCCTCATGTTGATATCACAGCATAACTACTGAAATCACATCCTCACTGTGATGTTACAGTCTCACTCCACTGATATCACAGCCTCAATGTGATATCTCAGCATAACTGGTGAAAACACAGTCTCACTGTGATATCACCAGCTCTCCTCTAATGTTATAGCCTCACTGTGACATCACAGCCTCACTATGACATCACAGGCTCTCCTCTGAAATCATAGCCTAAATGTGACATCACACCCTCATCACTGACATCCTACCTTGCCTCACCATTGACCTTATAGGCTCACTGAAACTTGACAGCATCCCTGTGAAACCATAATGTTGTTACTGACATCTCACCCTCACTGTGATATCACAACTTCTCCGATAACAACACAACTTCACAGTGACATCACAGCCTCATTGTGACATCACAGTCATACTATACCATCAAAGCATCACTGTGACATAAAGCTTCACTCTGACATCATAGCCTCATTGTGATATCACAGCCTCCGTTTGACACTATAAACTCACTGTGACATTAGAGCCTCAACAGTGACAATACAGCCTCACCAATGACATAGTCTCTCTGTGAAAGCAGTTACTATGGACATCACATACTCACTGTGACATCACAGACCCACTGTGCCAGCACAACCTCACTGTGACATCTCAGCCTCAGCACTGGACAGGATCGCCCTGATATTACATCCTCAATAGTGACACCACAGCATCACGGTAGCATCATAACCTCCCTGTGGCATCACAGGCTCACCAGTTGCATCACATCATCAATGCAACATTTCAGCCCCATCTTTCACATCAGTCACACTTCTGAAATTACAGCATAACCACTGACCTCACAGCTGCCCTGTGACATCACAGCCTCACTGTGACATCACAGCCTCATGGTGACATCACAGCCACACTGTGACATCACAGCCTCACCACTGGTAACTTACCTAACCTTACCATGACTCCACAGCCTCACCACAGTGAGCAGTATTTGTCAACATAAACAGTGACACCACAGCCTCCCATGTTACATAACAGCCTCACAGTGATCTCAGAGCCTCACTGTGACCTCACAGTCTAACCTGTTCCATCATAGACTCATGGTGAAATCAGCCTTACCACTGACAGGACATCTTTCATAATGACCTCATAGGCTCTCTGTGATATCACAACCTCTCTGTGATGTCACAGTCTCACAGTGTCATCACAGCTTCACAGTGATATCACAGCTTCACTGTGGCATTATAGCCTCATTTCTGACATCACCGACTTAGAGTGACCTCACAGCCTCTCCTCTGACATCACAGACTCAGTGTGACTACAAAGCCTTGCCACTGACATCCTAACCCCACTGTGAAATCCGAGCATCACCCCTAATGTCACAAGCTCGCTGACATCTCATAGAATCAGTCCTGACATCAAGCCTCACTGCAACATGACAGACTCACAGTGGCCTCAAAGCCTGCCCACTGATACCACTGCCTCATCTGTTACATCATTGATTCCTTGTGACATCAGGCTTGCCAATGACATAATAGCTTCATTGCAAAATCCCAACTTCCAGAATGATATCACCTCATAGTGACATGACAGCCCACAGTGACATACAGCCTTCACAGTGACATTACAGCTTCAGTATGACATCATGGACCCACCTGTGACATCACAACATCAATGTGACTACACAGCCTCACCACTGACATCTTAAACTCATTGTGAAATCCAAGCATCACCTCTGACATAACAGCCACACTAACATCTCATAGAATCAGCCCTGACATCAGAGCCTCATTGCGAAAACACAGCCTCACAGGGACCTCAGTGCCTGCTCACTGACAACCCAGATTCACCTATTGCATCATAGCCTCATTGTGGCAACAGTCTTACAATTGATATCACAGCCTCACTGTGACATCACTGCCACACCAGTGACAAAACAGCCTTTGACATCACAGCCTCAGCAAGGACACTGTCACATAATAGGATCGCCACTGACATCATAGCCTCACCAGTGACATCATAGACTCACAATGACATTTTTCTCACCACTGCCATGCCAACCCCAGAGTGACCTCACAGACTGCTCAGTGACACCATAGACCCACCTGTTACATCAAAGCCTCATTGTGGCATCAGTCTTTCCACTGACATCACAGTCTCACTGTGACATCACAGCTTCCAAAATGATATCACCTCATGGTGACATTACAGACCACAGTGACATCACAACCTCAATGTGACATCACCACATCACCGCTGACATCATAGCCTCACTGTTACATCAGCCTTGCCTCTGACATCTCATTCTCAGTATGACCTCACAGCCTCCACCATGATAGCATCAACTCCTTGTGACATCAGGGGCTATGGTGACACCACAGACACACAATGACATCAAAGCTTCTTGGTGATATCACAGCCTCACCAATGACATGCCAGGCTCACTGTAACATCATACTCTCATCACACTCATCATCCTCATTCTGACATCACAGCCTAACCACTGATATTACATCCTCGCTGATATCATAGTCTTGCTCCACTGTCATTGCAGACTAATTGTGATATCACAGCATCACTGCTGACAACACAACCTCACTGTGACATCACACCCTCAACTCTGAGGTTATAGCCTCACTGTTACATGACATCCTCAGTATGACATCAAAGGCTAATCATTGCCCAACTGTGACATCACAGCATTGATTCTGATGTTATAGCCTCACTGTTTCATCATGGCCTCATTATGACATCACAGGCCATACTGTGCCATCAGAGCATGTCTGTGACATAAAGCTTCACCTCTGACATAGCCTCACTGTGACATCACAGATACACTGTGCCAGCACAGGCTTACTGTGACATAACAGCCTCACCACTGATAGGACAGGCTCATCTTTATATCACTGCCTCACCAGGGACACCACAGCCTCATGGTGACATCATAACTTCACTGTGGCATCACAGATTCACCAGTTATATTACATCATCAATACAACCTCTCAGCCTCATCTAATACATCAGTCTCAAGTCTTAAATCACAGACTAACCACTGAGCTCACAGCTTTACTCTGATATCACAGTCTCACTGTGACATCACAGACTCATGGTGACATAACAGCCACAGTGTGATATCACAGCCTCACCACTGGTATCCTACCTAGCATTACAGGGACACAACAGCCTCACCACAGAAGCGCAGAGTCACGGTGACATGGCAGCCTCAGCACTAACATCATAAACTTTGACATCATTAACAGTGACACTACAGCCTCACATGTTACATCACTGTCTCATTGTGACTTCAATATTCCCACAGATATTACAGCTTCACAGTGACCTTACAGCCTCACTGTGACCTCACAGTCTAACCTGTTCCATCATAGACTCACCTTTTACATCATAGCCTCATGGTGAAATCAGCCTTGCTACTGACATCACATCTTTGACAATGACCTCACACCCTCACTGCGAAATTACAACCTCTCTGTGATGTCACAGCCTCATAGTAACATCACAGCTTCACAGTGATATCACAGCCTCATTATGGTATTATAGTCTCATTTATAACATCACAGCCTCACTATGACATCATAGCCTCACCTCTGACATCATAGCCTCACTGTGTATCACAGCCTCAGCTCTGACATCATGCCATCAGTGATACCACTGACATCCTGGCTAGCCTTGCTATGACACGACAATCTCACTACTAACATCTCAGGTTCACGGTCACAGGACAGTCTCATCAGAGACACCACAGCCTCACTGTAGCATCATGATCTTACCAGTGTCAGCACAGCCTCACCTATGACCTCAGCATTGACACTGACATTAGAACACTGATATTCTTGCCAGAGCATGACAACCCAGCCTTTGATATCACAGCCTCACCAGTGTCACTGTCACATAATGCGTTCATCACTATCATGACCTCACCAGCAACATTATAGATTCACTATGACATATTTCTCACCATTGACATTTCAGCCTTATTGTGACATCACACTTCCACTATTGACACCACAGCCTCATTGTGACATCAGCCTCACCACTGACATCAGACTCACTGTGTCATCAAAACCTCTCCAGTGACATCATAACATCATTGTGTCATCAGAGCCTCTCTGTGACATCATACCCACACTGTGTCCTCACAGCATCACTGTGAAATTACAACCTGACAGTGCCATCAGAACCTTACTGTGATATCACAAACTCACTGTGACATCAGCCTTGCCATTGACATAATAGCCTCGTGGAGACATCACGAAACACCTCTGACATAGCCTCACTGTGCCATCACAGCCTCAATGTGACTTCACAGTATTGCCACTAACATTATAGCCTCACTATGACATCAGCCTTGCCACTGAGATTGTAGGCTCCTTTTGAAATCACATACACACCTTTGACATAGCCTCACTATGATATCACAGCCTCAATGTAACTTTGCAGCATCATCACTGACATCATAGCCTCACTGTGACATCAGCCTTGCCACTCAACTCAGTCTCACTGTGACCTCACCATGTCCATCATGCTTTCACCAATTCCCTGTGAAATCATGGGCTCATGGTGACACCACAGACACAGAGTGACATCAAAGCCTCACGGAGGCATCACAGCCATTCTGTGACATCACAGCCTCACCACTGGTATCTCACCTAGCCTTACTATGACCCACAGCCTCACCACAGAAGCACAGGCTCACATTAATGTAACTGCCTTAGCAGTGACATCATAGCCTTTGACATCATAAACAGTGACACCACAGCCTTACATGTTATATCACTGCTTCACTCTGACATCAATAATCCCACAGATATTGGAGCTTCACAGTTACCTCACAGCTTCACTATGACCTCAAAATTTAAACTGTTACATCATAGACTCACCTGTTATATCATAGCCTCATGGTGAAATCAGCCCTGCCACTGACATCACATCTTCCACAGTGACCTCATAGCCTCACTGTGACATCACAAACTCTCTGTGATGTCACAGCCTCGTAATGACATCACAGCATCATGGTGATATCACAGCCTCACTGTGGTATTGTAGTCTCATTTATGACATCAAAACCTCACTGTGACATCACAGCCTCACTGCGACACAACAGGCTAACCTCTGAAATCATAGCATCAGTGACATCACGGACATCCTGCTTACCCTTACAATGACACCACAGCTTCATCACTGATATCTCAGGCTGATGGTCACAAGACAGCCTCAACAGTGACACCACAGCCTCACTGTGGCATCACAGCCCCACCAGTAACATCCCAGCCTCTCTGTGACATCTCAGCCTCTTCACTGACATCAGCCTCACTTCTGACATCACACACTAACCACTGAAATCTCAGCCTATATCAGAGTCTATCACCAGTGATATCACAGCCACACTGTGATATCATAAAATCATAGTAATATCACAGCCTTACAGTGACATCACAGCTGCTCCTGTGACATCACAGCCTCAATGTGACTGTACAGCCTGACCACTGACATCCTAACCTCACTGTGAAATCCAAGCATAACCCCTGACATCACAGCCTCACTGATATCTCATAGAATTAGTCCTGATATCAGAGCCTCACTGTGCTACCACAGCATCACAGTGACTTGACAACTGATACCACAGCCTCACTGTGACATCACAGCTTCAAGAGGGATATCGCCTCACGTTGACATGACAGTCCATAGTGACATCTGACCTTCAGAATATCATCACAGCCTCAGTGTGACATCACAGCCTCACCAGTCACAGCACAATTCTCAACCGTGACATCAGTATCACCTCTAACCTTAGTCAGAACACTGACATCACTGCCACACCAGTAACAACACAGGCTTTGACATCACAGTGTCGCCAGTGTCACTGTCACATAATAGGTTCATCAATGACGTCATTGTGGTAATGCGTATTGCATTATGATGGTTATACATTGCTAGCCTTAAGAGCACAACGATGGACAAATAGGGAAAGGGGAAGAGATGGGGGCCACCTGCTCACTTTCAGTCATTGTGAGCACAGGAACACAAAACCAAAGGGGTTGTTTAAGAAATTTTACCACAGTGGGTGTCTCATCTACACTGAGGGCAGCATCACCCCACGTTGGAGTGCCAGAGTATCAGTCATTATTGGAATTAAACCAGACAAATCACTTCACAAAATAAGAACAGCCATGCACCACCACCCATGGAATCGAGAAAGTGCTATCAATCTGTCAATCCCGATCAGGGGACATATGGTCCAGGGGAGGATTGGAGTAGTGAATCCCTGGAGTCACTCACTAAGCACAGGACGCTTAGATCCAAAACACTTCTGCATATGTCCTGCACTAGGTGTCTCCTTGACATTAGTTACCTTTCAAGAGTTTTTTTCACTATCACCTTGGTACTCGTCTTGCTTTTTATTTTCTGTGCTCTTTCACCTTGTCTACTCACTCCTAGTCATCTCTGCTTCTTTAGGTGACATTTCAGCCACATAACTGACATCAGTCTCAGTTCTGACATCACAGCCTAAGCACTGAAATCACAGCTTAATTGTGATATCATAGTATATCACCAATCATATCACAGCCTCACTGTGATATCACCACTTCCAGAGTGATATTTCCTCATGGTGACATGGCAGCCCACAGTGACATACAACCCTCATGTCATGTAATAAGTTCATCACTGATCATAGCCTCACCAGTGACATCATAGATTCACTATGACATCTGTGATATAACTGATGATTACTATGATGATGTGGTGTCACAGTGAGGCTGTGATGTCACCATGAGGTTATGATGTTACCATGAGGCTGTGTTGCCATTGGTGAGGCTGTAATATCAGGGTGAGCCAGGGATATCCTTGGTGAGATTGTGATGTCACAGTGAGGCTGTGATAGCACAGTGTAGGTATGATGTAATAGTGAAATTGTGATGTCACAGTATGGTTGTGATGTCAGTAGTAACTGTAATTTCACAGAGAGACTGTCATTGGTGAGGCTGTATTGTCACTGATGAGGCTCTAATATCACAGTATCAAACTGAGGCTGTGATGTCATAGTGAGACTATGAAGTCAGAGGTCAATGTTTATGTGACAATGAAGTTTTGATTACATGATATGGCTATGAAGTAACTGTAAGGTTGTGATGTCACTGGGGAAGTTATGATGTCACAGTGAGTTTTTGATATCGCAATGAGGATGTAAGGACACAGTGTGGCTATGATTTCACAGTGAGGCTCACAGTGTGGCTGAGAGGCCACAGTGAGTTGATGATGTTGCCATGAGGCTATGGTGTCACTGGTGAGGTAGTAATATCACAGTGAGCCTGTCATATCAGGGATGAAGCTGGGATGTCACAGTGAAGCTGTGCTGGCACAGTGTGCTTTCACAGGGAGACTATGTCATTGCTGAGACTGTATTGTCACTGGTAAGGCTCTAATGTCACAGTGAGTTTATTGTGTCAAACTGAGGCTGCGATGTCAGAGTGAGGCTATGATGTCAGAGGTGAAGCTTTATGTCACAGTGATACTTTAATGACACAATATGGCTGGGATATCACAATGAGGCCGTGATGTTACTGTGAGGTTGTGATGTCACTGGTGAAATTGTGATGTTCACAGTGAGTTTGTGATGTCAATAGTAAGGGAAGTTGTCAGTTTTCAGTGAGCCTGTGAGGTCAGTGATGAGCCTGTGGTGCCATAGTGAGCTAGGCAGGATGTCAGAGATAAAGGTATGATGTCACATTGAGACTATGTTTTCAGAGGTGAGCCTGTGATGTCAGAGTGAGGCTGTGATGAAACAGTGAGGCTATAATATCAGAGTCGATGCTCTGATGTCACCATTGGGCAATGACTTGAGAGATGAGCCTTTGATATCATACTGAGGCTGTCATGTTACAGTGAGCCTATAACCTCAGAATTAAGGCTGTGATGTCACAGCGAGACTATGTTGTCACCAGTAATGCCATGATACCACAGTGAGGCTGTGATGTCAGTGGATTGAGACTATGACACCACAGTAAGGATGTGATTTCAGTAGTTATGCTGTGATATAAGAATGAGTCTGGTGTGAGTGATGAAAGTATGATGTCACAGTGAAGCTGGAATGTCACTGATGAGGCTGTGATGCTTCCTTGAGTCTTTGATGTCACTGTGTGGATGTGATGTCACCATGAGCTCAAGAGGTTACAAAGAGTTGTTGAAGTCACATTGGAGGCTATGAGGTCACAGTGAGGCTATTATGTTAGTCATGATACTATGAAGTCACATGTCATTGCTGAGACTGTATTGTCACTGGTGATGTCACCAGGAGGCTATTTTGTCAGTTGCAAGGCTGATGTCACAGTGAGTTTGTGATGTCACAGTGAGGTTATGATGTCAGTGGTGATGCCATGATATCACATCGAGGTGGTGATGTCACAGTGAGGGTTTGATGTTACTGTTGAGGTTGTGATGCCACATCCTGAGTGTGGTGTCACAGTTGAGGCTGTATTGTAACCAAGAGCCTAAGATGTCAGGAATTAGGCTGTGGTGTCATAGCGAGGCTCGGGAGGATGTCCGTGGTGTCACTTATGCTATGATTTCAGAGGTTAGCCTGTTATGTCACAGTGAGGCTGTGATGTCAGACATGAGGCTGTGATGTCACAGTGAGGCATGATTCAGTGGTAATGCTGTGATGTCACATTGAGACTGTGATGTCACAGTGAGGCTATGTCAGAGATGTGAATGTGATGTCACCATGAAGCTATTATCTCAGTGGCAAGTGTGATGTCACAGTGAATTTGTAATGTCACAGTGAGGCTGTGAGGACACAGGGTGTCTATGATGTCACAATGAGGCTGTGATGTCAGGGGCAAGACTGATCTCAAAATGAATAATGAAGAAACAGGTGAGCTTGTGGTGTCAGTGGATACTTGTTAGTTCTCTGTGAGGTTGTGATGTCTCAGTGAGGCTGTGAGGTTACTCTGTAAGATGTGATATCAGTGGCTACACTGATTTCACCATGTGGCTATGATGTAACAGGTTAGACAATGAGGTTACTGTGAGGTCACTCTGAAGCTGTGATATCTGTGGAAATTTAGTTGTCACAATGAGGCAGTGATGTAACATGTGAGACTGTGGTGTCACTGTTTATGATGTCAAAGGCTATGATGGCACCGCTGAGGCTGTCATGTCACTGAGAAACTTTTCTAACTGTTGTGAGTCTGTGGTGTTGTAATAAGTCTAGGTAGGAAACCAGTGATGAGGTGTGATATCACAGTGTGGCTGAAACATCAACATGAAGCTGTGATGTCACAGCAATGCTGTGATGTCACAGTGCAGTTGTGAGGTCAGTGGTTATGCTGTGATCACAAAAGTGAGACTGATGTGAGGGATGATGCTGAGATTTAGCATTGATGTCTGATATAACTGGTGATGATCTGATGCCACAGTGAAGTTATGTCACCATGAGACTGTGGTGTCACTGGTAATACTGTAATACAATGATGAGCCTGTCCTACGAGTGGTTAGGCTGTGATGTCACAGTGAGGCTGTCCTGGCACAGTGTGACTGTGATGTCACAGTGAGGCTGTGATGTCACAGTGATGTTGCAATGTCAGTAGTGACCGTGCTTTCACAAGGAGACTATGTCATTGTTGAGGCTGTATTGTCAGGGTGGGGCTTTAATGTCACTATGAGGTTATTGTGTCAAACTGAGGCTGCCATGTCACAGTGAGGCTATATCAGAGGTGAATGTTTACATGACAGTGATGCTTTGATTGCATGGTATAGCTGTGATGTGACAATGAGGCTGTGATGTCACTGTGATCTTATGATGTCACTGGGGAAGTTGTGAGGTCACACTTTGGTTGTGATGTCAATAACGACACCGTGGTGTCACACGGAGGCTGTTGGCTTTCAGTGAGTCAGTGAGGTCAGTGATGAGGCTGTGGGACAATAGTGAGCCTAAGTAGGATGAGGGTGTGATGTTGCATTGAGACTATGATTTTAGAGGTGAGCCTGTGATGTCATAATGAGACTGTGATGAAACAATGAGGCTATAACGTCAGAATCGATGGTGTGAAGTCACAATTGGGCTATGATTTCAGAGGTGAGCCTGTAATGTCATAGCGTGGCTGTCATGTCATAGTGAGGCTATTACTTCAGAGGTGAGGCTGTGATATCAGAGTGAGGCTGTGATATCAGAGTGAGGCTGTGATGTCAGTGGAGCGAGAATATGCCATCACAGTGAGGATGTGATTTCAGTTGTTAGAGTATGATATCAGAATGAGGCTGATGTGAGTGATGAAGGTATAACGTCATAGTGAGGTTCGCATGATGCTGGTGAAGGCTTTGATGTCACTGTGTAGCTGGGGTGGCACTATTAGCCCATGATGTCACAGGGAGTTGGTGATATCATGGTGGAGACAGTGAGGTCACAGTGAAACTGTGATGTCAGTGGCAAGGCTGATGTCACAGTGAGGCTTTGATGTCAGTGGTGATCCTGTGATGTCACAGTGAGGCTATATCAGAGGTGTGTATGTGATGTCATCATGAGGCTATTATATCAGTGGTAAGGATGATGTCACAGTGAGTGTGTGATGTCACAGTGAAGCTGTGATGTTATTGGTGAAGGTGTGATGTCACAATAAGACTGAAATATCAGTGGTGAAAAAGATGTCATAGTGAGTCTACGATGTCTTGGCTGAGGCTATGATGTCATTGGTGAACCTATTACTTGACAATGACACTGGTGAATCTATGATGTCAAAGGCTGTCTTGTCAAGAGTGTGGCAGTGATGTCAGTGTTCTGACTAATGTCCATAGTGATTTTGATGTCACAGGTGCGGCTGTGCTCTCACTGGTGAGGCCATGATGTCACAGTGAGGCTACAATGTCGCATTGTGTGCCATTTGAGCATCGTATGTCATTGAGGGCTGTCATGTCACCATGAGAAGATATTACTCTCAAAGATGTGATGTCACAGTAAGAATGTGATGTCACTGGTAAGGCTGATGTCACAACGAGACTATGATGTAATAGGTGAGCCTGTGGTGTCAATGAGCAGGTTGTGATATCACTGTGAGGCTGTGATGTCATATTGAATGTCTGATGTCAGGGGTGATTCTATGAGATGTCAGTGAGGCTGTGCAATCACACTGAATCTGTGATGTCAGAGGAGAGGCTGTGATATCACTCTGAGGCGGTGATGTTACCATGAGTTTGTGATGTCTCAATGAGGCTCTGATATCAGTGGTGATAGACTATGACATCACACTTTGGGTGAGATTTGAGTGGTTAGGGTGTGATATCAGAAGTGAGACTGATGTAAGTGATGAGTCTGAGATGTCAGAGCAAAGCTGGGATGCTACTAGTGAAGCTGTGATGCCACAGCAAGGATGGTGCTGTGACTGGTGATGTCATGATGTCTCAGTGAGGCTGTGATGTCATTGTGAAGTTTAGATGTCACTGTGGACTGTCATGTCACCTCACGGTGATATCATCCTGGAAGTTGTGATGTCAGAGTGAGGTTTGTGATGTCAGTGTCAAAGCTGATGTCACAATGAGTTATGATGTAGCAGGTGAGCCTGTGGTGTCCGTGAGCAGATTCTGAGGTCACTGATAGGCTGTGATGTTGCAGTGTGGTTCTGATTTCAGGGCTGATTCTCAGAGATATGTGTGATGCTGTTACATCAGGTGTGATGCTTGGATTTCACAGTGTGTAGTCAGTCTGTGAAAGTCACATTGAGGCTGTGATTTCAGAGGAGAGGCTTGGTGTCATTCATGCTTTAATATCATGGTGAGCTTGTCATATCCATGGTGAAGCTGTGATGTGACAGTGAGGCTGTGCTACCACAGTGTGGCTGTGATGTCACAGTGAGGTTGTGATATCATAATGAGGTTGTGTGTCAGTAGTGACTGTGATTTTTAAAGGGAGACTATGTCATTGGTGAGGCTGCATTGTCACCGATGAGACTCTAATGTCACAGTGACTTTATTGTGTCAAAATGAGGCAATGATGTCACGGTGAGGCTATGATGTCAGAGATCAATGTTTATGTGATAATTGTGTTTGATTGCACAGTGTGGCTGTGAAGTCAATGTGAGGTTTTGATGTCACTGGGGAAGTTATGATGCCACAGTAAGTTTGTGATGTCACAGTAAGGATGTGAGGAAAGAGTGTGGCTATGCTGTGACACTGAGACCCTGATGACAAAGTGATGTTGTGATGCCATTGAAGAGATTTTGATGGCATAGTGCGGTTGTGATGTTAGTGGTGAGGCTGATGTCACAATGAGGCTGTAATGTCACTGGTGAAAGTGTGATATTATAATAAGGCTAGAAGCACAATAATGCTAGAAGAACAATGATGAGAAAGTTGTAATAGTGAGTCTATGATGTCACTGGTGAGGCTATGATGTCACTGGTGAACCTATTACATGACAGTGAGGCTGGTGATGCTGTAATGTCAAAGGCTGTGTTGTCACTGGTGTGGCAGTGATGTCAGTGTTCTGACTAATGTCAATGGTGACCCTGATGTTACAGGTGAGACTGTGCTGGCACTGGTGACTCTGTGATGTCACACTGAGACTGTGATGTCACTGTGATGGTTGTATGTCACTGTGGGCTGTCATGTCAGAGTGAGCTGATATCACTCTGGAAGCTGTGATGTAACAGTGAGGCTGTGATGTCAGTGGCAAGACTGATGCCACAATGAGGCTCTGATGTATCAGGTGAGCCTGTAGTGTCAGTGGGCAGGCTGTGAGATCACTATGAGGCCATAATGTCGCAGTGAGGCTGTGATGTTGGAAATAAGGATATGATGCCACAGTCAGGCTGTGATATCACTGTAAAGCTGTGATGTCACTATCAGACTCTGATATCGCAGAGAGGTTTTGATGTCATAGTGAGTCTGTGAGGTCACTGTGCAAGATGTGATGTCAGTGGCAAGGTTGTCTTCACCATGAAGCTATTTTGTAACAGGTGAGTCTATGATGTAATGGCTGAGATTTCAGTGGTTAGGCTGTGATGTCGGAAGTGAGGCTGATGTCACTGATGAGGCTTAGATGTCACAGTGAGACTGGGATGCTGCTGGTGAGGTTGTGATGCCACAATGAGGCTGTGGTGTCACTGTTGAGGCTGGCATGTGACCGTGAGCCTGAGATGTCAGTGATGAGGCAGTGGTATCATAACAAAGCTAGGCAGGATGCCCATGGTGTCACTGATTCTATGATTTTAAAGGTTATTTCTGTATCCATATCCAACCATGCTGTTTTCACAAGGTGCCATGTGACAGGATATTGTTTCAAGGAAATATTCTCTGGATAAAGTACATGACATTATTTTACGTAAATAAGAGAAATAAGGAAAATAGGGGATAGTCAGGCCTTAGAGTTTCTTCCTGCCTTACTGTTACTGTCTGGTTCTGGCTTAAAGCCTGCTGGCTGGAGAGTGACACATTAACATTTAAATGGGCAATTGTTAAGTGCTAGAGACTCACCTTATGTAAATTTAGTTTTGCCTCTGGCAAGAGGATTCCTCCTTCTGGAATTTAAGTGTACCTCTTGTATGTTCTTAGATCTTGTTGTTTTTGTTGTTGTTGTTTTCAGGACTAACTAGTTGCAGTTCCTCTCCCACACATTCCATGTTTATACATAAACCAGGGATAATCTACTTTGAAACATTCATTGTCCCTTTGCTTTTAGCAATGTGAGTGTCATGCCTGCTTTAACTCTTCCTGGAGACATCATATCTATTCCAACACAAAAAATATATGTCACCTCTGCTCTTCCTTTGCTACCCAGAATGAATTTTTTAAAATATTTTTTATTTATTATTTATTCAATTGTGTGTGTATGTGTATGTATGTGTGGGTATGTATGTATGTGTGTGTAGAACCACAGACGAACTCGGGAACCACCATGGACGCCTCCACCTCCTGCCCTGGGATTCACAGGCTCCGCCCTACCAGGACCAGAAGCGCAGGCCGCCCCCACTTCCACCTGGCGTCTATATGTGGGATCTGGGATCCGAACTCAGGACCTTCTGCCTGCATGGCAGAGGCTTAACCCCTGAGCTACCTCTCCAGCCCCAGAATGAATATTTTTTATATAATCCTGTAAAGAATTTAGTCCTGGTTTCCTTAGATGCTTTCCCTATGGGCATAGAGATACATCCCTTGGCTTTAACTCTGAATTTTTTAAAGTATAAAAGCTCTGCAAAAAACTTCAATAAAGAGTTCAGATTCACTCAGCCCAGAGAGCTGTCCATCTGTCCTCCTTTTGCCAAAGCCTTGCCCACCTTGTTGAGGACATCCCTGAATTCAAGGTTGCAGCTTGGACTACAACAGGTTAGCCTGTTATGTCACATTGAGACTCTGATGTCACAGGTAATGCTTGGATTGCACAGTGAGGTTAGGATGTCAGTGGTGAGGCTGTGCAGTCACACTCTGTTCATGGTTTGAAATATGTCCCACAGTCTCATGTGTTTGGCAAGATCATGGCACCTTGAGAGGTGGAACCTTGCTGGAGAAAGGCAGTCACAAGGGATGGGCCGTGAGGTGGATTAGTCCCACCCTACCTCCACTAGAAGTCTGCCTTTGTTGCAAGTAATCTGCAGCTCTTAGCTTCCAAGATGTCTGCAATGACTTAGTTTCTTCTAGCTTTGGCCTGCCAGCCATGCCACCTCTGTTTTGAGACATTGTACCTTCCCTCTGGAACTGAAAGATGAATAAATCTCTTTCTCCCTTAAGTTACTTGTTTCTGGGTGTTCTCTCACAGCAATAGTTAAGAGTAACTGTTTCAGAAATTGGTACCGGGAGTAGGGTATTGCTGTGCAATTAAGAACAGCTGGTACTACAATGTGAAAATATTTGTGAAGCTGAGAGAAGTTGGTATCCAGAAGTATGGACAATGCTGTGATGTGGCTAGTGTACCTTTGGAATTGTTTGTTGGGAGAAATATGGAGAACTTTGGGACATTGTTCTGGGAAAATTTTGGCATCTTGGTGAGGGGGTCAAATGGGCCTTTCTTGTGAGAGCTCAGAGGAGAGCAATGCTGTGAGAATGCAGGCAGCAGATGGCCAGCTTGTGATGATCCAGAGGGGAATAGAGACTGTGTTTCAACTGGATGAGTAACACATGGAGCCAGGTTTTGGCGTAGAATTTAGTGAAATTTGCCCTCGTCCTGAAAGCTTGCCTGAAGTTAAGCTGGAGTGTGGTGGAGGAAATTTCAAAGCAATGTAGTCTTGACAATGTGATATGGCTACTTTTTAGTTGTCTTCAGAATTATACAAAAGAGCAAAGAATCAGGCAGGAAGAAGCAAAAACTGTAAAGTCTAATGATGAAAAATGCAATGCTCAATTTAAAGATTTAAACCAGGAAGAAACAGAGAACAAAATTGCAGGACTCAGGGGCCACTGCAAGTAGTGCAGCTAGGGACAATCGGACCAGCCGGGCAACCTGTGGGGCTGAGCGGGTGATGTGTGTTGCAGGCCAATGAACACAATGGAGCTAGGAGGTCTGTCAAAGCAGGATCTCAACTTTATTAAACAGGGGGGTGAATTATATAGATTGTGCAGCTGGGGGAAGGGTGAAGGGTGGTGTGATTATGGGGTAACCAATAGGAAATGAGTAAGTGACCAGAAGGTGATTGAATAGGTGTGACATCATCCCAGGTAAATGAAAGAGATGAGATTCAAACCTAAAGTCAGGTCCTGAAACTCTAGCCAGGCTCAGGAAGTTCCAGCAGGCCTTAGGCCTGGTAAAGAGGCCCAACACCTCCCCCTTCTGTTTTTTTAAAAGACGATCCAGGGGCTACCTGTGATCGAGCAGGCTGTATGGCCTTGAGTGACTGTGCCTGTCTTAGGTGTGAGAGCCCCCCTCCGGAGTCTTACCCATCATGGGAGTTTGCAACTTTAGTGTTACAAGTCCTGTCTTAAGTTGATCTCTGGCTGGGCCCTAACTTACCCATCTCTGGCTACCAGCCCTCACTTAAGCATCTCGGTAGGCCAGACTTGGGGGTTCCATGGTCACAGGGAATCATCAAATGGCTCTAAGGCCAAATGTTCAGAGCTGGACATCTGATAGTTGATGTGGACCTGGTGAAGCTGGATAGTTTCAATCTGTCTTTTAATAAAGCGAGTAAGAGTATTAATCACACAAGGCCCAATGGCTGCAAGGAGAAGTATCATGGACACAGGACCCAGGAGAGGAGTAAGGTATGGGAGGAGGCCGCCAAAGGAGGACCAAAAGGGGTGTCCCTGGAGCTCTTTCCTTCACCGATCCAGGTCCTCCTGTAGTTTCTTTATCTTGTCACGTATGAATCCTGATCTATTAGCAAAAAAACAGCATTTTTCCTGTAAAAAAAGACAAATTCCTCCCTCCTTGGCAGTTAATAAATCTAGGCCCCCATCGGTTTTGTAAGACCACATCATCAAGGGAGTCCAATTGGCCCTGTAGCTCAATGACAGTCTCAGATACCTCCTGGACATCATTAATAAGCCTCTGTGACAACTGTTGATAAAGGCCTATCGAAGTGCCCAGGCCTGCAGTGTCAGTGGCCACCCCTGCCGCCCTCTTAGGTCGACTGGCAATAGAATCAAATGCGGGTACAGGGACTGATTCATCTCCTTTAATGTAATTGATGTCAGGGGTCAATATTGCTAATACACAAAACTCTGTCCAATTGGCTGGGAGTGATTGGTGGGCTTCACTAAAACCACAGACAAAAACATGTGGGGGGCACACTGGGAAAGTCAGGTACTTGATGGTTGAATTGGTGGGACGAAGGGAGGAGTCAGCATAACCAAGATCAATGCCTGTAGCATCCTTAGGACCAGAAAGAGCCTCCAGGCAATAGGGGTGGTTGGCTCCCACAGGCATAAGCTGTACTGAGAGGGGGCGGGAGAAGCTGCATCCATCAGTAGTATAATTTAGGGTCCCATTATAGGTTACCGGTAGAGCTAGAGGACGTGGGGGTCCCTGTACAAGACAAATCCAGCAATCCTCACTTATAGAAGGAGGAGAAGTATTTAGAAGATTAAAAGCAAGTTCTAAAAGAGCTTCCGTGGGAGGGTCTAGGAGCAAGTCCCCCTTCTGTTCTGGGAAAGCAAGCGGAAGATATCAAAGGCGTGGGTGAAGGGCACGGGCTATCTCCTCAAGCTTATCTTCAACTATTACCTTTGCAAACTGGTCCTGAACTCCTCCTCCATCAAACACTCCCAATGGGGCTGTAAGCTCCCAGCACATATCTTGCCGTCCTGAAACATCTGGGCATTGGGTTTGTTTGGTCATGTATGTACAGGAGGTGAGGAGCCCCTGAACCCCATTCCTCATTGCAATCCAAAATGTCTTATCACCTATTTGGCATTGAGAGGCCTGGTAATAGCAGACCACATGAACAGCTTCGTAGGTAATTTTACATGCCCTAGGAAGGCAGGGTCGGATTGCCCACCAGCTGGTTTAATTTATAGTGGGCTTTTTCCAACATACCCATCATTGTTTTCCCAATCCACTCTCCCGTTCAGGAGTGAAACTCTCTGCTATTTTTTACCCACAGTCCACAGTGCTAGAGAGAAGCCCTTCAGTAGGGAAGATAGTGAAGGACCCCCTTTGCAGTTGCAGGGTTTACTCATTTGTCATTCAATGATGATTCGGGCCTAATGTGGATCTCCAAATCCTCCTTTTGATGGCCGGAAGATTACCATCAGGTAGAGTAAGATCAATGGAGTCTTCATGCTTCTCTGTGGAGAAAGAAGAAAGAAAATTCTCAGGGGGAGATGACAGATTTTTTATCCTCTCCCTCTGACAATGGAGGAAGGTATTTGATGTCCCAAGCAGGGACCCAGATAGGCCGTTTTTCACTTTTGGGGAACACACATCCAAATCCACTCCCCGCAGTGTTGAGGAGGTCTGGACCCCTCCATCCCCCGGTAAGGGGGTCCTTCCAGTGAACTTGGATGGATTTGTATGAGATCTTAGACGTCCAGTGCCTATGGAATGGTGTTTCTAAATCTGTTTTTGTCAAATTAAAAAAATTAAGCATTAACAAAGCCTTTTCAGCTGATCATGGGGGGGAACAGATTCCCCCTTTTGTTTTTGTAATTGGGCCTTAAGAGTTTGAGTTTGACGTTCTATTATTGCCTGTCCTCGAGGGTTATGAGGGATGCCAGTGGAGTGGGTAATATTCCAGGTATGGAGAAACTCGGAAAAGGCTTTACTAATAAAGCAAGGGCCATTATCTGTTTTAAATTGATCAGGTAAACCAAGGACAGTGAAGTATTGTAACATGACTGACAGCGTGTTTAGATTTTTCCCCTGTATGTGCCGTAGCCCAGCAGGCATGAAAGGATGTATCAATTGTGAGAAAGATATATTTAAGTTTACCAAATGGAGGGTAATGAGTAACATCTGTTTGCCATAGTTGTTAGGTCATAATCCATGAGGGTTAACTTCCATCTTTTGTAAAGGAAGGAGTTGAAGAAAGGGTTGGCAGGACTTGCAAGTGCGGATGATCTTTTTAAGATCTTTGATGGGCACCAAAGGATATTTGTGATGGAGGCCTCTCCAGTTAATGTGGGTTAACTTATGTAAACTGACCACCTCCTGAAAAGTTAAAGCAGATGCCATCTTATCTGCCAGGGCATTTCCTTCAGCTAGAAACCCAGGTAGATTTTGGTGACCCCGAATGTATTGGATGAAGATGGGATTAAGTCTTTGTTTGAGTAATAATTGTGCCTGTAGCATCAATGGAGTTATGCGGTTAGAATCTAATTTAATATAAGCATCAACTAGATTAGGCAGTAGGTTAACATCATAAAGGCTATCAGAAAACAAATTAAAAGACTCAGGTATAGTGTTCAGTGCTAATATCACCACAAACAATTTTTTAAATTGTGCCAAACCCTCAACCTCATGGGTGACCCTCTTAAGGGGGACCAATGGTTGCCTCTTCTTATGAGGGGGAAAAGCCACCAAGGAGGCTCCTAGGCACTCCCCATCGGTAAATACAGTAAGAAAATTAGAGTCAGGTTGAGGGAGGAAGAGCCTAGGGGGTCTCCAATCTAGTCTTAAAAATGAGCTCATTATGGGGACCATAATGGCAATCAATCTTTCCCAAGTATCCTTCAAGGATTAAAGCAACCCTGTTATTATTTCTCTGAAGCCAGGTAAAGTCTGACAGCTTAAAAGGAACAACAAGAGGGGCTGGAGCCTCCGCCTTGCAGGCGGAAGGTCCTGAGTTCGGATCCCAGATCCCACGTCTAGATGCCAGGCGGAAGCCAGGGCGGCTTGCGCTTCTGGTCCTGGTAGGGCGGAGCCTGTGAATCCCGGGGCAGAAGGAGATGGAGGCGTCCATGGTGGTTCGCGAATTCGTCCGTGGTTCTACACATACACAGACACACACACAGAGATACACACACGCGCACACATACACACGCACATGCGCACAGTTGAATAAATAATAATAATAAAAAAATTTTTTAAAAAAAGGAACAACAATAGAGTGAGGTTCCAGGCCAAACAATCGGGTGCAAGCACCTCTGCCTTTAACAATAGAGTCAACAACTTGATCAGTCATAGAATAAACTCTAGGAGATCCCCCAACTGAGAGGTGGATCCATTGAAGGGGGTCACCTCCTTGTGCCAACATGGCAGTACATAACATCTCCCCAGAAAAAAGGTAAAGGACAATGGGCAGGCCAAGATCATATCTCTTAAGGCAGAATGATCTATAGCTCATTGAATTTTGTGAAAAATTTGACGATGATAAGGAGTGAAGGTCACCAGGGAGGAAAGATCCAAGCCCTTCAAAAGATCAAATAGAGGAGACAGTTCTTCTGTAGTGATGGGTATCCATGGCCTCATCCAATTAATTTCTCCCAGGATTTTTTGGAGTTGAGGCAGTGTATAAGAATCTTTAATATGTAACTGAGGCTTAACAGGGGATACTGTATCAAGGGCAGTACAAAGCCCAGGATCTTAAAAGGCGGGACAGTCTGAATTTTATTAGGAGCCACTCTGAACTTGTTGGCCTTCAGGGTAGTAAGGCATTCATTAGTTAATTCTTGGAGACCCGTTGGGGAGGAAGTCCCCTAAATTATGTCATCCATATAAATGTAAAATAAAATTTTGGGGCGGCCAAGAAAGGATGAAAAGACTTGTGACATAAAATATTGGCAAATCGGGGGGCTGTTGGCCATTCCCTGAGGTAGAAAAGTCCATTCATATCTTGAATCTGGCCCCCATAGTTAATGGAGGGGACAGAGAATGCAAATTTCTCTGCATCCTCCGGGTGAAGGAGAATGGAGAAGAAACAATCTTTAATGTCAATAATAGTCAAATAATAATCTTTAGAAATAGCTGGAATCCAGGGCAGACCCCTTTGAGGGGTCCCAAAAGGAATCATCCTTTCATTTATTTTTCTTAAGTCATGTAAAAGTTTCCATGAGCCATTGGCCTTCTTAATAACAAAAACAGGGGAATTCCAGGGGCTAGTAGATGGTCGTACATGTCCCAAGGACAACTGTTGTTCTACAAGAATATGAAGTTGTTATAATTTGAAAGTAGGGAGTGGCCACTGCTCAACACATATGGGGTTTCCCGATGTCCATTGAATCTTAGGCACCAGGGGGCGAGCAGTGGCCTCTAGGATTGGGGGTGGACCAGAGGGTGATTCCACCTCAAATGCTCAAAATAAGGGTCATCCCTATAATATGGATGACTAACTCTGCTGGCTTCAAATTGCTGCTGATACTCTTCATGATCAAGTACATCCTCATAAAAACTCTTATGATCAGTTGTAATATAGTCCTCGGCTTCACCAAGAATATCCTGGCTCAGAAGATTAGCAGTTAAGCCAGACACCACTAGGGGGGCGCACCTCTCCATGGTTCCCATCGGGATCAGACCAGGGCTGTTAATCAATAGTCTCCCAGAAGGTAGACTGTCCACTCACTCCTAGTAATGGGGTGCCCAGGACCATATGCCAGGCTGAAGTCACCTCCTCTTTTTTTTAGAACAACTCAGCAAAATAAAATTCCGGTTTATTGGTGGACATTGTTTCACACATACATCAAACAGGCCAAAAAAAAAAAAAAAAAATAAACAGCAACTTCATAGACAAAAAAAAAAAGGAAAAAAAGAAACCTTTTATCTTTGGCCTTTTTAACCATCTCATACAAACCAACTATTTATAGTACAGCTAGGTACATACACAAAAAAAGTTACTGGAATGCTCGGATAAGATTGTTTTTTTGTTGTTGTTTTTGTTTTTTTTACAAGGTTTTTTTCTCCTTTGAGATTATAATGAACATGGTCACACCACAAGTAAAGTCAGAAGCAGGACAGAGAACTGGCTGGTTTGGTCACCTGTTATCATTAAAAATGGCTGACCCTTAACAATATCTACAAAAATATAAAATGTAAATAAAAAATACAAACAAATTTTCCTTTTAAAGTACTTTTAAGAAAAAAAGCAGGGCCTTGGAAGTTTTGGTTCTTTTTCTCCCCTGTTGCAAATTCACATTGTGGTTTTGGTGGGGTGGTGGAGAGCGCATGTCATCTGGGTGGCACTGCCCGCGGTGGGCGGGCGGGGCTGCCTCTCTACTCTAAGGTGACCACGTTAAGATTCTGAGACGGGAAGTGGGGGGTGAATAGGTCACGGCGGCCTCTTTCACTTCTTTTCTGCCGTCTATTCGTCCTCATCGGTCTTCTGCTTCTGGTGTCGACATCATCATCCTCATCATCTTCCAGCTGCCCACTTGGCCGTAGCATGCCTCAGCCTCTTCATCTTCATCTCCATCCTCCTCCTCACCATCACCTTCTTCCTCCTCCTCCTCTTCCTCCCCACCTTCTTCCTCTTCTTCATCTACCTTATTGTCAGCCTCCTGCTCCCCATTTTTCCTCATTAGCATTGCCATTGGCAGGGGCTTCTCTTCCATTCTCGGCCTCCTCCACAACTTCCTTCTTCTCCTTCAAATCCTTGGTGGTGATCTTGGAGCTGATGTCCACGGCCGCGTCTGACATGCCGGCGATCCGATGCAGCGAAAGAACAGACTCGAGTGCGAGGACTCTGGCCAGAAAGCTGCCGAAGTCTGCGTCGGAGGCGGCGGGAGGCGAAGGCGTCTACAGCGAGCGAGGAGCCGGACCCGGGAACAATGCAAAGATGGCTTTTCGGAGCAGCCAGTCTGAAGTCACCTCCTCTTATAACTGTGTGATTAGCCCCTGTATCAATGAGGAATTTGAAACTCTTTCCGCCAACAGGGAGGGACAGCTTAGATCTCAGCCCCGGGACTAGAGGCACAGTCCAATGAGCTCTGACGACTTGCTTCCCCTTATTTAACGGGGCTGGGGGCAGCCCCAGAGGGAGTTTAAAGGCTTCCCCTGAATGCCACTTTAGATCTGCAGTCTTTAGCCCAGTGGAATCCCTTTCTACATCTCGGGCAGGGGGTCCGAGGACCCTCCCATGGCAGGGCTTTAGCCTTAAGTGGGCACTCCCTTCTAAAGTGACCCTCTTGCCCACAGCCAAAGCATTTCATTCCCCTTTTCCAGGGAGAACTTGCTGGAGAGCACACACCAGGGTGTCAATTGATTCCTGCCTGTCAGCTCTGGCTAAGTGCAAAGCCGTAGCCATGGCCCTAGCACTGGCCCGAACAGTGTGGGAATTAGTGCCTATGTCTCTGGTGGCTACAATACACCTAGCCATATTTTTATCCTTAAAGCCTGCACAGGCCAGCATGTGATCCTGATTCATACCTTTCCAGACTAGAAATCTTTCAAACTGCTCTTGTATAGGCCCCGGGGGAACCTTGTGGGCTAGGCTTTTCTAGACCCTCTCAATGAAAAAGGCAAGGTCCTCATTTGGTCTCTGGGACAATTCAGAAATGGGAGACTCAGTTGGGCCATCATCTAGCCTTTTCCAGGCATTAGTGCCTGCAGTCCTCACTTGGTCTCTGTAAGGGTCAGGGATAGCTGCCTGTTGAGCCCTGGTAGAATATTGGGCTTCAAACCCAGCAAGCATACCATAGGTGATGGGGATCCCAGGGTTGGCCTCCTGATTCTTCTGTCCCTGAGTTCTACATTTATCTTGAAAAAAGGCACTCCAGAAAGAGTGCCCCAGGGAAGCCGGCTTTAGCTAAGTCCATCCAGTCTTGGGCTGTGCAGGGCTGATGAACAAGCCCTCGAAGGATGATCTCTGCCCAAGGGGAATTGGGCCCATCCTCAGCTACAGCTTTTTCAAATCTTTGATCTCAGTAGCTGTCCAAGGGTACCATGCTGCAGGGCGATTTCCCCCTGACACTATGTTAACTGGAAAAAGCTCTGTTGGCCCTGAGGGAGGATAAGGGGGAGGAGCAGAAGGGGATAGAAAGGGGTTTGTGGGAGGTGACCAAGAGGTCGCAAGCACAAAGGCAGGAGGAGTGATTAATGGTAGTCCGGTTGCAGGGCTCCAGCTCTCACAGAGCGGTGGTTTCACTTTATTCTCCTTGTCTATTAACCCCTCCACCCCATTTTCCCTTTTCTCCTAGGAGGCCAAGAGGGAAACAACTCTTGACAGGGTGCCTTATTGGTTCCGGTTAGGATCTCCAAGGGTAATTTCCCCCCCTTCTGCTTTTGTGTGCCTTGAGAATCACCTTCTCACATGTACTCCAGTCCCAAGTGTCCTCAATCAAATAAATTGCCTCTCAGGTATCCATGGGGTTCACCTTGAGCAAGCAAGGACCATGAATTGCTGTGCTCTGGTTTCTCTGTGAGGTCTGTGTTTCTAACCTCTGCTTTGTTTTAAAAGCCCTGTAGAGAAGTCCAGGGGCTGGATCACGTCCTGGGATGAGCACTGCCCCATAAGTTATGGGGGGGGGGGGGGGTACACTAACCGAAGACTGACTTTCCGTCCAGTGAGTTGAGACTCCTCACATGGGGCACAGTCTGCAGGATCCAGGGACCACGCAGGTAGTGTTCCTAGGGGATGATCAACCAGCTGGGCGATCTGTGGGTGCTGAACAGGTGATGAGTGGTTGTGCCCATGAACACAATAGAGCCGGGAGGCTATTAACTTTATTAAACAGGGGGGTGAATTATATAATTGTGCATCAGGGGGAAGGGTAAAGGATGGTGTTGTATATGGGGGTAACCAATAGGAAATGAGTAAGTGACCAGAGGTGAATGAATAGGTTGACATCATCCTAGGTAAATGAAAGAGCTAGATTCGAACCTAAAGTCAGAGTCCTGAAACTGCTAGGCCGGCTCAGGAATTCCAGCAAGCCTCAGGCCTAGTAAAGAGTTCCCAAACAAAATGGTTAGGGCTGTTAAGAGATTAGCACCATTTGTAAATCAAAGCTGCTCTCAATTTGAATAAATAGAGAGGCTTTGCTTGCATGGCAAGATACTTAATGAAGGCTCCACTCAATAGAATGCAAATCCTTTCAGAAGATTGAGTAAAGTGTGGAGTTCCAAAGCAAGAGTTGGTTTCTCTCTCAAAGCAAACTGATTCAGGACTCACAAGAGATGGTCAGCACAGAGAACCAGAATCAGCTATGATTCAAAGGGGCCTGTCTTGGCAAAGTTGTCCACATGGTTCTGGTTTTAGAAGGCATCAAGGATCATGAGAGGAGATGGTGGCATCCTCCTCCAAGATTTTGAAAAATGATGGAAGCAAGAGAGCATGTGGAGAGTCTGCAGTTTAGAGGCCCAAGAAGGGCCATTTGTGCTGTGGAGTTTATGTGTGTTTTGCCATAGTGAAGTAAGGATGTTAGAGATGCCAGAGACAGGGATACCTAACAAGAAATACCCTAAGGAATCCGCCCAGACAGTGATGTGTTCTACGGCCAGCCGCTGCACTGGAGGGATGAAAACAAACCTCTTTGGAACGATAATTATTTCCATGAAAGGCTCACCTGTTTTGGACATGGAGCTACAGATTTGAACATTTATCCTGCTGGTTTTTGGTCTTGTGTGGACCACAATATTTCCTGGATATGCCCCTCATCCTTCCTTTTGGGAGGGAGAGTTTTATTCTGGCCATTGTATGTTGGAAGTAATGTAACTTGTATGTTGATTTTACCGGAGTTTTTGGATTTGGACTTTGACTGTATTGGAACTACTGAATGTAGTTTATGAAGACTTTTAAATATGGACTGAGTATGGTTTGTATATGATGGCAATGAGCTGTGAAGGCCAAGGTGGAATGTCATGGATTTGATATTGTACCACACAGTCTCATGTGTTTGGCAAGATCATGGTACCTTGAGAGGTGGAGACTTGCAGGAGAAGGCAGCCATGAGGAGTGGACCTTAAGGTAGACTAGCCCCACCTTACCTCCAGAGAAGACTACCTTTGCTGCAAGTCTCTCAGCTTCCAAGTTGTCTGCATGACTTAGTTCTCCCAGCTTTGGCTCGCCAGCCATGCCACTCTGCTTTGAGAGCGTACCTCTACTGGTCTGAATATAAGCTGAATAATCTCCTTCTTTCTCCCTTAAGTTTCTTAATTTTGGGTGTTCTCTCACTCCAATATGTTAAGAGTAACTGTTCACACCTGAGACTGTGATATCACAGAGGCTGTGATGTCACTGTGGGCTGTGATGTTACCCATGATGTATTGTGATATCACAGTGAGACTTTGATATCATGGTGTAGACTATGACATCACCATTCAGCTGAGATTTCACAGTGGTTAGGCTGGTGAGTCCAGAAGTGAGTCTGATGTCAGTGATGAGGCTTAGATGTCACAGAGACACTGGGATGTTACTGGTAGAGCTGTGATGCCACAGTAAGGCTTGTGGTATCACTGGTTGGGGACTGCCGACTCTGCCATGTTGTTGGGTTTTTTTTTACACACACCACACTCTGGGGGACAACTCCAGGCCATCAGTGGTGGAGAAAGTTGAGCGCTCGCCACTCTTCTTGCCTCAACTCTCCACAGAAACTCGAACATGGCAGGGAGTTTGTCTAGCAAATCTCATTTATTGGGGGCAGTAAAGCATTTTTATGTGACAAAGGACTGCAAGGACTCAAAACAGGCACCAATTATGTTAAAGGTTAACAGCATGCAAGCTTACAGGTCAGACTCAACTTATTTCTGGTAAGGAAGAGGTCAGCTCCATATCCTATAGCCAATTAGGGCTCTTTGTGATGTGATCAGAGTTACACCAGTGACACCAGCTCTCAGCACCATTTTGGAACATGTGCTTAGCTACCCGCCCCTTATTCTTGGTGGGCCCAACATCTCCTCCTTCTGTTTTTTTTTAAAATTTTTTTATTATTTTCAATTGTGCTTACATGCGTTGTGTGTGCATGTATATTTGTGTGTGGTTGTGTGTGTGTGGTGTGTGTGGTGGTGTGTGTTGTGTTGTGTGTATATGTAACGAGCCACCGCCCAAATTTGGGAACCTCAATGGATGCCTCACCTCCTCCTTGCTTGCCCTGGGATTCACAAGCCCGGCCCCACCAGGACCAGAAACAAAGACCGCCCCTGCTTCTGCCTGGTGTTCTACCGTGGGGCTAGGATCGAACTCAGGACCTTCTGTCTGTAAAGGCAGAGGCTACCCCTATCCCACTCATCCAGCCCCCCCCTTTCGTTTTATAGAGAGACTGTATTTTATATTAATATACGTATGTCCAACTCCCATAAGTCCCAAGCAGCTTTGTGTTGCCGTCTGGCAAGTTGTGCGTTCAGTGCCGGCATGGCAGCAGGTAGCTTGGGGAAGTTGCATGCAGCCCATACAGATAATACACGCCTGCCGCTAGTCTAGATGTAACAGGTTAGACTGTGAGGTCACAGTGAGGCTGTGAGGTCAGTCTGAATCTGTGATATCTGTGGGAAGATTGATGTCAAAATGAGGCAGCGATATAACATGTGAGACTGTGATGTCACTCAAAGGCTATGATGTCATGACTTAGGCTTTTATGACACAGTGAGACTGTGCTATCTGTGGTGAGGCTGTGGTGTCGGTAATACTAGGTAGGATACCAGTGGTGAGGCTGTGATGTAACAGTTAGGCTGTGATGTAACAGTAAGGCTGTGGTATCTTAGCGAGGAGAGGCAGGATATTCATGGTATTATGATGCGTGTGTATGTCAGCGGTGAGGCTGTGATGTCCAAAGTGAGGCTGTGATGTTACAGTGCATCTGTGAGGTCATGGTTAGCTATGATTCTCTAAGTGACTGAGTGAGAGATGAGTCTGAGATGTTGCATTGACAATGTGACATAATTGGTGAGGCTTTGTTTCCACAGGAGATTATAATGTATTCATACAGGCTGTGTGTTCACTAGTGAGGCTGTAATATCACAGTAAGCCTGTCCTATCAGTATGAGGCTGTATTCACTGAGGTTTGATGGTATGTCGGGTTGTAATGTCACTGTAGGCTGTGAAGAAACAGTGTGGCTATGAGGTCCTCAGTCGGCTCTAACAACAGAGTGGATTGTTGTGATGTCACTAGAAGAGGTTTGGACAGCACATGAGATCATTTGTGAGGATGTGATGTTTCCCCAGAGGTTCTCAGTTTGACAGTGAGGCTGTGGACATCAGTGGAATAGATTATGACATCACAGTTCAGTGCTAGCATTTCAGCTTTAGATTTGATGTCAGAAGTGAGGCTGATGTCATTGATGAGGCTGAGATTTCACAATGATGTTGATTTAGTTGTGACTGTGTGCTTTCACAGGGAGACTGTGTCATTGATGCCAACTGTATGTCACTGGTGAGGCTATAATGTCACAGTGATTTTATTTTGTCAAACTGAGGCTGTGTAGTCACAGTGAGGATATGATGTCAGAGGTGAAGCTTTATGCCACAGTGATGGTTGGATGCTCTGTTTGTCATAATGAAGCTGTGATGTCACTGTGAAGATATGATGTCACTGTGGGGAATTGTGAGGTCACGGTGGTTTTCATGTCAATAGCGACACTGGGTGGGTGACAGGGAGGCTGTCATGTTCATGTGAGCCTAGGTAGGATCTCAGCAATAGTGTGTGATGCTGCATTGAGGCCATGATTTCAGAGGTTAATTCGTGATTCATAGTGTGAGCTGTGATATCACAGTGAGCCTTGATGTTATTGTGAGGATTGTATGGCATTATGGGCTGTCATTAAATTGAGGTGTATCACTCTGGAAGCTGGAGAGGTAACAATGAGGTTGTAAAACCAGGGGTGATGCTTGGTTTCATAGTGTTTGTTAGGATGTCACGTGGTGAGGCTGTGCAGTCACACTGAGGTTGTGATGTCAGAGGAAAGGCTGAGATGTCTACTGTGAGGCAATAATGTTATGTGTGATGTTGTGATATCATGGGGCTGTGAGATCAGTGATATAGACTATGACATCACTTTCAGCTGAGAGTTCATGGTTAGGCAGTTGTAAGAAGTGAGTTGGGATGATACTGGTGGGTGTGATGCCACGTGAGACTGTGGTTTCGCTGTTGAGGCTGTCATATGACTGTGGAGCATGAGATGTCAATGATGAGGCTGTGGGTCATAGCGATACTAGGGAGTAGGTCCATGGTTTCACTGATGCTATGGTTTCAGAGGCTAGCCTGTTATGTCACAGTGAGGCTGGTGATGTCGTAGGTAGGCTGTGATGTGAAGTGAACCTGTGATGTCAGAAATGAGGTCATATGGCACGTGAGTCTGTGATATTACTGAGTTTGAGATGTCACCAAAGAGGTTGTGGCTTAGAGAGGTTGTGATGTGTCACGTGAGGCTGTGAGTTATTGTGGAAGATGTGATGTCGATGGCAAGGCTGATTTCATCATGAGGTTGTGATTAACAGGTAAGCTGTGTGTGTCAATGGATAGGCTGTGGAGGTCACTGTTAGTCTGTAATGCCACTGTGAGCCTGTGATGTCACAGGGGATTATGAGGTTCATGAGGAGGCTGTGAGGTCACAGTGAGATGATGATGTTAGTGGCAAGTCTGATTCACAGTGAGGTTAAGATGTCAGTGTTCCTGCTGTAAATCACATTGAATTTTGATGTCACGAGGCTATATCATCAGTGTGTATGTGATGTCCCATGAGACTATATGTCAGTGTCAATGCTGATGTCACAATGAATTTGTGATATCACAGTGAGCCTGTGATGTCACTTCAGGAGTAGTAATATCACAGTGAGCTGTGAGGACCACAGTGTTCCTCTGAGATCACAGTGAGGCTGTGATGACACAGTGGTATTGTGATGTCACTGCAGAGTTTTGATGGCACATTGAATCTGGGATGTTGTAGTGAGGCGATGTCCCAATGAGGCTGCAATGTCATGGTGAAAGTGTGCTGTCACAATAGGCTGGAATGTTAGTGGAAAAAGATATCAGGATGAGTCTATGATGTCACTGGTGTGGCTATGTTGTCAGTGGTGCACCTATTACATGACAGTTACACTGCCGAGGCTGTAATGTCAAAGGCTGTGCTGTCTCTGATGTAGCAGTTATGTCAGTGTTCTGACTAATGTCAGTGATGAGGGTGATGTCACAGGTGAGGCTGTGTTATAACTGGTGATCCATGATGTCCAACTGGGTCTGTAATGTCACTGTAAGGTTGTAGGTCACTTTGGGCTGTCATGTCACTGTGAGGTGATATCACTCTGGAAGCTGTGATGTCACAGTGAGGCTGTAATGTCAGTGGCAAGACTGATGCCACAATGAATTCATGATGTAACATGTGAGCCTGTGGTGTCAGTGGACAGGCTATGAGATCACTGTTAGTCTGTAATGCCACTGTGAAGATTTGATGCCACCCTGTGGCTGTGGTGTGACTGGGAGCCTGTGATGTCACATGCGGTTGGTGAGGTCTTGGTGCAGGCTATGAGGTCACAGTGAAACTGTAATGTCAGTGGCAAGTCTGATGTCCCAGTGAGGTTATGATATCAATGGATTTTGTGATGTCACATTGAGCTTATGATGTCACCACGAGCTGTGGTGTCCCTGGTGAAGATGTAATATCATGGTGAGCATGTCATATCATTGGTGAGGTTGTGATGTCACAGTGAGCTGTGCTGGCACAGTGTGGCTCTAATGTCACAGTGAGGTTGTGATGTCACAATGAGGTGTGATATCAGTAGTACCTCTGCTTTCACAGGCAGACTATATCATTAGTGATATTGTATTGTCACTGATGAGGCTCCAATGTCACAGTGAATTTATTGTTTCAAAATGAGGCTGTGATGTCACAGTGAGGATATGATTTGAGAAGTGAATATTTATGTGTTATTGATGCTTTGATGGCATGGTATGGCTGTGATGTCACTGTGAGGTTGTGATGTCACTGGGACAGTTGTGATGGCATAGTGAGGCTGTGATGTCAATAGTGACAATGTGCTGTCACAGGAAGGCTGTCATGTTTCAGTGAGCCTGTGAGGTCAGTGGTGAGGTTATAGTGTCTTAGTGAGGCTAGATAGGATGTCAGTGATGAGGGTGTTATCCCACATTGAGCTATGATTTAGAGGTGATCCTGTAATGTCATAGTGGCTCTGATGAAACAGTGAGGCTATAATCTCAGAGGTGAGGCTGTGATGTCATAGTGAGGCTGTGTTGTCATGAGTGTTGCCATGATATCAACGTGAGGCTGTGATGTCAGTTGAACAAGAATGTGACATCACAGTGAGGATGTGATTTCAGTGGTTAGGATGTGATATCAGAATGAGGGTGATGTGAGTGGTGAGGGTATGATGTCACATTGAGGCTGTTATGTCACTTGTGAGGCTGTCATGTCACTTGTGAAACTGTGATGCCATTATGTGGCTGTGGTGACACCATGAGCCCGTCATGTCACAAGGATTTGGTGATGTCGCAGTGGAGGTTGTGAGGTCACAGTGAGACTGTGATGTCAGTGGCAAGGCTGATATCGCAGTGAGGCTATGATGTCAGTGGTGATGTTGTGATGTCATATTGAGGCTGTGATGTCGCAGTAAGGCTATGTCAGATGTGTGGATGTGATGAAACCATGAGGCTATTATGTCAGTGGCAAGACTGATGTCACAGTGCGTTTGTGATGTCTCATGGAGGCAGTGTTGTCACTGTCAGGTTGTAATGTCACAGTGAGTCTGTGAGGTCACAATGTGGTTGTGATGTCACAGTAAGGTTCAGTGATGTTGTACTGTCACTGGAGAGGTTTGGATGAGTGTGATATTAGTGGTGAGGCTGATGTCACAAAGAGGCTGTGATGTCACTGGTGAAGGTATGATGTCACAATAAGGCTTGAATGTCAGTGGTGAGAAAAATGTCATAGTGAGTCTATGATATCAATGGTAGGGACAATGATGTCAGTGATGAACCTATTTCATGATAGTGACACTGGTCATGCTGTGATGTCAAAGGCTGTGTTGTCACTGGTGTGGCAGGAATGTCAGTGTTCTGACTAATGTCAGTGGTGACGCTAATGTCACAGATGAGGCTGTACTGGCAATGATGACTCTGTGATGTCACACTGAGGGTGTGATGTCACTGTGAAGGTTGTATGTCTCTGAGAGCTTTCATGTCACCGTGACGTGATATCACTCTGGAAGCTGTGATGTAACAGTGAGGCTGTGTTGTCAGTGACAAGACTGATGCCACAATGTGGCTATGATATAATAGGTGAGCCTGTGGTGTCAGTGGGCAGGTTGTAAGTTCACTATGAGGCTGAAATGTCACAGTGAAGCTGTGATGTTAGAAACGAGGGTATAATGCAACCGTCAAGCTGTGATATCACTGTGAAGCTGTGATGTCACTATCAGACTCTGACATCACAGAGAGGTTGTGATGTCACAGTGAGGGTGAGAGGTCACTGTGGAAGTTGTGATATTAGTGGCAAGGCTGTTTTTACCATGAGTATATTATGTAACAGGTGAATCTATGATGTAACAGGTTAGACTGTGAAGTCACAGTGAGGCAGTGAGGTATCTCTGAGGTTGTGATATCTGTGGGAAGATTGATGTCATAATGAGGCAGTGATGTAACATGTGAGGCTGTGTTTTCACTCTTTATGATCTCAAAGGCTATGATATCACAGCTAAAGCTGTAACATCACTGTGAGCCTGTGCTTTTTGTGGTGAGGCTGTGGTGTCATAGTAAGGCTAAGTATGATACCGTTGGTGAGGTTGTGATGTCCTCATGAGGCTGTGATGTCACAATGAGGCTGTGATGTCACAATGAGGCTGTGATGTCACAGTGCAGCTGTGAGGTGAGTAGTTAGGCTGAGATTACAGATGCGAGAGTGATGTGAGAGATGAGGCTGAGGTGATACATTGATGACACATTAATGATGAAACATAACTTGTGAGGCTCTGATGCTACAGTGAGGTTATGATGTCACCATGAGACTGTGGTGTCTCTCATGAGGCTGTGATATCACCGTGAGCCTGTCCTATCAGTGCTGAGGCTATGATGTCACCATGGGGCTGTGGTGTCCCCAGTGAGGTTGTGATATCATGGTGAGCCTGTCCTATCAGCCATGATGCTGTGACATCACAGTGAGGCTAGTTTGGCACAGTGTGGCTGTGATGTCACAGTGAGATTGTGATGTCAGTAGTGAATGTGCTTTCACAGGGAGACTATATCATTGGTGAGCCTGTATTGTCACTGCTGAGGTTGTTAAATTCACAGTGAGTTTATTGCACCAGATTGAGGCTGTGATGTCACTGTGAGGCTATGATGTCAGAGATGAACCTTTATGTCACAGTGATGCTTTGACAGCACGGTATAGCTGTGATGTCACAATGAGGGTGTGATATCACTGTGAGGTTGTGATGTCACAGTGAGACTGCGATGTCAATAGTGACATTGTGGTGTCACAGTGTAATAGTCAGATTCTCTAGAGATGCACAATCGACACAATGAATATATATATATAATATATATGCAATGTATTGAGTTGGCTTACAGTATGTCCAAGTTAGTCCAATGATGGCTTCCAGTAGCTGCTCAGTTTGGTATTCAAGTGGGTGATGGCTGAATGCTAGAGAATTCCTAGAGACTTTAGTCTAGCCCAACAACTTAGCGGGTTGGAAGGCTAGAGGGTTGAAGAAATTGGGCAGCCAGAAGAAAGAATGATTTCTAAAACAGCTGCAATAAGGCATCTGTTCTCTTTAGTGGCTCCTTTACATATGATGCAGTACTGGGATGATCCTGTGAGAGCTTTGGAGGCTCTGAAAGGATCTAGGGTGAGTGTAATCCTATCAAGTAATCTTAGTTGATCCTTTCCAAATGTGGTCTCAGGCATCTTAGTTAACACCAGGTATGTCATGTTGACACCCAGGCTTAACTATCACAATTCCACCCTTGTCAACTTGACATCAAATCACATTTACTTAGGCCATTAAAAAATCTCCAAATAAAAAAAATAAGACTCATAATTCCACCTAACATAATACAGGCATCCATGTACAATCACACACACATTATTTTTACAAGATTAATGACAATGCCCCTTGAGAAATGCTTAGTCTTTAGTGTCCCATAACACAATATTATAATGTAGATTACAACATTTCATCACATAACTATAGAATGACATTACATTACATAACATAAATCTTCTTAGAATATGTGCACATGCACAAGTATATACTTGACAGTCTAGACCAGGAGCACTCATGGCAATTATAATCCTTGTTTCTGTAACTGGTTACATGGCCTTAGGTGGTACTTATAACTACCTTCTTCTACTATCCAGTCTGTATTTCCTCCACTTCCAGCAAGCACTTCCGCTAGTCTTGGCTCTTTACTTCAAAGGGTTACCCATATCTTCATTCCTGAAGGATCTGGACCATTTACTGTCTTTCTTGTATTGGGTTGCTGTAAATTCCCATTGACCTTAATCACAGGACATTATGATACCAAGAGATGCCTTAGTGGCTCTCCTGCATTCCAGACATACTTTTCCTTACCACCATTGTGGAGAACAAGTCCAAATTCCCCTTGGTGGTCTGGGTCAATAACCCCTCCAAACACTGTTATTCCTTTCTTACCTGTTGGCTCAAGGGCATCAGAAGTCCAAAATAACCAGGAGGAAGCCTTAGCTTCCAGTTCAAAGGAATAATTTCTGTGTCTCCTGGCAGAGGCCTTCCCTGCTCTGGACCCAAAACTTCTAAGCCAGTAGAACACAGGCTCGCAGGAACAGGAAGCAAAATATTTCCTAATGGGTCACTAGGCATCATAGTAAGGGAGCTATTCCTGTTTCCACCACTTGATTCCTGGAGAATTCTGCTCCATCCCTCAGACTATTACCACATAATTGAAGCTGTAATTGTGCCTTTAAAAGGCCATTCCACCATTCTATCAAGCCAACTGCTTCAGGATGGTGGGAAACATGGTAAGACCAATGAATCCCATGATCATGAGTCCACTGTCATACTTCTTTAGCTGTGAAATGAGTTCCCTGGTCAGAAGCAATGATTCATTCTCTGCTAAGGGGGGAAATCATTTCCTCTGGCAGAAAAAATGCATCAGAATTTGAGAATTCAACCTCCTCGTCCTCATCATCAGTTTGGTTTTCCCACACATCAACATCCCACTTTTTAGGATCTTTGCCAATCAGTGCTTTTACTTTAACTGCCAACACCTTTCAAGGCTGAGATTTTAATTTACATTGTAACTCGGCCAATCTAATAATCAGAATTTGGGTTTGATTTTCTGCAAATTGAGCCCTATTGCTACTGGAGAGAAGATTCTCTTCTAAGGCACACTTAGAAACTTCTAAATTGTTTATGTGCATTTGGAGCTGGGCTGTTGGAACCGAAGTTCCCTTTGGGCCCCTTACCCAGACCCCGAAGGAGACACGAGAACCACTAGGTTGCTGTAAAGACAAGAGGCAAGATTTATTAACCTAGCGCGCTAGGACCGTCTCCCTGCTCAGGCAAAAGAGAACGGCCCCGACTGAATTTGGGGCAAGGTTTTTATAGGAAAGCAACTGCCTTGAGCAAATACATTCTGCAAATATTTTCACTACACACAAGGAAGTTGAGTTAGTTTACAGATGTTCTGGCCGATAACCTCGCCCTGGGCAGTTCCGGGCACGCCCAGGGGGAGGGGTCCAAAGGGTGAGTCAGGCAGGCAGGCTCTGGTCAGCACGTCCGCAGTGAGTTGGCGCCGGAGGGAGAGTTTGGCGCCGGCGGGAGATTTGAATTTTGCGCCGGCGGGAACTTGGGCTTCACAGCGGGAACCTGGGTTCCACATTCTCCCCTTTTCTTTAGGCACACTCCAATCATGGAGTGTCAGTTACAGTTCTTGTGGTAAATTTCTGGGAGAATTGGAGTCAGTTCCTCAGCAGGGGTGTTCCTTCCAGGCGATTCCAGCAGTAGGGGACGTCTCTTCAGAATTCTAAAGACCTTGAGAGACCCATCCCAGCATAGCTGCTCTAATCCTGCCTCACTTTCCCATAAACCTATATGAGAATCAGACTGCTCTGGGGATAAAGGGC
Source organism: Typhlomys cinereus (assembly GCA_023101885.1). Lineage (NCBI taxonomy): Eukaryota > Metazoa > Chordata > Mammalia > Rodentia > Platacanthomyidae > Typhlomys > Typhlomys cinereus. The sequence continues at coordinate 1,446,330 of JALPQD010000465.1, read as the reverse complement.
GATGATTCGATCTGGCTGCTTCCTGCTGAATCGGGGCGAAGGAAATAAGAGCAGTCTGACCTTCTCATCTATGAAATACTGGGTTGATCTAAAGGTCTTTGATAGATGGCTTTATTACCTCAAGGTTGGTCTAAAAGAGACAAAATACAGGCAAATTGAGTCTCCAGAATCTATAGAAGGACCAGATCATTGTAATTGGGAAGGCACATGAGATAAACCGAACAAGCTCAGCAGTCTTGCTGTGGGTACAAGCAAGCAGGAGTTAGTAAAAGAACACATTTACAAGGTGTAAAAGCCAAGGAGACCTTTTTCCTCTGGCTACTGTAGATCATCTTTTAAAACCTGTCCAAAACAATGTGAACTGATTCTTTGTACAGTGCAATCTAAATTATCCTCCTTTTTTATTCTGAAAAATAAAGCAACATAAGTCTTTTTCTCTTGGGGGACCAAAGGGATGTAGCACCATTTCTCTGATCTAAATGAAAAGCCAGCATTGATTAGCTAATGGAGCTGCTCTGGAGCTACACCTGGAGTTTTGCTGTTTTTCTTAGTTTACTTCTTAAGTTTGCCATTACTTTTTTCTCTCTGTCAAGCACTGAGTTTAACTTTAGGCAACCTTTTAGGACAAGGGAAAAACTTTATTAAACTTTTTGCCAACCTATGTCTCTGGTTTTAATTCTATAGCATAAACTGTCTTTCCTGGGTGCCTCAGGCCAGAGCTGCAGCCTCAAGACCAGGGCTCCCGTGGATCAGGTGAGGCAAAGAGTCAGCAGAATGGAGAACAAAAACAACTCTCTTGGCTTAGTGAATCTGGACACGTTTACTGAAACTTCTGTGACAGCTTTACTTTTAGGAAGGACATTTTTTCCCAAGAACCTATCCCATTGCTTGAGGATAATGGCACTTAACAGAAATATTCTCTCAGTATTTGCAAATCTAGCCAATCTATAATGCTGCACCAGATAGCCAAGAGGCTGAGCCCACATACTTGTAACAGAGGCTGCATTTTTTTTTTCATTTTTCTGCTTTGCGCTTCAATCCAGGAATTTTGCTTGGATTTTAGGCATAGCATCTTTAACATTCTTGCTTTCAAATCCTAGGTAATGATCTATCTGCATTTGGGATGTCAGTCATAAATAACAGGAATACTGATGAGTGAAATCAGCTAAAATCAGTGGTGTAAACACCCATATTAACACTGCAAACTCCAGAGAATCAACTAAATCATCAACTAAGAAAAGGCACCTGAGTTCTTTTATGGTGCAGTTCATATGACTGAGAGCAGAATCAATTCCTCGGATCTAGCAACATTAGATTCCAAAATGCCCTCATTGGGTGGCCTTCATCTCATTTCTGGATTGCTTGGATCATACCCTTATATACTCTAAAGCTGATAGTCACAGAGAGCAGGGCCTAGGCAATGTAGGCTGTCACACTCACGATGCTGGATACTGTCAAGGAAAGCAGCAGGAACAAGCTGGCGTCAAACACCACTCCAGTTTTCTTAATCTCTCTAGTAGAGGAGGTCAACAACCACGGAGCCCAAACCCCTGTGGCCAGGGTGGAGAGGGATGCGGCAGGGGCAGAAGGGGTCTAGGCTGCTCAGCCTGGGGGCTCACGCCAGCCCGGGGCAAAATGTAAATTACCTAGGAAAGAATGTTTAGCACCTGTCCCTGGGCGTTATTGTGACATGCCAAGAAATTCCTAGCACCTGCCCATGGGGTTACAGTGACCTTCCCCAGGGAACAGGCTTTAGGCCTGAACTGGGAAGAAACTCCAAGACCTGACAATTTCTATGTTTTTTATTTCTCCTAAATAAAGCCATGTCTTTTCTCCAGAAAATGTTTCCTTGAGATAATATCTTATCAGGTTGGAATCTTATCCATCAGAATGGTTGGATAAGGATGCAGCATTTAGGGTCTTTAAACTGCAGACTTTTGTTACATGCTATCTGGCATTTTCTGTAATCCATGATTTTCTCTTCTAATACATTTGGTGAGTCTAAAACCAGAGTTACGTGGATGACTTTATAACAGTGCTAAAATATTTTATTCTATTAAGCCTAAACCTTGAATATTCGGGCACTCAGGCATGTAAACAAAGGAATGCCTAAAAAGCATCACTATTAAACACATAAGGAATCTCAGTAGTTACTTTGTGAGTGCAATGAGCCTGTCATTTTCTTGATCTTAAACATTTTAGTAAAATCAAAAATTGACAAAAGCCTAGGAAGGAAGTTGAGCACTAGAATTTTGTGCTCCCTTGTCTATTAACATAGGTACAAAGAGGCTTCCCATTTGCACGTTAAACCCAAGGTTCTCACGAGATGCTCAACCTGGCACTTTTGGGCTTCCTTTTGCTGGATATCAGTGGCAAACTCCTTTTTCCCATCGGAGGGAAGCTAAGAGCTTCAGGCCATTTCATTGGTCTCCACCAGAGAACTCGCTCGACCCCTGGGCCCTGAGGTTCAGGGGGCAATCTTCCTCCAGTGGAAATTCCCATAGTTGGGACATAGGCCACATGAAAGCTTTCTGTGCTCACAACAGTCTCCAAGCACCCAGTCTGGTCATATTCGAAGCATCTTTTTCCACCTTTCCCCTGTCGGGAGGGGTCCTGGGTTGATCTGCTTGGGGTGCCTGTTTAACCTATCCCCTAAGGCAAATGTCAAGTTCTGATTCCTTTGCTTTCTGGTTCTTTCTCTTTCTTTTCTCTTTTTTTTTTATACTAAGTCCTAAGTCACCTGTCCTATTTTTAAAGTCCTAGGACAAACAGAAACAAAGGATTCTACCTCCAAGACAGAAATGAAAGCTTCCTGATGGTGCCAACCTCTCCCTTTCAGATGATGGGGATCTATTTCCCTCAACAGATGAGAGCCCTGTTGTCCTCCACATGAGAGTTTACTTCCCCCTGACAGATGAGGACTTTGGCTGACATGGAAGCTAAATGAAATTCCTGTCTGTTTCACCTTAGTCTTGAGGGCATTGAGAGGCAAAGCTTTTCCTGAGTTACTAGCTGGTACTTTTGGTCCAGCTCTATAGTCTCTCAACTTTCTGGCATTTGTTTGTCTAGTCGGATGATAGTATAACTTAAATATCTTCCTGGGATCATCTCTTGTCTAAGATGTATACAGGGCATGTCTGAGAATATGCTATGACTTGACCCTCTTTTAGGTTGGTAGAACTAAGCATTCACAATTTCTAGATAGTCCCTGGACACAGGAAGGGGAAATCTCTCTCTTTTGGCTTCAATTAGTGAACCTGGACTTGAGGAAAGGACGCGTGGCTTAGCAGAGTTCTGATAATCACTATACACAGTGTTGTCAGCAAAGACATCCACTGACACAGCCCGTGGTGTGGTCCGGGGAGGCCAGCACTCCACCCAACGCCGCCAGAGCCCCACCCGATGACACTAAAAGGGGAGAGTCCATGGTCCACACATGCCTGAAGCTTCCTGTATTCCCTATGCTATTTAAACAGCATAGTCATTGTCTCAGACTTGAAACACTTTCCTTCGGGGCAAACATTTTTAGGAATTCCCTTCCATTGACTAACAAAAGCTAAAGTTACATTGATCCCCACTGTACTACGTAGACCAAGAGCTAGAGTCACATTGATCCCCACCACACGACGCAGACAGACAAAGGTTGGGAATCCCTCCAGGAGAGATCATTCAAGTACCAGTCTGGCCACACTCTTTGCAGAGTCATGGGTGATAACTTAGCCATAGTGGGTTCAGCGGTTTTGTGACTTGCAATCGGATTCTAATCCGATCCCACCCTAGACCATATGTTATCACCATGGAAACGCAGAACTGGCCCAATCGAATCCCGTGGCTTTAAGAGATCTTAGGGATCTCGCCATGGGACTACAAACTCGAGCCAGGGGTGTTACAGGTTTCTCACCTCAGGCCGACATTCACTCACACATTCATACAGAGGTTAAAACATTCCCTCCCCCATTTTGCAGGTGCCCTTTTCCTCCCCTTTCAAGAGAGGCCTGCTCCAAAAGGTGAGCAGAGGTTGGTTTAGCACAGCCTCTTTTACCGTAAAGTCCAAGATTTAGAGAAACTCCCTAGTTGGCCTTGAGTCTGTTCCAAGCTGCAGCTGAGGCGGGGCCTCAGTTTCTCCTGCTGGCCACCTCCCTGGGGGCAGGGAGGGCCCTGGTCTCAGACTTTTCATTTATGACCCCACTGGTAAGATTCCTACTGTCCTTGAGAAGTTGGGATTTTAGAAGTAACCAATTTTCTGCTTTAAACAGACAACTGAAATACATTTGAATACATGAAGCTTAATTCTTAATTTCTAATTTCTGAGGCTCAATATCTTTTGTTTTATAACATGGAAGAAACATAACAAATAATATTTTCTTTAACCATCATCTCTTATTTTCAGTCTTCTCATAACTCTAACATCCCACAAACCTTCATGACATACTTTAACATTTTTTTTAAGTAACCAACTCATAAACCTCTTGCACATCTAACTACCATACATATTTTCTTTCATACTTGATGGTTTTCTGTTGTTTACCCTTTAAAAAAGTCCTTTAAAAGAGGCAATAACAGTAGACCTCATCTTAAAAATCGTTATATCCCAATTAAGTTAGCAAGATTGTAACAGAACACAGGAGTACACCTGGAAACAGGAAATTAGCATACATACCAGGAGAATGAAGAAATTCCAATGAATTTCTCAGAAATCAGTTTTCCTTTCTGGTTGGTTGCTAGATATGTTGGTATTACATATGGAAAAACAAACTTTTAAAGGAATTACAAAAGTGATGTTATTAGATCCTAGGTAAAAACACAATATCATCTTTTGTGAAGCTTCATAGAAATCAAGATAAAACAAAATATTTTAATCAATACGTACTCAGGCCTTTTATGTTGTTCTTAAGTGTGCACGTGCATTTAAATTGAGCATGCCAAATAATAAAAAGTCAAAAAAACCAAGATGTAATCATAAGCACACAATAATTTGAAATGGCCATAGCTGTGTTATTTTGAAACATAAAACACACCTATTGTGGAAAACCCAGATAACTAAGCAAATCAAAACATTTAAAGTAACTCTTTTTTTTAAAATTTTTTTTATTATTATTATTTATTCAACTGTGCGCATGTGCGTGTGTATGTGTGCGCGCGTGTGTATATCTGTGTGTGCGTGTGTCTGTGTATGTGTAGAACCACGGACGAATTCGCGAACCACCATGGACGCCTCCATCTCCTTCTGCCCCGGGATTCACAGGCTCCGCCCTACCAGGACCAGAAGCGCAGGCCGCCCCCGCTTCCGCCTGGCGTCTATACGTGGGATCTGGGATCCGAACTCGGACCTTCCGCCTGCAAGGCGGAGGCTTAACCCCTGAGCCACCTCTCCAGCCCCTTAAAGTAACTCTTAAAATGAGATCATCATAAACACAGCACAAAAAAACGACAGACAGTTCCCCGTCTTCCCTAGTCAGATTCTTCCCCCAGGGTTAGCACTCGAGAGGAGTTACCTGGCAGGCGTTTGTGGAACGGGGGCTTCTTGGCGCAGTTCCTCGCCCAATGCCTCTTTTCTCTACAATAACGGCATTGGTCTCGGTCAGCTCTCTTGTCACCTTTATTGTTCAGGTATCCCTTTCTCTCTTCCTGCCTGTTTTGCCCGTCCTGCTTGTCCTGTACTATTGTAGCCAGGATTTGAGTAAGCCTCCATTCATTCCTTCCTTCCCTAACGTCCGTCCGATGGTTGATAATCAAGTCAAGGGGCGTTGATTGAGTCTGTCCCATTATATATTGAATTTCTTGAACACAGAAATACCCCAGAAACACAGAGAATGACACAAAGATGAACCCAACAAATATTTCACAAAGACGAACACAACACATATTTGCAGCACCCGGTCCTTAAGCGCTCACTCGAGCGGTTTCTCTCCCGGGGAGAAAGTGAAAGTAAAAGAAGCCTGCAACAGAGGAGTTCGGAGACCCGCTGCAGTTCGGGTATGTCCTCCTTCTCCAAAAAGTCTCACCATGAGCCCAGTTGGGAATACCATCCAACTGCGGCTTACCTGACAGGGTTAGGTTCAATTGGGAATACCGTCCAATTGCCCAAGCCATATGGGGGAGTTCAGCTGGGAATACCGTCCAACTGAGCCCAGTTGGGAATACCATCCAACTGCGGCTTACCCCCTGCTGCCCCCGGGGTCGGACCGTCGTCCTTGCCCCCCTGCGAGGTCTCGGACACGTCTGTCCACCTCTTGACGGGTACAGCCCCAATTTCGTCCCACCTAGGTGGCCTGGAAAAGAAACTGACACGAGAGAACACAGACACAATGCACAAGACACAGGACAATTCAGGAGCTCCACTTACCTCCAACCCTGGTCGTCGGCTCCTCCAAGTTGGGTCAGGGGGATCCCGGACGAGCCCCCATATGTTGGAACCGAAGTTCCCTTTGGGCCCCTTACCCAGACCCCGAAGGAGACATGAGAACCACTAGGTTGCTGTAAAGACAAGAGGCAAGATTTATTAATCTAGCGCGCTAGGATCATCTCCCTGCTCAGGCAAAAGAGAACGGCCCTGACTGAATTTGGGGCAAGGTTTTTATAGGAAAGCAACTGCCTTGAGCAAATACATTCTGCAAATATTTTCACTACACACAAGGAAGTTGAGTTAGTTTACAGATGTTCTGGCCGATAACCTCGCCCTGGGCAGTTCCGGGCACGCCCAGGGGGAGGGGTCCAAAGGGTGAGTCAGGCAGGCAGGCTCTGGTCAGCACGTCCGCAGTGAGTTGGCGCCGGAGGGAGAGTTTGGCGCCAGCGGGAGATTTGAATTTTGCGCCGGCGGGAACTTGGGCTTCACAGCGGGAACCTGGGTTCCACAGGGCAATTTCACCATTAAAGTCTTTCAGTTCCAGAGTTACTTCTAGGTCAGACTTAGAGGCCTCCAAATTGTTTACATGCTTTCTGAGTTGGATATTTTCGTGTCTGAGGTTTTCCTTCTCATTTTGTATTTTATCAAGAGATGCCAGTAGCAACCAACCAGCCTCCTTGTTATCCTTATTTTTACTTATATTGTCAAAATTTTATATATTGAATCACCAAGCTCCTCACTCCTCATAAGAAGTGAATCTGGACTGTCTAACACACCTGCCTTCATGAATTCTCAGAAGATTCACTCCAAACATTAGTAGCTGGTGGTTTGATTGTGTTGGAGAGCCAACTCCAGATGTCATCAAATCTGCTAGCAAATGTCATTTTTACAATTCTTTCTCTAGAACCACTCTGGTACCACAATCTGTATTAGTTAAGTTCTCTAGAGATGCAGAATCGACTCAATGAATATACATACACACACACACGTGCATGTGTGTGTGTAAAATATAGTGAATGCATTGAGTCGGCATACAGTATGGCCAAGGTAGTCCAATAATGACTGCCAGTAGTCGAGATAGTCCAACAATTGTTGCTAGTAGCTGCTCAGTTCAGTAATCAAGTGGGTGATGGCTGAATGCTACAGAATTCCTAGAGACTTTAGTCTAGGAAGGCTAGAGGATTGAAAGAACTGGGCAGCCAGAAGGAAGAGTGATTCCTAGAACGGTTGCAACAAAGCATCTGTTCTCTTTAGTGGCTCTTTTATATATGATGTAGTACTGGGATGATCCTATGAGAGCTTTGGAAGTTCTGATAGGATCTACGGCAGGTACCATCCTATCAAGTGGTCTCAGTTGATCCTTTCCAGAGGTGGTCTCAATCCATCTTATTTAATAACTGGTGTATCAAGTGGACACCCAGGCTTAACTATCATACATAGGAAGGGTGTCATGTTTCAGTGAACCTGTGAGGTCAGTGGTAAGGCTGTGGTGCCATAGTGAGGCTAAGAAGCATGGCAGTGATGAGGGTATGATGTCACATTGAGGCTATGATTTCAGAGGTGAGCCTGTGATGTCATAGTAAGGCTGTGATATCATATTGAGGCTATAAACTCAGAGAGGAGGATATGATGTCACACTGAGGCTGTGTTGTCATCAGTAATGCCATGATATCACAGTGAGACAGAGATGTCAGCACAGCAAGACTATAACATCACAGTTAGGATGTGATTTCAGTGGTTAGGCTGTGATATCAGAAGAAGCCTGGGGTAAGTGATGAGGTTATGATGTCACACTTGAAGATGTGATGTAACAGGTGAGCCTGTGGTGTAAGTGGGCAGGCTGTGAATACACTGTGAGGCTGTGACATCAGAGGTGAGGCTGTGATGTCACTGTGAGATTGTGCTGGCACAGTGTGGCTGTGATGTCAGTGAAGTTGTGAAGTAACAGTGAAGTTGTGATGTCAGTAGTGACTTTATTTTGTCAAACTGAGTCTGTGATGTCAAAGTGAGATTGTGTTGGTGCAGTGTGGCTGTGCTGTCAATGTGACTATGATGTCACAGTGAGGCTCTGATGAGAAAGTGATGTTGTGATGTCACTGGAGAGGTTTGGATAGCACAGTGAGGCTGTAATGTCACTCTTAGGCAGGGATGATACTGCGAGGTTGTGATATCACAATGAGCCTGTGATATCAGTGCTCAGGCTATGATATAGTGGTGGTAGGACATCAGTGGGGAGGCTGTGCAGTCATACTAAGTCTGTGATATCAGAGGAGAGGCTGTGAAGTCACTGTGAGTCTGTATTGGCACAGTGTGGTTGTGATGTTTCATTGAGGTTGTGATGTCACAGTGGTGATGTGTTGTCAGTGGTGATAGACTACAACATCACAGTTCAGCTGAGATTTCAGTGGTTATGGGGAGACGTCAAAAGTAAGACTGATGTCAGTGATGAGGCTGAGATGTCACAGTGAGCCTGGGAGGGAAGGGTGATTCTGCAATGCGAGTCTGTGGTGTCACTGTTGAGGCTGTCATGTGACCATGAGCCTGAGATGTCAGTGATGAGGTTGTAGTGTCATAAGATAGAAAGGATGTCCCTGGTGTCACTGATGATATGATTTCAGCTTGTTATGTCACAGTAAGGCTGTGATGTCAAAGATGAGAGTGTGATGTCTCAGTGAGCTGTGATGTCAGAAATGAGGGTTTATTGCCACAATGAGGCTATGATATCACTGTGAAACTGTGATGTCACTATGAGGCTGTGATGTCACAGTAAGGCTGTGAGGTAACTGTGGAAGGTGTGATGTCAGTGGCAAGGCTGATTTCATCATTAGGTTATGATGAAACTGGTGAGACTATGATATAACAGGTTAGATTGTGAGGTCATAGTGAGGCTGTGAAGGCACCGTGAGGGTGTGATATCTGGGAAAATTGATGTCATGGTAAGGCAGTGATGTAACATATGAGGCTGTGGTGTCACTGTTATTATGTCAAAGTCTATGATGTCACTGCTGTGGCTGTCACATCACTGTGAGCATGTGCTATCTGTGGTGAGGCTGTGATTTCACAGTGAGGCTGTGCTGGCAGTGTGGCTATGATTTCACAGTGAAGTTGTGATTTCACTGTGTGGTTGTGATGTCAATAGAGATTGTGCTTTTACAGGGAGACTATGAGGCTGTATGCTCACTGGTGAGGATCTAATGTCACAGTGGGTTTATTGTGTAAAACTGAGGCTGTGGTGTCACAGTAAGGCTATGATGTCAGAGGTGTAGTTTTATGTCACAGTGATACTCTGATGGCACAGTATCACTGTGATGTCACAATGAAGCTGTGATGTTACTGGTGAAGGTGTGATGTCTCAATAAGACTGGAATGTGTGTGGTAAGAAAGATGTCATAGACCCCGGAGTCCCACGTGTCCTGGCAGCGAGCACCCAGGCCGACTGCGGCTTGGCCTGCACCCCCTGGACTGGACGACCCCAGCCCCCTCTGCCGCGCCGCCCCACCCCCGCCCAAGGTGAGTGAGAGAGAGAGAGAGAGACCAGCCCAGCCCCCCAACCACCCCGGAGCCCCACGCGTCCCGGTAGCGAGCACCCAGGCCGACTGCAGCTTAGCCTGGGCCCTGCCCCAGACCCAAGCCCCTCGCACCCTCCTGCCCCGTGCGTGTAGCCACCCCCCTGGATCCCAGGTGAAGAATTCTGCCATTGAGCCAAGGAGCGAAAGAGCCCAGCCCAGCCCCACCCCGCCCCCCACCTGGGAGCCGCCCGGCCAGCAGCACCGCACTGCGCAGCCGACTTTGCCCCGGGCCCCGCCCCTCTCCACGCCCACCTTCCCAGATCGCAGGTGAAGAACTCTGCCATCAACATCAGACCCTCTGCCTCTCTGGCCCACCAGGGACCTACGCATGTGGTCCACGGAAGACACACTGCTACTCAGAATTCAATAGAGCCCAAAGGAAACTCAAGCAAAATTCTAAGGAACAAAGGGAGCACAGGCCATACATCTGGACTCCACTACAATCATTATATCACGTGGGCGAGTTTCTTCTCATCCAGCCCAAAGATAAGTAAACTTTTTCTTTTCACCTTACTGATCCTTTAAAGTATCAATGCTGTAGATCAACTTTCTCATACAGATACCCCACAACATACAACTCCAGGGAGTACACCACTCACCCCCACATTTCATCAAGAAACTAAATCGTAAAAGTGCACTACCAAACTAATACCCCCTGGTAATGTAACCTGACTTAACTGATGTACTAACAGCCTAGTAGCCTTATCTAGGATATAATACTAACAACACACAGACATACCCAATCCAAGGCAAACACTAGTAATAACCGGCAAGTGTAACAATACTAACTACGTGGATTCAGTGAAAAACAGAAACTGAAAGGTCCTAAAAAACAAAACAACAATGTACAAGTCAAAGTGCAGATCCACGAGAAACAAAACCCAAGAAGACCAATCTCCTGCTGAAAGAATCAATCCCATAATGAGGGATTCCGACCAGAACAAATCCACAGAAAATCGCCATGAAAGCCAGATCCAACATAACGACTTTCAGAGTATGATCCTTACCATGATTAATACTATGAAAGAGGAAATCAGAGAAGAGTTAAACAACCGAATCAACCAATTTGAACAGGAACACAACAGGCACTTGGAGGAGTTGAGAAAAACAGTTCAAGAAACAAAAATAGGTATGGAGCAATTAAAACAGTCTCAGGCAGAGTTTAAAATTGAACTAAAAGACAAGTTATCTTCAACCCAAAACTCAATAGAGAGTCTTATCAGCAGAACAAATGAGGGAGAAAATAGAATTTCAGATCTTGAAGACAAAGTGGGAGAATTAACCAGCTCAATGGAAGAGATTGTTAAAGCCAAAAAGATACTTGAGAGGAACATTCAAGAGATATGGGACACCCTGAAGAAGCCTAACATGCGCATTCATGGAATACCAGAACAAGAATCCCAAAATACCACACCTGAGGAAATATTTCAATTCATCATAAATGAAAACTTCCCACAATTAAAGAATGAGAGGCCTATTCAAATACAAGAGGCATTTCGCACTCCAAACAGATACGACCAAAATAGAAAATCGCCACGGCAAATAATAGTCAAAACACTCCACATTCAAGACAATGAAAAGGTGCTGAGAGCTTCAAGAGAAAAAAAGGTAAACCTATTAGAATAACAAATGACTACTCAATGGAAACAGTAAAAGCAAGAAGAGCTTGGAGAGACATACTTCAAGTATTAAATGAGCAAAAATGCCAACTCAGACTGATATACCCGGCAAAACTATCTGTCATGATTGAGGGAGAAAGAAAAGTTTTCCAGCACAAAGACAACTTGAAGGGATACATGTCTACCAAACCAGGCCTTCAAAAAATCCTAGAACTGATACTCAAGCTTGAAGAAAAGAACAAGCGTATCCAGAAGGGAAGTATAATACTACCGAAACATAAATATCAAACAACATGCTTACAAAATCTACTAAACATAAAAAATGTCCAGAATTAAAAATAATTTCTCCATTATAACATTAAATGTCAATGGTATTAATTCACCGATTAAGAGACATAGATTACAAACTTGGATTAAAAACCACAATCCAACAATCTGCTGCCTTCAGGAAACTCATCTCACCACAAAAGATAGGCACATCCTAAGAATGAAAGGCTGGTCCAAAATCTTACAAGCTAATGGAACCAGGAAACAGGCAGGGGTAGCAATTATGTTTTAGACAAAGTGGACTTCAAACCAAAGAAAATCATAAGAGACACAGATGGATACAACATTTTAGTCACAGGTACAATTCACCAGGAAAACTTCACAATCCTGAACATTTATGCACCCAATACGGGCCCCTCCACATTCATTAAGAAAACCCTACAGTGTCTAAAGCAAGATATCAACCCCCAAACGATAATTCTTGGGGACTTCAACACTGCCCTCTCAACATGGGATAGATCAACAGGTCAAAAGCGTAACAGAGACACTTTGGAACTTAATCAAACCCTGAAAGAAATGGACCTTACAGATCTCTATCGAACTTTTCACCCACGCACAAAAGAATACACATTTTTCTCAGCAGCACACGGAACTTTCTCCAAAATAGATCACATATTGGGCCACAAAACGAATCTACACATATACAAAAAAGTTGAAATTCTAACCTGTGCCCTATCAGACCACCATGGCCTAAAGCTGGATATCCACAACACAACAAACAAGAGAAAATACACTAACTCTTGGAAACTTAACACTATGATGCTGAATGAGAACTGGATTCAGGAAGAAATTAAAAAGGAAATTCAAGATTTCCTGAAAGTGAATGATAACGAAAATACAACTTACCACAATCTCTGGGACACAATGAAAGCTGTCCTAAGAGGTAAGTTCATAGGTAAGTTCATAGCACTTAATGCCTACATCAAAAAAATGGAAACATCAGAAATAAATAACTTAACGATGCAGCTTAAGGCTTTAGAGAAACTTGAGCAATCTGATCCCAAAAGTAGTAGAAGAGAGGAGATTAGCAAAATAAGGGGAGAAATATCTGAAATCGAGACTAAGAAAACGATAGAAAAAATCAACCAGTCAAAAAGCTGGTTCTTTGAAAAAATCAATAAGATTGATACACCCCTAGCTAAATTAACCAAAAGCAAGAGAGAGAAAACCCAAATTAACAAAATTAGAAATGAACATGGAGTAATCACTACTAATACCCAAGAAATCCAGAGAATTATAACATCCTATTTCAAAAACTTATACTCAGTGAAGTTTGACAACACAGAAGAGATGGATGAATTTCTTTTTTTTTTTTTTTTTTTCTTTGAAAAGAAATTACATACATTTTCTCATTAGATTTTTCCAGGTTTTTATCCAGTCCTTAAAGAACTTTCAATAAAAACAATTTCTAACATGAACGTTCTCCAACACTTCTATGCTTAAATTATAGCCATTCTCAGGGACCTTAAAGACTTTAGTTTGTCTTTAAGGCTCGTAACATGGCATTGTTATTGCCAGCCTTTTCTATTTCTGCATAAACACATTCAGATAAGCAGATTAAATGACTGGCTTGAGATGGATGAATTTCTAAGTAAACACATCTTACCTAAATTGGATCAGGAAGTTGTGAATTACGTAAATGGCCCTATAACATATAAGGAAATTGAAGAAGTAATCTCGAATCTTCCCACCAAAAAATGTCCTGGACCAGATGGATTCAGCACAGAATTCTACCAGACATTTAAGGAGTCAATAACACCAATACTCCTTAAACTGTTCCATCACATAGCAAAGGAAGGAACACTACCAAATTCCTTCTATGAAGCTAATATCGTCTTAATCCCAAAACCTAATAAAGATTCACTTAAAAAAGAAAACTATAGGCCGATCTCCCTGATGAACACAGACGCAAAGATTCTCAACAAAGTCTTAGCAAATCGGATTCAAAAACATCAAAAAGATCATTCGCAGGGACCAAGTAGGCTTCATCTCTGGCACGCAAGGTTGGTTCAACATACGAAAATCAATCAATGTAATTCATCATGTAAACCAGTCCAAAGTCCAAGACTACATGATACTCTCGATAGACACAGAAAAAGCCTTTGACAAGATGCAACAGCCTTTTAGGATCAAAACGCTAAAGACAGTAGGAATGGAAGGAATCTTTATCAATATAATAAAAGCTATATACAACAAGCCCACAGCAAGGATTATGCTCAATGGGGAACAATTGGAATCATTCCCACTTCGATCAGGAACTAGACAAGGCTGTCCACTCTCACCACTTCTATTCAATATTGTACTTGAAGTCTTAGCTGAAGTTATAAACAAGAAAGGGACATAAAAGGAATTCAAATTGGCAAGGAAGAAGTCAAGCTATCCCTATTTGCAGATGACATGATCTTATACCTGAGGGATCCCAAAAACTCCACCAGGAAGCTCCTGGAACTAATTGAGAAGTTCAGCAGGGTGGCAGGATACAAAATAAATGTGCAAAAATCAGAGGACCTTCCTATATGCCCAGAATGAAAGAAGTGAAAAAGCCTTGAGAGAAACAATACCATTTACTGTAGCCCCTAAAAAAATGAAATACCTTGGTATAAACCTAACTAAGGAGGTAAAAGACCTTTATAATGAAAACTTTAAAACCCTAAAGAAAGAAATTGCAGAAGACATCAGAAGGTGGAAAGACCTCCCATGCTCCTGGATTGGCAGAATCAACATTGTAAAAATGACCATCCTACCAAAGGCAACATACAAATTCAATGCTATACCAATTAAAATCCCAAAGCAATTCTTTAAAGAAGTGGACCAATTAATCTCAAAATTCATATGGAGGCACAAAAGACCCAGAAGAGCAAAGACAATCCTGAGTAACAAAAACCTTAGTCTATACTACAAATCCATAGTTATAAAAACAGCCTGGTACTGGCTCCAAAATAGACACACAGACCAATGGATAAGGGTTGAGGACCCAGATATAAGCCCACAAAAATACAGCCATTTGATCTTTGACAAAGGGGCCCAAAGAATCCAATGGAAAAAGAACAGCATCTTCAACAAATGGTGCTGGCAAAACTGGATCTCCACATGCAGAAGATTAAAGCTGGACCCGTACTTGTCACCATGTACAAGACTTAATTCCAAATGGATCAAGTACCTTGATATCAGGCCAGAGACTATAAAAATCATAACTGAACGGATAGGGAACTCCCTTAAGCTGATTGGGCTAGGCCAACATTTCCTAAACAGACATCCAATGGCACAGTCACTGCTACCAACTCTCAACAGTTGGGATCTTGCGAAATTAAAGAGCTTCTGTTCAGATAAAGAGATTATCACACGAGCTCAAAGGCAACCCACAGAATGGGAGAAAATCTTCACTAACCACATATCTGACAGAGCTCTACTGTCCAGAGTGCACAGAGAACTTAGAAAATTAAACTCCAAGGAAAACACTGGCCCAATTAAAAAATGGGCCCTGGAACTTCAAAGAAACTTTACCAGGGATGAAATTAAAATGTCTAACAATTATCTTAAAAAATGCTCCACTTCCTTCGCCATCAGGGAAATGCAAATCAAAACTTCCCTGAGATATCATCTCACCCCGGTCAGGATGGCAAAAATCCACAATACAAACAACGACAAATGCTGGAGAGGATGTGGAGAGAGGGGAACTCTCCTACATTGTTGGTGGGAATGCAGGCTCATACAGCCACTCTGGCGAGCCGTCTGGAGATTCTTAAAGAAATTAAAGATTGAAATGCCATATGACCCTGCTATCCCATTTTTGGGAATAACCCCCCATGCAGCAGAGGTTTGCCTCGATAGCACAAACTCGACCATGTTCATAGCAGCACTGTTTACAATAGCAAAGTCATGGAATCAACCTAAATGTCCAACAGTTGATGAGTGGATAAGGAACTGTGGTAATCTATACAATGGAGTACTACTCAGCCATCAAAAATGATGAATTACTGGAATTTGCTGGGAAATGGATGTCATTAGAAAGAATTATATTAGTGAAGTATCCCAAACCCAGAAAATTAAGCGCCGTATGTACTCCCTAATAGGTGGCTCCTAGTACCAAACTCACCCAGCCCACATTGAGACACTCAAAAGTAAACCTATGAAACACAGTAATTGCAAGGATTATGAACAGAGAGATGGGTTAGGAGGGCCACACCAGAAACAAGGAGAGAGGAGACCATGTTACAGCAGAGAAAATAGGCCTCCACCAAGGTCTGCAAGTAAGTAATGAGAAACCTGGTTAAGTTCACAGACGTTCTTTCCTGATCTCACCAGAAGGGAGGGCATATAGTCTAGCAGATAAAAAGTAATCATTTTGCAAATGGGTGATGGACCCCTCCCTCAGTGAGGTTTCCTACTCTTATTACATCTACCCTTGAATGTGCTATTACAACAAGACTCCAGTTTAACAGCTTTTTGTCTCTGGCCAGGGGGTGACATACAGTGCCCAGCAGAATGGAGTGAAGGGAATTGCAGGAGCAGCAAAACTGCAAAAGAAAATCAACAAACCACAATCCAGAACTTCAGATACTATATCAATCACATTGAACTAGGACAGCCTAATCTCTCCCCATCCTGGAGCTCAGGGACATTTGCGGAAGAGGGGGCGGTAAGATTGTAAGAGCAAAAGGATGGAGGAGCAACGATTTGCAAGAGTCTCAACAATAGTTGGGGCCAAAGCAATCATAATGGGGTCTTTGCATGCCCTGCGCAATGTCCAGCGCACTGTTGCTCTCATAAGTCTAGCATCTGTTAAGGGCACCGAGACCCCTGGAGGCAAGGGATTGACAGCCATAGTAGTGATCTTATGCTTAAGGGGAACAAGAGAAAGGGCTTATGGAAATGCCACTGGGTCCTTATATGTCATTCGAGAGGAGGACCCAATGGAGAGTTAGGCGTATACAATAAGGACTCTCTGGGAATTGGGGGGGAGGCACTGGGAGAAGGGGAGGGGGAGGAGGGGGGAGGGAGGGAACTGTTCAAAAATTTTAAAATGTATAATTAAATTTTTAATAAAAAAAAAGAAAGATGTCATAGAGAGTCTATGATGTCACTGGTGAAGCTATAATATCAGTGGTGAATCTATTACGTGAGAAAGACACTGGTGAGGCTGTAATGTCAAAGGCTGTGTTGTCACAGGTGTGGCAGTGATGTCAGTGTTCTGACTAATGTCAATGGCAACAGGTGTGGCTGTGCTGTTACCGATGAGGCCATGATGCCACACTGAGGCTGTGATGTCACTGTGAAGGTTGGATGTCACTGTGGGCTGTTATGTCTCCGTGAGGTGAAATCATTCTCGAAGCTGTAATGTCACAGTGAGGCTGTGTCCTCAATCGCAAGACTGATATAACAATGAGGCTATGATGTATGAGGTGAGCCTGTGGTGTCAATGGGCAGGTTATGAGGTCATTGTGAGGCTGTGATGTCAGAGGCAAAACTGATGTATTAATGAGACCAAGATGTAATAGGTGAGTCTGTGGTGTTAGTGGGCACATTGTGAGGTTATTGTCAGTTTGTGATGTGGCAGTGAGGCTCATATGTCAGGGCTGCTTCTTTGAGGTGTCAGTGAAGCTGTGACATCAGCAGTGTTGCTTGGATTTCACAGTGGATTTAGGATGTCAGTGAGGGCTGTGATATCAGAGGAAAGGCTATGATGTCACAGTGAGCCCGTCATAACAGTGGTGAGAGTGTGATATTATAGAGAGGCTGTGCTGGCACAGTGTGGATGTAATGCCACAGTGTGGTTGTGATGTCCGTAGTGACTGTGTTTCATAGGGAGACTATGCCATTGGTTAGGCTGTATTGTCACTAGTAAGACTCTAATGTCACAGTGAGTTTATTGGGTCACACTGAGGCTGTGGTGTCACAGTGCCGCTATGATATCAGCTATGATGCTTTATGTCACAGTGATGCTTTGATGGCAGAGAATTGCTGTGATTTCACAATGGGGCTGTGATGTCACTGGGGAATTTGTGATGTCACAGTGAGGTTGTGATATAAATAGTGACACTGTGGTGTCACAGGGAGGCTTTCATGTTTCAGTGAGTTGGTGAGATTAATGGTGTGGTTCTGATGTCATAATGAGGGCAAGTAGGATGTCAGGAATGAGGGTGTGAAGCTGCATTGATGCTGATTTCAGAGGTGAGCATGTGATGTCACAGTGAGGCTGTGATGAAAGAGTGAGGCTATAATGTCTGAGTCAATGCTATGATGTCACAGTTGGACAATGATTTCAGAGGTGAGCCTGTGATGTTGTAGTAAGGCTATCATGTTACAGTGAGGCTATAACCTCAGAGGTGAGGCTGTGATGTCACATTAAGGTTGTGAAGTCATAGTGAGGTTGGAATGTCAGTTGTGACTGTGGTTTCAAAGGGAGATTATGTCATTGTTGAGGCTGTATTGTCACTGGTAAGGCTCTAATGTCACAGTGAGTTTATTGTGTGAAATTGAGACTGTGATGTCACAGTGAGGCTATGATGTTAGAAGTGAACATTTGTATCACAGTGACGCTTTGATGACACAGTATGGCTGTGATGTTACAATGAGGTGTGATGTCACACTGAGGCTATGATGTCACTGTGAATATCACTGTGGGCTGTCATGTCACTGTGAGGTCATAGCACGCTGGGAGCTGTGATGTCACAGTGAAGCTGAGTGAGGATTCCATCTGTGGGGGTTATTGTATTTTTTATTATTAACAACCAAAAATAAGAATTTATTACTTTGTTATTGTCAAATTCGTATTACCTTCCAATCCACCTGCTTCAGTTATAACTAGATCCACTTGTTCAAATGAAGGAAATAGGACATTGCTGGTCCAAGTCTTGAATACCTCTTTTGCCTACCTCTTACTCAAACCAATCTTTATTATTAAAGATAACACTGAAAGATCTTTGCTTCTCCTGTATAGTAAGAGTAACTTTTCTAAAATTCCTTTGGAAATAGCTTCAAAAATATCTTCCATCAGCCTTGTTTGGTCAAATATCTTTCTCTAGAGTCAGGAAATGAAGCAAATGGACCAAAGTTAGGTGAAATGTTATTCTTTAAAATAATTCTAAACTATGAGCAAAAAAGCAAAGAAAAACCCAAGCCAATCCTATTGTGATAAAACTGTTAAATCTACTGTTATGTTTTAGAAAAAAACAGTAATTTTCCCAAGGAGTATGGATTCAGCCTAAGTTAATGGCAGTCTTAGAGATGAATATTTCTGTATGGCTTGTTATAATGCTGGTAGAAATTATTGTTTTGGCCCATTACAATAATAATTGGCCTAGAGACCAAATACTACTAAGTGGTCTACTCAAATAAAATAGAATATCTCTCATTTAACTTTCCCCAATGAAAATTCAAGCAATTACTGCAATAATTTTAATCTTCATAAGAATGTCTCTTTCATCAATAATTAAACGCATTTGATAGAACCTGAGACATCAGTATCTATGATGTTTCTTCTGTAAATATGATCATTGTTTATGTCAAATGCATTACATCATAATGTCTTGACCTTAATGAGAAACTATAACCATAAGATTTGGTTTGCTTTTATGAAGTGTCTATTTCTGTGTTCATAACTTTTAGGTAAGTAAAGATAAACAGAACTTACCAAAATGGGAGTTTAGGCTGTTTTCAGTTACTAATATCCTTTAAGAATTCCAACTTGAAGCGTTACAAGTTATTTTTTTTTTTCATTTTTTGTTTTTAAGAACAGGGACAAGACTAAAGGGGAACAGACGAGACAAGGAATGTATAGTGGGGATCTTCCATGGTTTCTAGGCTACAGTTGTATGCTCCCTATCAGTAGACAGACAAACACAGAAAAAGAGAAAGGACCTTCATGCTCACCTTTCATGAAGACAAAAATACAAAATGGCCAGCTTACTGAACAACTGCCAAAGGGGACACAGTGCTCCACACTGGTGCTGAGATGAGGAAAGAGCCATCATGGAAGCCCCACGTTGAGGCGCCAGATGTAATGATATAACAGTGTAACAGGGGCCCACAGAGACCCTTGGGGGCGGGGATAAGCTGGCACAGAGTGAACAGCACAGACCCCGGGAGTCAGGCGAGTGGCAAAGCAGGCTCTAAGGCTTGTAGGCTCTCAGGCTTGTGGCTCATTTATTTTAAGTATCAGGCTGCTTATATACCCTACCCAACTTCCCATCAGTCTCAGCGTGAGTCTTTGCTGAGTTGTCCTGTCTGTATTGGTCCTCTCAGCCAGGCAGTTCAACAGCAACAACTGTCTGCTCTGGAGTCTCATGAGATTTGTAGTCTCACAAGATTTTTATGCTTAGCAGGAAGGAGGAGTCCAAGGAGCCTCTCTGTATGGGGGATGGAAGCCTGTGTGACACAATTATTGTCCATTACTCATACAAGTCATGTTTCTGTGAGACTGTGAGGTCAGTGGTGAGGCTGTGGTGCCATAGTGAGGCTAGGTTGGATTTCAGTGATATTGCATTGAGGCTGTGATTTCAGAGATGAGCCTGTAATGTCATAGTGAGGCTGTGATGAAACAGTAAGACAGTAAACCTGGGTATCAATTTGACACAACTCTTATTATCTAAGATAGTCTGAGACCATGATTGGAAAGGATCAACTGAGACCATTTGATAGGATTGTACCCACCATAAATCCTATTAGGACCTCCAAAGCTTTCATAGGATCCTCCCAATACTGCATCACATAAAAAGGAACCACTAAAGAGATCATAAGCCTTCTTGCAGCTGTGCTAGGAATCATTCTTCCTTCTGGCTGCCTGGTTTCTTCAACTGCCTAGCCTTCGACTAGACTAAGACTCTAGGAGTTCTCCAGCCTTCAGCCATCACCCACTTGACTACCTAACTGAGAAGCTAGCTACTGGCAGCCATCTTTGGAACTACCTTGGCTGCTGGCAGTCATCATTTGACTACCTCAGCTACTGGGTGCCTTCACTGGACTACCTTGGCCATATCTGTAGGCCAACTCAATAAATTTCCTATATATGTTCATATATATATATATATATATATATATAATTCATTTATTCTGTGTATTCCGTGACTCTAGAGGACCCTAACTAATACAGAGGCTATGTCATTTGTGAGGCTGTAATGCCACTTTTGAGACTCTACAGTCACAGTGAATTTGTTGTGTCAAATTAAGACTGTGATGTCACTGTGAGGCTATGATGTCAGAGGTGAAGTTTTAGTCGCAGTAATGCTTTGATGGCATGGTATATGGCTGTAATGTCGCAATGAGGCTGTGATATCACTGTAAGGTTGTGATGACACTGGGGAATCTGTGATGGCACGGTGAGGCTGTAATGTTATTGGTGAGGCTGATGTCACGATGAGGCTGTGATGTTATTGGGATTTTGTGATATCACAGTGAGGCTGTGATTTCAGTGGTGATTGACTATGACAACATAGTTTGGTTGAGATTTCAGTGGGTAGGCTGTGATATCAAAAGTCAGGCTGATGTCAATTAGGAGGGTGAGATGGCACAGTGAGACTGGCATGTTACTGGTGAGGCTGTGATGCCACAGCGAGGCTGTGGTGTCAGTGTTGAGATGTCACATGACGAGTGAGCCTGAGATTTCAGTGATGAGGCTGTGATGTCATAGTGATGTCACTATATGATTTCAGAGTTTAGCCTGTTATGTCACAGTGAGGCTGTGTTGTCAGTAGTAAGACTGATGCCATATTGAGGCTATGTTGTAACAGTTGAGCATATGGTGTCAGTGGGCAGGCTGTGAGGTCATTGTGAATCTGTGCCACCGTGAGCATTTGATGACACCGTGTGGCTGTGGTGTCGCTGTGAGGCCATGAAGTCACAGGGATTTGCTGATGTCATGATGGAGGCTATGAAGTCACTGTGAGACTGTGATATTAGTGGCAAGGCTGATGTCACCGTGAGTTTGTGATATCACAGTGAGTTTGTGATATCACAGTGAGTCTGTGATGGCATTGTGAGTTGGTATGTTGTAGAAAGGCTCTGTGGACCCAGTGTGTCTATGATGTCACAGTGATGCTATGATGTCACTGTGAAAGTTGTATGTTTCTGTTGGCTGTCATGACACCATGAGGTGAAATCATTCTGGAAGCTGTGATGCCACAATGAGGCTGTGATGGCAGTGGCAACACTGATGTCACAATGAGGCTATGATATAAAAGGTGAGCCTTTGGTATCAGTGGGCCAGCTGTGAGTTCACTGAGAGGCTGTGATGTCTCAGTGAGGCTCTGATGTCAGGGCTGATTCCAGACATGTCAGTAGGCTGTAGTTGAAGGGGTAATGCTTGGATTTTACAATGAGGTCTTGTTTTAAATAAGATTTTCCAAAATGTTAATCTGCCTTTGTTAAAGCTTTGTTAAAGCTTTCCAGGGTAATTTTAAGACAGTTGCTGATAAATTTTACAGTTGCCAGTACAATGTTGTTCATGTGCTTGTATGTTTATATGTTCTGTTTACATGTCGTGTGTCTTGTGTTTCAACATAAAAAATCTGTGGCCACTTCAATATTTGTTCATTTCTGTTGTTCGCTAGTATTAAAATTTTGGCATGCCATTTTAAATACATGTATGCATACGTAAAAAAAAGAACAAATAATTTTGATAACATCTAAGGCCTTAACTACTTATGTTTGATATTGATCACAATTGTTTTTCTAATAAATTGTAAGTTTTCTTTCATACAAGTTTTCTTACAGGTTTTTTTTCATATATTCCCGAAATAACAAAGTTTGATTTCAAGGTACTACTCAGAGCATCCATTCAGGCTTCAGACATTCCTAAGATCACCAAAGGCTCATGGAAAACCTGGCTGTCCTCCATTAAAACTATGCTTTACTAATTTACAATTTTTAGGTTTTCATTTGTGTCTCAACCTCTCTTCCTGATCATTTCTGTGCCTGTGCTGCCTACGGCCCCTCCATCTGCTCCTGCCCTGACAACAACGTCCTTTTCTCTGCCACAGACTCGACTTCCCTTTTGGGACCATGATTCCTTCTCTGCCATAGTCTTCTGATTGCTAGTTAATGACAGGTAAGGTTCCACTTGAGGGTGGTTTCCTACTTAAGAGAGGCACAGTCAGTTATATTCCACACAACTTAAGAGGATTGGGTCACCTCAGCTATCATGGTCCCCACTAAAAAAATTATAAATAAATAAAAGGGTAAAATGTGGCACTATTGATTCAGGGAGGCCTTAGCCAGGCTCCTGAATCCAACTACAGACAAGCCCTAACAAGTTCGGACATGTCCCAGACATATTCTAATACAGAACCATAAAGACAGAGGGATGAACAACCAATGGGAAATAGGGATGAAAAACCAATGGGAAGCTGTTATATAACCTGTATACCTAGTAAACAGCTAAATGATTGATTGGTGGCTGCTCTCCCCCTCCGCCTGAGCAGACAGGTAGCCACAACTGATTTTACCCCTGATGCTACATAAGATGTTGTGTCACTAGTGATGCTGTGACATAAAGGTGAACATGTCATATCATTGGTAAGGCTGTGATGTCACAGTGAGGGTGTGCTGGCACAGCATGGCTATAATGTCACAGTGAGGTTGTGATGTCACAGTGAGATTGTGATGTTAGTAGTGACTGTGCTATCACAAGGAGACTCTGTCACTAGTGATGTTTTATTGGTACTGGTGAGGCTTTAATGTCAGTGAATTTATCGTGTCAAAATAAGGCTGTGATGTCACAGTGAGGCTATGATTTCAGAGGTGAAGCTTTATATGACAGTGATGCTTTGACGGCACAGTATGATTGGGATGTTACAATGATGCTGTGATGTGACAGTGAGACAGTGATGTCTATGGGAAGATTGATGTCACAGTGAGGCAGTGATGTAACATGTGGGGCTGTGGTGTCATTGTTTATGATATCAAAAGTTATGATGTCATGGCTGAGGCTGTAACGTCACTGTGAGCCTGTGCTACCTGTGGTGAGACTGTGGTGTCATGGTAAGGCTCGGTAGGATACCAGTGGTGAGGCTGTGATGTCACAGTGTGGCTGTGATGTTACTGTGAGGATGCGAGTTAGAGTGAGAATGTGATGTTACACTGCAGCTGTGAGGTGACTGAATAGGCTATGACTTCAGATGTGAAACTGATATAAAAGATGAGATACATATAACAGGTGAGGCTGTGATAACACTGTGAGGTTATGATGTCACCGTGAGACTGGTGTGTCACTGATGAGGCTGTGATATCACGGTGAACCTGTCATATCAGTGGTGAAGCTGTGATGTCAAAGTGAGGCTGTTCTGGCACAGTGTGGATATGATGTCACAGTGAGGTTGTGATGTCATTGGTGACTGTGCCTTCACAGGGAGACTATGTCATTGGTTAGGCTGTATTGTCAAAGGTGAGACTCTAATGTAACGAGTTCATTGTGTCAAATTGAGGCTGTGATACAACAGTGAGCCTATGATATTAGAGGTCAAGCTGTATGTCACAGTTATGCTTTGATTGCACAATATGGCTGTGATGTTACAATGATCTATGATGTCACTGTGAGGTGTGATATCACTGGGGAAATTGTGATTTTACAGTGAGGTCGTGATGTCAATAGTGACACTGTGGTATCACAGGGAGGCTCTCAGATTTCAGCGAATCTGTGAGGTCAGTTGTGAGGCTATGGTGTCACAGAGAAGCTAGATAGGATGTTGGTGATGAGGATGTGATGTAGCATTTAGATTTTATTTCAGATGTGAACCTATGATGTCATAGTGAGGCTGTGATGAAACAGTGAGGTTATAATATCAGAGTTGACGCTGTGATGTCACACCTGGGCAATGATTTCAGAGGTAAACTTGTGGTGTCATAGTCAGTCTGTTATGTCACAGTGAGGATATATCCACAAAGGTGTGGCTATAATGTCACAGTGAAGCTGTGTCACCCATGATGCTGTGATATCACAGCGAGGCTGAGTTGGCAGTGGACTGTGACTATGCCATCACAGTGAGGATGTGATTTCAGTGGTTAGGCTGCTATATCAGAATGAGGCAAGTGTGAATGATGAGGGTATGATGTCACAGTAAGGCAGGCAGGCAGGCATGTCGCTGGTGAGGCTGTGATGCCACCTTAAAGCTTTCAGGTCAACGTGTGGCCAAGATGAAACTGTAAGCCCGTTTTGTCACAGGGAGATGGAGATTTCACAGTAGAATATCTGAGATCACAGTGAGACTGTGAAGTCAGTGGCAAGTGAGTCACAGTGAGGTTATGATGACAGGGCTGATTCTATAAGATGTCAGTGAGGCTTTGACACTAGGGGTGATGCTTGGATTTCACAGTGAGGTTAGGACATCAGTGGTGAGGCTGTTTAGTCACACTGAGGCTGTGATGTCAGAGGGGAAGCTGTGATGTCACTGTGAGGCTGTGATGTTACCGTGAGGTTGTGATATCACACTGAGGCTGTGATATAAGTGGTGATAGACTATGATATCACAGTTTGGCTGAGATTTCAGTGGCTAGGCTCTGATGTCTGAAGTGAGGCTGATATCACTGTTGCAACTGAAATGTCACAATGAGGATAGGCTATGATGCAACAGGGAGGCTGTGGTGTCACTGTTAAGGCTGTCATGTGACCATGAGTCTGAGATGTCAGTGATGTGGCTGTGATGTCACAGTGAGTCTATGTCAGAGGTGTTTAGTGGAATGACTCCAGGCCATCAGGACGAAGAGAGGTAAGTTCGCTGCAGGTCCTTTTCCCCCAAATCCAGGGGAATCCTAACACAGCAGGGAGTTTGTCAAGGCAAGGCTCATTTATTGGGAACAATAAAACAGCTTATATAGACAAAAGACCACAGGGCATGAAACGGATAGCCAATTATGTTAAAGGTCAACATAGCATGCAAGCTTTACAGGTCAGACTCAACATATTTCTGTAAGAAAGGCAGTTCGACTCCTATAAGCCAATCAGGACTCTCTGTAATGTGATCATGGTTATGCCCAGGACACTAGCTCTCAGCGACATCTTTGGTCCCATGTGCTTAGCTATGCCAAGCCATTATTCCTGGGTGGGCCCAACATCTCACCCTTTTTGTTTTAACAGAGACTGTATTTTATAATTAACTACACGTATGTCCAACATCCCATAAGTCCCAGCATGAGCTTCTGTTGACCTGTCCGGGTTGGTCTTCTCAGTCAGACAGGTTGGCATCAGTGCCAGGCATGGCAGCAGGTAGCTTGGAGAAGTTGCACACAGCCCATACAGATAATACAGGCCTGCCTGGTCCATTTTTCCTATATATCCATTCTTTTTTGAAAGCCAGCAGGAGCCAGAGTGCTTCTTTTGGTCTGACCTTGTTTTACTTTTTAAATTTTTTTTTTATTATTTATTCAATTGCACGTGCGTGAGTGTGTGTGTGTGTGTGTGTGTGTGTGTGTGTGTGTATGTGTGTGTTGTGTAGAACCACGGGTGAATTCGGGAACCACCATGGACTGCCTCCACCTCCTCCTTGTTTACTCTGCCCCAGGATTCACAGGCTCCGCCCTACCAGGACCAGAAATGCAGGCAGTCCCCTGCTTCCACCCAGAGTTTATACGTGGGATCTAGGATCCAAACTCAGGATCTTCCACCTGCAAGGCAGAGGCTTAACGCCTGAGCCACCTCTCCAGCTCCCTGCTCTGACCTTGTTGACCCTGCCTCAGAGGAGGTCTAGCATAATGGACTGCACTTGGCTTGGGAAAAAATGCCACCCTCATGTGAACCATTACCCATCATTGACTGCCAGCTCTGGAAGGACATATCCTCTGGAAGATATGCCAGATATGTGGCTAGTAGATTAGATGAAGACCTTACGAGTCTCCAAGCTTGAATAGTGTCTCTGTAGGTAGTCATGGCATGTATGTTCAAAGGCCATAAATGTCTGTAGTGTGATCTCATTGATGGAGCGCTGCTGAGAGATGTGCTGAGGAAACACTTAAATGATATAATTATTAAAAGAACAATTCTTTCTAGATGTTAGGTAAAACCCAGATTGACTCCACCTTGGTTTAGGTAAAGTATCAATCAGGCTATCTTGAATTAGTTCAGGCTTATAAGGATTACTGGTAGCATATTCCTTGAACACACTGTGGATAGTTTCTGAAAGAGAAAAAGCGAAGAAGGCTGCCTCAAAGACTTTTTACCCCTTGATTTAGTTTGTTAGACTGGGGAAGATTCTTTTGGAGGATCCTCTTGTGGATAGAATTTGAGATTCCTTGCCAGAATCCATATCGGGGAAGACTCTCCAATTTGGGAAGACATATCCAAATCCTCTTCCTATAGTAAATAAGGGATCAAGTCCCCTCCAGTGCCCTGTTAGGGAGTCCTTCCAATGCACCTTGGCAGAAGGTTTGGTGGATAAGTTTTCCCAGTGTTTTTGGAATCTTGATTCAAGTTATCCCTTTTGAAAATTTAAAATGTCGATGATAAATAATGCCAACCCTAACTGTTGATGTGGGCTTACTCCCCCTATTTGTTTTTGTAAACAAGGGCCATTATTTGTCTTAATTTGGTTGGGTAACCCTAGGGTGTCAAAGCATTGTAAAAAAAGTGATTGTGCATGACTCGCCTTTTCTCCTGTATGTGCAGACAACCAACATACTTGAGAGAATGCATCTTTGGAAGTAAAGACATATTTAAGTTTACCAAAGGGCACATAATGAGTAACATCTGTTTGTCACAGCATATTAGGTTTCAGTCCTCAGGGATTAACCCCTGGCCCCTGTAAGGGTGGGACTTGCAGAAAAGATTGACAAGACTTGCAGGTTTGAATGATCTTTTTTAAGTCCTTTATAGGAACTTGAGGGAACCTATGGAGTAAGCCCCTCCAATTAAGGTGAGTTAAATCATGTAAGTCAGAGGCTTCCTGAATGTTAATAGCCCATATCTCTTGTGAAGGTAATTTATCAACTAAGGCATTGCCCTGGGCTAGGAACCTGGGCAGACGAGAATGAGTTCTTAAATGTTGTAAATATATAGGCTTTTCTCATCCTTCTAATGTAGATTTTATTTCTACCATAAGGGGTGATATAGGATTGCTATCTAACCTTATATGAGCATTTATTATCCCTGGGAGTAAATTTACAGCGTATAGCCTGTCAGAGAATAAGTTAATAGGCTCTTCATTTTCCTTTAATGCCATTATAATCGCCAACAGCTCTTTATACTAAGATGATCCTTGGGCAGGCTTGTATTTTTGTTTTTCTGGCTGAATTAAACTTCCTCGGGTGAAGGTATTGTAAACGGATCCAGTTTTTCCTCCATCTGTGAACAAATATGGGGTGTTTGGTGTAAGCGTTTTAACAGTGACCCATTTAGATGGGCCATAATGGCAACTTATCTCTCCTAAGTATCCTTCCAATGCCCAAGACAATTGGTGATATTTAGTCAGCCATTCTACATCAGTCAGCTTATAGGAAAAGACAATAGAGTCTGGATCCTTACCATAGTGGCTACATGTCTGTTCATGTCCTTTTTTAAATCATATCTGCTAATTGATATGTAGTGGTATAAACTGTAGGGGTGTTTCCCAGGACCATATGGATCCATTGTAGAATTTCTCCAACTTGTGATAGTACTGCTATAAGGAGCCCTCTTCCTGAAATTAGCCATAGGGCAGTGGATTTTCCAGGATTATACCTACTCAATTGGGCATCCTTAAGGGCATCCTGAAACTGTTCACTTATCTGATGGTGGCTTTTCTGTAAAGTAATTATATCTCCAGTTTGTCTGTCAGACAATAGGTTAAAAAGAGGGGTGAGGGCATTGGTGGAGATCCCCACCCATGGCCTAAGCCAATTTATCTCTCCTAATAATTGCTGTAAAGCAGTGATAGTAATATTGGCAGGCACATTTATAAATGGTCTGAGGGGTGCTGCTCACATAAATGTCAAATGGTTCACAGATCCTTGAAAGGAGGCACTTGATGGATCTTTTCAGGGGTCATACATAAGTTTCCCCTTTTTAAATATTTAATCATTTCTTGCATAAGGGATTGTAATTTATTTGGATCTCTATGTCCGATGATAATATCATCTATATAGACATATATAAGAATATCTTTATTTTTTAGCAATGGTTCAATCAGTTTATATACTTAAGTCTGACAAAAGGCTGGACTATTAGCCCTTCCTTGTGGGAGCACTAGCCATTTTTACCTTTGGTCGGGGCCTGAAAAGTTCATAGATGGAACAGAAAAGGCAAACTTTTCACAGTCTGCAGGTTGTAGTGGAATAGAAAAAAAAAAAGTCTTTAAGATCAATGACCAGAAGGGTAAAATCTGAAAAGATGGCCATTACCCAGGGCATTC
The DNA here is from genome assembly GCA_023101885.1 of Typhlomys cinereus. Lineage (NCBI taxonomy): Eukaryota > Metazoa > Chordata > Mammalia > Rodentia > Platacanthomyidae > Typhlomys > Typhlomys cinereus. The sequence continues at coordinate 1,417,157 of JALPQD010000465.1, read as the reverse complement.
CTCTAAGGGGGTGCCCACTAGCTTCATCCGTTTGTTGATCAGCCTTAAATCTTGTAACATACACCATTTCCCAGAGGACTTCCTGATAACAAACATTGGTGTATTCCATGCACTCATAGACAGGCAGATGTGGCCTTGTTTTAGCTGTTGATCTACTATTTCTCCTAGGCCCCTTAGTTTTTCTCGGGGCAGGGGCCGCTGCTACACCCAGACCGGTTTGCCCGGTTCCCATTCGATCTGGGGGCTGTAAGGGGCAATGGCCCTTAGAATTGTGTGTGAACCCGTGGAATTTTTGGGATCTTCCCCCAATAGTTATGAAAGTTAGAAAACTTGCTCTCAGGTACTGTCTCTATTGGCTCAGGAAACCCAAATGCTTCCTCATGATCTAATAGATCTTCATAGAAATCCTTATTATCAGTGGTTAAAATAGCTTGCATCTGTCCCAAGATGTCCTGTCCTAATAAATTGGCAGTGAGCTCTGAGACTACAATGGGTCACACTTCCCCTTTGGAACCATCAGCATCCTGCTACACCATCCAGGAGGCTCTTTCTTTTGACTGGATATTCCCTCCGACTCTCAGAACTTTTGGACCAGTCGTTAATCCCCAAGTAGGGGGAACTTCCTATTTCCTTAGGACCATTCTATCTGCCCCAGTGTCTATAAGGCAGTGGAAGCATTTGCCATTAATAAAGATGCTCATTTTAGGATGGAGAACTTCTATGAGGGGAACGGTCCAATGAGCTTCGGGCCTTTCCTTTTTAGACCAGTCCAATTTAAGATTCTCAGGGATCTCCCTTTGTAAGGACCCCCATGCTCTTCCTTTGGTTAACAAGGCTGGAGGCTGCCCCAGAGTCAGTTTAAAGGCTTGCCCTCCAGATCAAATTTTGATTTACAGTCCTTTCTCCAGTGAAGCCCTTTGTGGCACCTAGAGGCATGGGGTTTTAGGGCACTTAGCCTCTCCTATCTCCCTCGGCTTCCTTTCCTTGACATGGGGACACTCCCTCCTGAAATGCCCCATCTGGCCACAACAAAAACAAACTCCATTGGTTCCGCTCCACTCTTGGCCCTGTTGGCTTGGTACCACCCTTAAGGCCAACACCTGAGTCACAGTGTAGTCAGTGCCTTTGTCTGTGTCTTCAGAGCTGCAGTGAGTGTCTGACTCTGGTGTTTTTGAATCCCCACATCCTCTAATGCAATAATCCAGGTGCCCATGGATCTATCATTAAGCCCTTTACATGCTATTTTATGGTCCCCATTCATCCCTTCCCATACCAGCAATTTAGTAAATTGTTTCCTCAGGGGGTTTGGGGAAGTTTACGACAGAGACTTTTTTCCACCTGGTCAATGAACTTGGGGAGGGTCTCACCAGGTTTTTGTACAATGTTTGCTATAGGTACCACAGAAGGACCTTCATCTAGTTTTTTCCATGCTGCTAACCCTATCAAATGAATTGGTCCTCGTATGGGGCCCCTATGGCAACCTACTGGATTCCAGTAGAAAATTGATCTGCTGTCCCTGACAACATTCTGAAAGTGATTGGGACCTGGGACTGGGCAATCTGATGCACTGAGCTTGGACCCTGCATTCTTTTTAAACAGCACTGCCCACTTAATGAATGTGGGGCTGGGAAGCACCACTCTGAGCATGTCCATCCAGTCCTTCATAGTGCAGGGCTGGTGAGCTAGATCTTGAAGGAGGGCCTCAACCCAAGGAGAATTTGAGCCATACTCTAGAACTTCCCTCTTTAATTCCTTTAAACCCCTAGCTTCCCAGGGATACCATACTGCGGGGCGATTGCCCCCTGGATTTATGTTAATAGGGTGAGCTTGTATTGGATGCATCTCAGCATACTTGGGCTCCAGATCTGGATTCCCTCCTCTAGTCTGGTGGGTGCCAGTGTGTCCATATGTGGATTCAGGAGAGGTTTTTGTAAGGGCATGTAGAGGGGTCATCCTCAAACCACCTCCACCCCCTTTCCCTTAAGCAGAGTTAAATCTGGATAAAGGGAACTGCTTGCACCAGGCACACTTGGAAGCCACTTGTTTGCTGCTCTCAGAGCGCAGGTAGCCCCTCCCCTTTGATAAAGGGAACCACGCCTGCCAGGCACTCTCTCTCATGGCAACCACTCCCTTGCATCATTCTGGGGCTCTCAGAGCAGGCGCAGCCCCTCCCCCTTGCTTGACCATGCAGGCAGCCCTGCACGGAGCTCAGGAGGCTTGCACAGCACACGTAGCCCCTCCCCCTCACCTGGTAGGGCCAGCTCCTCAGTGCAGCACTTGCAAGCATTGCTTGGCAGCTCCGTGCACAGCCCCTCCCTCTCGCTCGGGGCCGGCAGCTCTGCACATCATTTAAGAAGCTCCCAGCATGTACACAGTACTGGGACACAATCCAGCATGGATCCCCCAAGTGGCAGGCATGCCCACCATCCCCATGGCTTCCCTTGCCCTGCCATGGTTCCACAGCAGGCCACCCCGGATTATTTGCTTCTGGCACCATGCACAGAGGAGGAGAGGATGTGCAGGGAGCTGGTGGCCATGGTGCTGACTCCTCTTACCCCTCCTCCTTCCCCCTTGTCTGTTCTGCCTCTACTTTTGCCCCCGGTGGGGGCTGGACCTCAGTAGGAAGGAACAAGATCTTAAGCGCAGACACTGTGAAATAAAATCCCAAGGGAGGTGATATTTTAAAATGTTCCTCCCACTTTCTGGTTAGGTTTTCTACCCTATCCCAAGTGGCCCATGAAATGATATTAGAAGACTGGACCCAAGGTGCTAATTCAAGGGCCACCTACCAGACCTTGGCAATGATAGAATCTATAATTTGAAAACCATGGCTTCTTAATACAAGCCATAGAGCTCCTAGCTCCGGATCAGGTTTGTGTTTAGAGTTACTCGTACTTAGGATCTAACTTACCTTGAAGACTAATTTGCTACGTCCGATCTGGGAAGTTCCTCACACTGGGGCACCAGTTGTGGCTTCTCCACACACACACACACACACACACACACACACACACACACACTCCCACTAGGGGAATGACTCCAAGCCATCAGGATGAAGAGAGGTCAGTTCGCTGCAGGTCCACTGCCCCCAAATCCAGGGGACTCCAAACACAGCAGGGAGTTTGTTGAGGCAAGACTTATTTATTGGGAACAATAAAACAGCTTATATAGACAAAAGACCACAAGGGCATGAAATGGGCAGCCAATTATGTTAAAGGTCAACATATGCAAGCATTACAGGTCAGACTCAACATATTTCTGTAAGGAAGGCAGGTCGACTCCTATAAGTCAATTAGAGCTCTCTGTAATGTGATCATGGTTATGCCCAGGACACTAGCACTCAGCGCCATCTTTGGTCCCATGTTCTTAGCTATGCCAGGCTGTTATTCCTAGGCAGGCCCACCAGTATGTATGTGTTGTCACCATGAGGCTATCATGTTAGTGGCAATGCTGATGTCATAGTGATCTTGTGATGTCACAGTGAGGCTGTTATGTCACTGTCAATTGTAATGTCACAGTGAGTCTGTGAGGACACAGTGTGGCTATGATGATACAGTGAGGCTCATGCTACAGTGATGTTGTGATGTCACTGGAGAGGTATTGATGACACAGTGAGGCTGTGATGTTAGTGGAGAGGCTGATGTCTCAATGAGGCTGTGATGCCAGTAGTGAAGGTGGGATGTCACAATAAGGTTAGGATGTCAGTGGTAAGAAAGATGTCATAGTGACTCTGTGATATCACTGTTGAGGCTCAGATGTCAGTGGTGAACTGATTACATGACAGTGACACCAGTGAGGCTGTGATGTCAGAAACGAGGCTATAATGTCACAGTGAGGCTGTTAATTAATGTGAAGCTTTGATTTCACATTGAGTCTGTGACAATACAGTGAGTTTGTGATGACACAGTGAGGCTGTGAGGTCACTATAGAATATGTGATATCAGTGGTAATACTGATTTCACCATGAGGCTATGAAATAACAGGTCAGTCTATGATGTACGAGGTTAGACTGTGAGGTCACAGTAAGCTGTGAGATCACTGTGAGTCTATGATATCTATGGTAAATTGATGTTAAAATGAGGAAGTGATATAACATGTGAGGCTGTGTTGTCACTGTTTATGATGTTAAAAGCTATGATGTCACTGCTGAAGCTGTCACGTCACTGTGAGCCTAAGAAAGATGAGGCTGAGTTTTTGCATTGACGTGACAGTGACATTTATGATGCTGTGATGTCATAGATTGTGTTGTCATTGGTGTGGCAGTGATGTCAGTGTGCTACCTAATGTCAGTGGTGATGGTGATGTCACAGGTGAGGTTGTGCTGTCACTGGTGAGGGTGTGATATCACACTGAGTCTGCAGTGTCACTGCGAAGGTTGTATGTCACTGTGGGCTGTCAAGTCAGCATAATGTGATATCACTCTGGAAGCTGTGATGTCAGCGACAAGACCAGTGTCACAATGAGGTTATGATGAACCATGTGATACTGTGGTGTCACTGTTTATGATGTCAAAGGCTATGTTGTCACCACCGAGGTTGTCTTGTCACTGTGAGCCTGTGTTGTGAGTCTGTAGTGTCATAGTAAAGCTAGGTAGAATACCAGTGGTAAGGTCGTGATGTCACAGTTTTGCTGTGATGTCACAGTGGGGGTGTGTTGTCAGTGGCAAGGCTTATGACACAATGAGGCTGTGAGGTTACAGGTGAGCCTGTGTCATCATGGGATGACACCATGATGTCACTGTGGTGTTTGTTGGCAGGCTGAGGTTTCTGTGAGTCTGTGGTGTTGAGGTAAATCTCTGATGTCAGGGCTGACTCTGTGAGATGTCAGTGAGGCTGTGATGTCAGAAGTGATGCTTGGATTTCCTAGTGAAGTTAGGATGTCAGTGGTGAGGCTGCGCAGTCACACTGAACCTGGGATGTCACTGTGAGAGTTTGATGTCACTGGTGCAGTTGTCATGCCACAGTAAGGTTGTGATGTCAATAGTGACACTGTGGTGTCACAGAGAGGCTGTCATGTTTCAGTGAATCTGTGAGGTCAGTAGTGAGGATCTAGTGTCATAGTGAGACTAGGTAGGATGTCAGTGATGTCGCATTGAGACTATGACTTTAGAGGTGAGCCCATGATGTCATAGTGAGGCCGTCATATCACAGTGAGGCTATAACCACAGAGATGAGCCTGTGTTGTCACAGTGAGGCTGTGATGTCACTGGAGTGAGACTATAACATCACAGTGAGGTTGTGATTTCAGTGGTTATGCTGTGATGTCAGCATGAGACTGATGTGAGTGATGAGGGTATGGTGATGTCACAGTGTGGCCGGCATGAAACTGGTGAGTCTGTGATGCCACCGTGAGGCTTTGAAGTCTCCATGTGGCTGTGGTGTCACTGTGAGCCCATCATTTCATGGGGAGTTGGTAATGTCACGGTGGAGGCTATGAGGTCACAGTGAGACTGTGATGTCGGTGGCAAGGCTGTGAGGTCAGAGTGAGTCTATGTCATTAGTGATGCTGATATGTCACATTGAGGCTGTGATGCCAGAGTGAGGCTATGTCAGAAGTGAGTATGGGATGACACCATGAAGCTGTTATGTCAGTCGAATGGCTGATGTCACAGTGAGGCTGTGATGTCACTGTCAGATTGTAGTGTCACAGTGAGGCTGTGATGATCCAGTGTGGTCATGATGTCACAGTGAGGCTCTGATGACACAATGATATTGTGATGTCACTGGAGAGGGTTTGCTGGCACAGTGAGGCTGTGATGTTAGTGGTGAGACTGATGTCACAATGAGGCTGTGATGTCAATGGTGAAGTTGTGAAGTTGCAATCAGGCTTCGTTTCCTTTTTTCTTTTATTTATATAAAATAATGTCATGTAATGATCCAGACAATATTTCCTTAAAACAATACTCTGTCATGTGGGACCTTGTCAAAACAGCATGGTTGGATAAGGTCATGGAACAAACACATCACACAAACACGGCCTCACCACTGGTATCCTACCTGGCCTTTCCATGACACCACAGCCTCACCACAGATAGTACAGTCTCACAGTGATGTGAAAGCCTCAGCAGTGATGTCATAGCCTTTGACATCATAAACAGTGACACCAGAGCCTCACATAATACATGACTACCTCATTGTGACATCAGTGTTCCAACAGATATCACAGCCTCACAGTGACCTCACAGCCAAACTGTGACCTCACAGTCTAACCTGTTACCTCATAGACTCACCTGTTACATTATAGCCTCATGGTGAAATCAGCTTTGCCCCTGACATCACATCTTCCACAGTGACCTCACAGCCTCACTGTGACAACACAACCTCCCTATGGTGTGACAGCCTCACAATGACATCACAGCTTCACAGGGATATCACAGCCTCACTATCGCATTATAGCCTCATTTGTGACATCACAGCCTCATTGTAACATCACAGCCTCCCTCTGACATCACAGCCTCACTGTGACATAACAAGCTAACCTCTGAAAACATAGCATCAGTGACACCATGGACATCCTGCCAAGCCTTGTTATGACAGCACAGCCTCATCACTGACATCTCAGGCTGACAGTCACATGACAGCCTTTACAGTGACACCACAGCCTCACTGTAACATTTCAGCCTCATCACTGACATCAGCTTCTCTTCTCACATCACAACCTCAATGTGACATCAGAGCATCACCATGGACATCATAGTATCACTGTGACATCGCCTTGCCACTGACATCACAGTATCACTATGACCTCAGTGGTGAATATGTGATGGCACCATGAAGCTATTATGTCAGTGGAAAGGCTCTATCATAACATTACAAACTCCCTCTGACATCACACACTCATGGTGACACCACAGACACACGGTGACATCAAACCCTCATGGTGGCATCACGGCCTCACCAGTGACATGCCAGCCTCACTGTGACATCCTACCCTCATCACTCACATCAGCCTCATTTTGATATCACAGGCTAACCACTGAAATTACATCCTCACTGTGATGTCAGTCTCACTCCACTGATGTCATTGTCTCACTGTGATATCTCAGCATTAGTGTTGACAACACAGCCTCACTGTGACATCACAACCTCAACTCTGAACTTCAATGAGATTACATCCTCACTGTGATGTCAGTTTCGCTCCACTGACGTCACAGTCTCACTGTGATGTCTTGGCATCAATGGTGATAACACAACCTCACTGTGACATCCCAGGTGCACTGTGACATAACAGCATCAGTGAGACATCACAGCCTCATGGTGACATCATAGCCACACTGTGACATCAGAGCCTTACCACTTGTATCCTACGCCCGTGACAATGACACAACAGACTCATTACAAATAGCACAGGCTCAAATATACAGCCTTAACAGTGTCATCATAGCTTTTGACTCAGGTTATAGCCTCACTGTGACCTGATGGCACCACTAAGACATCACAACCTGTGACATTGTAGCCTCACTGTTTCATCACAGCCTCACTATGAAATCACAGGCTTACCTCAGAAATTATAGCCTCGTCACTGACATCCAACCTAACCTATGACACCACAGTCGCACCACTGACCTCACAGGCTCAATGAAACATGACAGGTTTCGTGTGACACCACAGTGTTGCTATTGACATCACAACATCACTGACATCAAAACATCCCCAGTGACATCAAAGTCCCACAGTGACATCAGAGCCTCTCCTGTGACATCATAGCCTCACTGTGACTGCACAGCCTTACGCTGACATCCTAACCTCACTGTGAAATCCAAGCCTCACACCTGACATCACAACCTCACTGTGACATAACAACTTATCCAGTTACAACACAAACTCACAGTGATATCACAGTCTCATTATGACATCATAGCCATACTGTGACATCAAAGCATCACTGTGACATAAAGCTTCCACTCTGACATCACAACCTCAAGTGACATCACAGCCTCACAGTGACATCACAGCTTCACAGTGATATCACAGCCTCATTGTGGCATTATACCCTCATTTCTGACATGACAGGCTCGCTGTAGCTCAAAAACCTCACCTCTAACACCACTGCCTCACTGTAACATAACAGGTAAACTCTGAAATCATAGCATCAGTGACACTATGGACATCCTGCCTAAGCTCGCTATGACACCATAGCCTCATCACTGACATCTCAGGCTCATGGTCAAATGACCACCTCAACAGTGACACTACACCATCCCTAGGCATCACAGCCTTGCCAGTAACCTGAAAGCCTCATTGCGACATCTTAGCCTCATCATTGACATCACCTTCACTTCTGATATCACAGCCCAACCATAGAAATCTCAGCCAAACTGTGATGTCATAGTCTGTCACCACTAATATCAGCTTCACTGTGATATCACAACCTCACGGTAACATCACAGCCTTACAGTGACATTATGGCCTCTCCTTTGATATCCTAGCCTCAGTATGACTGCACAGCCTCGCCACTGACATCCTAAACTCGCTGTGAAATCCAAGCATCATCCCTGATGTCATAGCCTCACTGATATCTCATAGAATCTGTCCTGACATCAGAGCCTCACTGTGAAATCACAGTCGCACACTGACCTCATGCCTGCCCACTGACACTACACGTTTGCCTGTTACATAATAGCCTCACTGTGACATCAGTCTTGCCACTGACATTACAGCCTCACTGTGACATCTGAGCCTCATAACTAACATCAGCCTCACTTCTGAAATCACAGTCTAACCACTGAAATCTAGTCCAACTGTGATATCATAGTCTATCACCACTGATATCACAGCTGCACTGTGATATCACAACCTCATGGTTATATCACTTCATTACAGTGACATCACAATGTTTCCTCTGTCATCACAGCCTCAGTGTGCCTGCACAGCCTCACCACTGACGTCCTAAACTCATTGTGAAATCCAAGCATCACCCCTGATGTCAGACCCTCACTGACAAATCAGAAATCAGTCCTGACATCAGAGCCTCACTGTGACATCACAGACTTACAGTGACCTCACAGCCTGCCCACTGATACCACAGGTTCATTTGTTACATGTTAGTCTCATTGTGACATCAGTCTTGACACTGACATCACTGCCACACTAGTGACAGCACAGCCTTTGACATCACAGTCTCACCAGTGTGTCACATAATAGGTTCACCACTGACATCATGGTGGTGATGCATTATGTGTTATGATGGTTATGCTTTCCTAACCTTAAGAGCAAAATGATGGATAAACAAGGAAAGGGGAAGAGGAGAGGGCCGCCTGCTCACATTAAGACACCATGAGCAAATAAACATAATACCAAATGTGCTGCTCACTGAACTTTACGACAGTGTGCGTCTCATCCACGTTGCAGTGTCATAGTGTCGTTCATTTTCGGAATTAACCAGACATATCACTTCACCAACTAAGATCAGCCATGCACCACCACCTGGAGTGCATATGGCCCAGGGTAATAAGTAAACCATAAAGTCTCTCACTAAGCACAGGATGCTTAGATCCAAAACACCTCTCCATATGTCCTGCACTAGATTTATCCCTGGACGTTGGTTATCCTTTTAGCAGTTGTTTTCACTTTCACCTTGGTTCTAGTCATTGCTTTTTATTTTCTGTGCTCTTTTGCCTGGTCCACTCGGTTCCTAGTCATCTCTGCTCTATTAGGGAACCTTTCCTTTCCATGATGGTAATTTACCACCCCATCAGAAGGCACCCTAGCTGACTGCCCTTAAGGGTCTACTAGACTTATGTAGGATCAAAGTGAAACCAAAGAACTTAGAAGATTTTTGGGAGGAAGCTTTAATCTAAGCTTTTTGGATTTCCCCAGAAAATGTCTGGGACCCACAGATTTGGATGGGAGTGCTCTTCCAGGCCTGTAAAAGAGACATACAGGAAGATCATATGCCTCCTGCCTCCTTTGTTCCCATCCTCCTCGGCATCATAGCAAGCCTTAAAGGATCCTCCACTGAGGAAGTGACTAATTGCTTTTCAAACCTTATCAAGCAACAGTAAAGGAAAAATTCACAGAGAGAAGAGATAGAAAGGCAACAGAAAATGTTAGCAAAGCGGAAACCTCCTGCCATGAGTTGAGGCCACTACCTGGAGGAGCATGGAGCAGTGGCAGTGGCAGAAATGATGGAAGAATTGAATAGACTAGACCCACGAGGGAAGGAATTATTAGATGCCAGGTTTCCTGGAGTTCGTGTTAGTAAGGGTCCACTCAATACTGAGTGTGCAGCAAACTCGCCCTCTATCTGCTTCTCACCTGACTCCCAGGGTCTGGGTTGTGACACCGGTCCTGCTCCTCCACTTACCCAAGTCCGTGAGATCCCTGCTGATTTCGACCTCTTTTCCCTGGCTGTCCAGGCAGGGATTCAGCAACAACCAGTGACATCATAGATTCACTATGACATCATTCCCACCATTGACATTCCTGCCTTATTGTGACATTACAACTTCACCACTGACATCACAGCCTCACTGTGATATCACGCTCTCCACTAATATCAGCCTCCCTCTGCCATCCAAACCTCTACACAGACATCAAAACATCACTGTGTTGCCATTGCATCACTGTGACATCATAGTCACATTGGGTCCTCACAGCCTCACTGTGATATTACAACTTAGTGCCATCACAGTTTCACTGTGACATCACAAACTCTGTGTCATCAGCTTTGCAATTCACATAACAGTCTTATTGTTATATCACATACACTCTGACATAGCCTCACTGTGTCATCACAGCCTCAATGTGATTTCGCAGCATTGCCATTGACATCACAGTCTCACTGTGACTTCACAGCATCCACTGGGACATCATCAACTCCCTCTGATATCATAGGTTCACTGTGAAACCACAGACACACGGTTACATCACACTTCCACTGTGACATCACAGCCTCATCAGTGACAACACAGCCTCACCTGTGAAATCCGCATCACCCCCCTTTCCCCACCTACCCGCCTGGGATCCATGCAGTCCAGCAAGGACAAACTGTGTCCCAGGTAAATACCCCCTGCTCAACCCCAAACCCCAGGTAACCCACTAGTCCCAGCTCTTTCCACCAAACAGTTGGAGCAGGTGCTGCTCCAGGCCAATGAGGACCCCTGGGCTCCACCCCAGATCCCCAGGTTAATTGCACCCACCGCCAGCACCTCTGCCCTTTCCCTGCCCACTTACCTGGAATGCACGCAATCTAGTGAGAACACACTGCACCCTGGTCCAGGGAGGACACACTGCTCATCAGAATTCAACAGAGTCCAAAGAACACCGAAGGCCACACATCTGAAATCCTCTAAATTCATCCTGTCACATGGGAGACATTCTCCACATCCAGCCCAAAGATAAGTAAACCTCCTTTTTACCATCCTGTTCCTTCAATTATTAGTTACTGCAGAGTAACTTTTCCATATAGCCACCTCCCAAAACATATACAACTTCAGGGATTATGCAACTCACTCTCACATATCACCAAGGTACTAAATTGTAAAAGGCACTACCATACTAATATTCACCCCCTGTCCACCCCCTGTACTAACTGTCTAATAGCCTCATCTAGGAAACAACAATAGCAACAGCCAAGGTAAACACTAGTAATAACTGCCTGAGAGTAGTGATACTAACGAACTCAGTTCAGTCAAAAACACGCAGAAATTGATAGAAAGGCTTAAGAGATAAAATGATAATATCCAAGTCAATGTGTAAATCCATGAGAAACAAAACTCAAGAAAACAAATCTCAATCTCCCACTGAAAAAATTAACCCCATAATGATAGGCTCCAAGCAGAACAAATCCACAGAAATAGCCAAGAAACCCTGACCCAAGATGTTTTGTAAACAAAGCATGATCATTACAATGATCATAAGGAAGAAAGAGGAAATCTTGTAGGAGTTGAATAACCACATCAACCACTTTGAAGAGGAACACAACAGACACTTGAAGGAGTTGATATAAAACAGATCAAGAAACAAAAATAGGCATAGAGCAGTTAAAACAGATTCAAGCAGAGTTTAAAACTGAACTAAAAGACAAGTTATCCTCTACCCAGAACTCAACAGAGTCTTATCAGCAGAACAAATGAAGCAGAAAATAGAATTTCAGATCTTGAAGACAAAGTGGGACTATTAACCAGCTTCATGGAAGAGGTTGTTAAAGCCAAAAAGATACAAAGATACTTGAGAAGACTATTTAAGAGTTATGGGACACCCTGGAGAAGCCTAACACATGCATTCATGGAATACCAGAGCAAGAATCCCAAAATACCACACCTGAGGAAATTTTACAAACTATCATAAATGAAAACTTCCCTCATCTAAAGAGTGAGAGGACCATCCAAATACAAGAGGCATTGCACACCTCAAACAGATATAACCAAAATAGAAAGTCACCAGAGCAAATAATAGTCAAAACACTCCACATTGAAGACAAAGAAATGGTGCTGAGATCTTCAAGGGAAAATACTAGTCACTTTTAAAGGTAAGCCTATTAAAATAGCAAATGACTTCTCAATGGAATCAGTAAAAGCAAGAAGTTTGGAGAGACATACTGTAAGTATTGAATGAGCTAAAATGTCAACCCAGGCTGACATCCTGGCAAAACTATCCATCATGATCGAAGAAGAAAGAAAAGATATCCAGGACAAAGACAACTTAAAGGCTTACATGTCTACCCAACTAGGCCTTCAAAAAATACTAGCAATTATATTCAAGTTTGAAGAAAATAAACAAGCATATCCAGGAGGACAGAAGGGAAGTATAATACCATCAAAACCTAAAAGCCAAATAACACACAAAAGCCAACAGACATAAAAAATGTCTGGATTTAAAAACAATTTCTCTATCATAACATTAAATGTCAATGGAATTAACTCACCAATCAAGAAACAAAGATTACAAACCTGAATTAAAAATAACAACCCATCAACCTGCTACATTCAGGAAACTCATCTCACCACAAAAGATAGGCACATCCTAAAAATAAAAGGATGGTCCAAAATTCTGCAAGCTAATGGAACAAGGAAACAGACAGTGGTAGCCATTATGCTGTCAGACAAAATGAACTTCAAATTAAAAAAAATCAGAAGAGACACAGATGAATACTATATTTTAGTCACAGGTACAATTCACCAGGAAGACTTCACAATACTGAACATATATGCACCTAATACGAGACCGCCCACAATTATTAAGCAAACCCTACAGCGTCTAAAGTGAGAAATCAACTCCCAAACGATAATTCTGGGGATTTCAACACTGCCCTCTCAACATGAGATAGATCAAAAGGTCAAAAACTTAACAGAGACACATTGCTACTTAATCAAATTCTTACGGAAATGGACCTTACTGATCTCTATCGAACTTTCCAACTATGCATCAAAGAATACACATTTTTTCAGCAGCACACGGAACTTTCTCCAAAAGAGACCACATATTGGGTCACAAATTGAATCTCCACATATACAGGAAAGTTCCAGTTCTAGCCTGTACCCTATCAGACCACCATTGTTTAAAGCTTGACATCCACAACACAAGCAACAGAAAATACACTAATTTCTGGAAACTAAATACTATGATGTTGAATGAGAATAGGATCAGGAAGAAATTAAAAAGGAAATTCAAGATTTCCTGAAAGTGAAGGATAATGAAAATACAACTTATCAAAATCTTTGGGACACAATGAAAGCTGTCCTAAGAAGTAAGTTCATAGCTCTTAATGCCTACATAAAAAATAGAAACATCACAAATAAATAACTTAACAATGCAGCTCAAAGCTTTAGAGACACAAGAGAAATCTGATCCCAAAAGCAGTAGAAAAGAGGAGATTAGCAAAATCCAGGGAGAAATATCCAAAATTGAGATAAGGAAAATGATACAGAGAACCATCCAGTCAAAAAGCTGGTTCTTTGAAAAAATCAGTAAGATTGACACACCCCCTAGCTAAATTAACCAAAAGCAAGAGAGAGAAAACCCAAATTAACAAAATTAGAAATGAAAATGGAGTATCACTACAGATACCCAAGACATTCAGAGAATTATAACTCATATTTCAAAAATTTATACTCTGTAAAATTTGACAACACAAAAAAGTGGATTAATTCCTAATTAAGCACAAATTACCTAAATTGAATCAGGAAGTTTTCAATTATTTAAATAGTCCTATAGTCCTATAACATATAAGGAAATTGATGAAGTAATCTCGAATCTTCCCATCAAAAAGTGTCCTGGACCAGATCTATTCAGCACAGAGTTCTACCAAACATTTACGGAGCTAATAACACAAACACTCCTTAAACACTTCCATCAATAACAAATGAAGGAACACTACCAAATTATTTCTATGAAGCTAATATCATCTTAATCCCAAAACCTAATAAAGATACACTTAAAAAAGAAAACTATAAGCCAATCTATCTGATGAACACAGATGCAAAGATTCTTAATAAAGTCAGATTCAAAAACATATCAAAATGATCATCCACAGGGATCAAGTAGGTTTATCCCAGGCACACAAGATTTGTTCAACATATGCAAATCATTAAATGTAATTCACCATATAAATTCTAGACCACAATATATTCTCCATAAATGCAGAAAAAGCTTTTGACAAGATCCAACAGCTCTTTATGATCAAAACCCTAGAGAAAGTTGGAATGGAAGGAACCTTTATCAATATAATAAAAGCTGTATACAATAAACCAATAGCAAGGAATATACTCAATGGGGAAAAACTTGAAGCATTCCCGCTTTGATCAGAAACTAGAGAAGATTGTCCACTTTCACCACTTCTATTCAATATTGTATTTGATATCTTAGCTGAAGCCATGAGACAAGAAAGGGAGATAAAAAGGATTCAAATTGGCAAGAGAGAAGTCAAGTTATCTCTATTTGCCGATGACATGATGCATGATGACATAAGTGATCGCAAAAACTCCACCAGGAAGCTCCTGAAACTAATACAGAAGTTCAGTAGGGTGGCAGGATACAAAATAAATGTACAAAAATCAGTGACCTTCCTATATGCCCAGAATGAAAGAAGTGAAAAAGCCCTGAGAGAAACAATCCCATTTACTATAGCCCCTAAAAAAGGAAATACCTTTGTATAAACCTAACCAAGGAAGTAAGAGATCTTTACAATGAAACCTTTAAAACCCTAAAGAAAGAAATTACAGAAGATACCAGAAGGTGAAAAGATCTCCCATGTTCCTGGATTGGCAGAATCAATATCATAAAAATGACCATCCTACCTAAGGCAATATACAGATTCAATGCTATACCAATTAATATCCCAAAGCAATTTTTTAAAGAAGTTGACCAACAATCTCAAAATTCATATGGAGGCACAAAAGACCAAGGATAGCAAAAAAAAAAAAAAAAACCTGAATAACAAAAACACTGCTGGAGGTATCACCATACCAAACCTTAGTCTATACTACAAATCCAAAGTTATAAAAAGAGCCTGGTACTGGCTCCAAAATAGACATACAGATCAATGGATAAGGTTTGAAGACCCAGATATAAGCCCACAAAATTACAGCCATTTGGTCTTTGACAAAGGGGCCCAAAAAATTCAATGGAAAAAGAACAGTATCTTCAACAAATGGTGCTGGCAAAACTGGACGTCCACATGCAGAAGATTAAAATTCGAACCGTATTGGTCACCATGTACAATACTTAATTCCAAATGGATCAAGGAATTTGATATAAAGCCAGAGACTATAAAACCTTAGTTGAAAGGGTAGGGAACTCTCTTGAGCTGAATGGACTAGGCCAAGAGTTCCTAAATGGAAATCCAATAACACAGTCACTACAACCAATACTCAACAAATGGGATCGTATGAAATTAAAGAGCTTCTTTCAGATAAAAGATTATAACTTGAGCACAAAGGCAACCCACAGAACGGGAGAAAATCTTCACTATCCACATATCTGATAGAGCTCTATTATCCAGAGTGCACAATGAACTTAGAAAACTAAACACCAATGAAACAAATGGCCCACTTAAAATATGGGCCTTGGAACTTAAAAGAAACTTTAACAGTGACAAAATTAAAATGTCTAATAAATATCTTAAAAAATAATCCACATCCTTAGCCATTAGGGAAATACAAATCATTTCACTCTGGTCAGGATGGTAAAAATCCACAATACAAACATGATCAAATGCTGGAGAGGATATGGCGAAAAGGGAACACTCCTACATTGTTGGTGGGAATACAGGCTTATAAAACTACTCTGGTGAGCTGTCTGGCGATTCTTAAAAAAGTTAAACAATGAAATGCCATAATATGTGCTATTCCATTTTTGTGAGTAATCCCCCATACAGCAAAAATTCACCTCAATAGCACAATCACGACCATGTTCATAGCAGCACTGTTTACAATAGCAAAGTCATGGAATCATCGCAAATGCCCAACCATTGACACAGAAAATTAAATGCCATATGTACTCCCAAGTAACAAATCCTCTTAGTAACACACTCAAAGATTAATCTGTAGTACATAAAGTAATTGCAAAGATCATAATCAGGGATGGAAGGGGAAGGAGAGCCCCGCCAGAGGCAAGGAGAGAGGGGATCATGTTACAGCAGGAAAATAGGCCACCATCAAAGACTGCAAGTAAGTTATGAGACATCTGGTTAAGCTCACAAACGTTCCTTACTGGTCACTTGCATCAGAAAGGGTATGATTATACTAGACAGGAAGGGCATAAAGTATGGCCGATAACAGGTAACCATCCTGCAAATGGGAGACTGACTCCTCTCACTGAAAACTCCTCCTCTTATTCAATCTACCTTTGAATCTGCTCTTATAAGACTCTATTTTAACAGCCTTTTATCTCTGGCCAGGGGGTTATATCCAATACCCATCAGGATGGAGCCAAGAGTGGTGCAGGAGCAGCAAAACTGAAAAAAATTAAAAAACCATAATTTAGAAAATCAGAAACTGCACATAAACCACCTGAAACCAGGCCAGCCTAATCTCTCCCCATCCTAAAGCTCAGGAAAATTTGTGGAAGAGAAGGTTGTAAGAATGTAAGCACCTGGGGCTGGAGAGGTGGCTCAGGATTAAGCCTCTGCCTTGCAGGCAGAAGGTTCTGAGTTCGGATTCCAGATCCCACGTATAGACACCAGGCAGAAGCGGGGCAGCCTGCGCTTCTGGTCCTGGTAGGGCAGAGCCTGTGAATCCCGGGGCAGAGTAAACAAGAAGGAGGTGGAGGCAGCCAATGGTGCTTCCCAAATTAATCTGTGGTTCTACACACACATACACAAACACGTGCGTGCACATATATACGCACACACGCACAATTGAATAAATAATAAAAAAAAGAAAGTAAGAGCCTATAGATGGAGAGGAGCAACACTATGCAAGTTACTCCATATAAGTTAGGGCCGAAGTAATCAAAACAGGACTTTGCATAACCCGCGCAATGAGCAACACTGAACCCCCAAACACTAGTATGGAGCACAGGCACTAGGATTCTTAGAAGTAAGGGATTAACATCCACAATAGTGTTCCTGTATTAAAGAAGAACACAAAAAAGAGCTCTAGGCAGTGCTACTGAGTCCTTACACCTCATCAGAGAGGAGAACCTAGTGGGAAGTTTGACAGACACACTAAAGAATGCTCCAGGAATGGGGGACACTGGGAGAAGGGGATGGAGGGGGGAAAGAAAGGGGAAAGGGAAGGAGCAGGGGAGTTCCAGGGATGGGAGAAAGGAGGAAGGGGAATGGGCTACTTATCAACTTTGTATGAGTGGAAAAAAATCAGATAATCAGGCCTTATTCAGTAACCCCAACTGATAAATAGATGCCATGCTCAATACAGCAGTGCAAGGATGACAGTAGTTGGAAAGAGCTGAACAGTTGGCTAGGGAATTTAAAACTTATATATATATGTATATATATATATATATATGTATATATATATGTGTGTATATATATATATATATATATATATATATATATATATATATATGACTTTGCATAACCCACGCAATGACCAACATTGAACTCCCATGCCATGGGCATGCCATGGGCATATGTACTGTTTGCAAATGATTTGGAGTCATTACAAAATCTGTAACGATTTAGGCATGCAATTTATTTATTTGATTTTTTTTTTTTTTGCTTCAAGACAATGTCTCCCAGTATAATGTAACTTATAATAACATTAAAACTGGACAAGAATTTAATTTATAATATCTTGTTGCTTAAGTTGTTTCAATTGCAAAAGTAATCACAACCACTCTGTGTTCACAGCCTCACAGTGACATCACAGCTTCACAGTGATATTACAGACTCTCTCTAGCCTTATAGCCTCATTTCTGACATCATCGCTTCACTGTGAAATCACATCCTCACCCCTGGCATCACAGCCTCATTGTGACATAACAGGCTAACATCTGAAATCATACCATCAGTGACATCACGGACATCCTGCCTAGCCTTGCTATGACACCACAGCCTCATCACTGACATCTCAGGCTCACGGTCACATGCCAGTCTCAACAGTGACACTACAGCCTCCTTGTGGCATTCACAGCCTCACTAGTAACATCCCAGCCTCACTGTTACATCTCAGCCTCGTCACTTACATCAGCCTCACTTCTGACATTACAGCCTAACCACTGAAATCTCAACTGGTTTCATAATCTCTCACCACTGATATCTGTGATATCATAACATCACAGCCTTTGACATCACAGCCTCACCAGTGTCACTGTCACGTAAAAGGTTCGCCACTGACATCGTAGCCTCACAAGTGACATCGTAGACTCGCTAGGACATCATTCTCACCACTGACATTTCAGCCTTATTGTGACATCATACCTTTACCTGTGACATCACAGCCTCAATTGTGACATCAGTCTCACCACTAATATCTTAGCCTCACTGTGCCATCCAAACCTCTCTAGTGACATTACAACCTCACTGTGACATCACAACCTAACTGTGGCATCATGGCCACACTGTGCCAGCACAGTCTTATGGTGACAACACAACTTTACCACTGATATGGCAGATTCACGGTGACATCATAGCCTGTCCTCTTTCATCACAGCCTCAGTGTGACTGCACAGGCTCACCACTGACATCCTAACCTTACTATGAAATCCAAGCATTACCCATAATGTTACAAATTCAATGAAATTTCACAGAATCAGCCTTGACATCAGAGCCTCACAGAGATATCACATCCTCACAGTGATCTCACAGCCTACCCACTGACACCACAGGCTCAACTGTTACATAATAGATTCATTGTGACATCAGTCTTGCCACTGACATCACAAGCTCACTATGAAAACACAGC
This sequence comes from Typhlomys cinereus, assembly GCA_023101885.1. Taxonomy (NCBI): domain Eukaryota; kingdom Metazoa; phylum Chordata; class Mammalia; order Rodentia; family Platacanthomyidae; genus Typhlomys; species Typhlomys cinereus. Next base: position 1,397,851 of record JALPQD010000465.1, on the reverse strand, counting down.
CTGCAGAGTGAAATCACTTCATAGTCACATGACAATCCACAGGGACATACAACCTTCACAGTGACATCACAGCCTCAGTGTGACATCACGGACTCACAAGTGACAGCACAGTCTCACCTGTAACATCAGCATCACTGCTGACATTAGTCAGAACACTGACATCACTACCATACCAGTGAGAACACAGCCTTTTAGTCAAAGCCTCACCAGTGTCACTGTCATGAAATAGGTTCACCACTGACATCATAGCATCACCGGTGACATCATAGACTCATTATGACATCTTCTTCACCACTGATATTCCAACCTTATTGTGACATCATACCTTCAACAGTGACAGCACAGCCTCATTGTGACATCAGCTTCACCACTAACATTATAGCCTCACTGTGCCATCCAAACCTCTCAAGTGACATCAAACCATCAGTGTGTCATCAGAGCCTCACTATGACATCATAGCCACTTTTTGTCCTCACAACCTCACTGTGACATTACTACTGACACTGGCATCACAGCCTCACTGTCACGTCACAAACTCACTGTGACATCAGCCTTTCCACTGACATAATAAGCTCAGGGGGACATCACATACAAACTTCTGACAGTCTTACTGTGATATCACAGCCTCACTGTGACAACATAGCCTCAGTTTGACACCTGCCCACTGACACCATAGGCTCACATGTTAGATCATAGCCTCATTGTGACATCAATCTTGCCACTGACATCACAGCCTCACTGTGACATCATAACTTCCAGAGTGATATTGCCTCATGGTGACATGATAGACCACAGTGACATACAACCCTCACAGTGACATCATAAATAATCAATGACATCAGGCCTCATCAGTGACAGCACAGCCTCACCTGTGCCAACAGCATCTCAACTGACATTATTCAGAACACTGACATCACTGACATACCAGTTACAACACTGCCTTTGATGTCGCAGCCTCACCAGTGTCACTGTCATGTAACGGTTCACCACTGACATCACAGCCTCACCAGTGACATCATAGACTCACTGTGATTTCTTTCTCATCACTGACATTCCGTGCTTACTGTGACATCACTCCTTCATCAGTGACATTACAGCCTCATTGTGACTTCACAGCATCATCCACTGACATCAGAGACTCACTGTGACATCAGTCTTGCCATGGACATCACAGACTCACGATGACCTCACAGCCTCAATCGTGACATCACCAACTCCCTGTGACATCATGGTCTCATGGTGATGCCACATGAACATGACATCAGAGTTTCACAGTGGCATCACAGCCTAATCAGTGACATGCCAGGGTCATTGTGATGATGTCACATACCCTCATCACTCACCTCAGATTCATTCTCACAGTACAGCCTAACCACTGACAACACAAACTCACTGTGATATCACAACTTCCCCACTGACATCACAACTTCATAGTGACATCACAGCCATATTGTAACATCTCAGCATATCATGCCATCAACGAATTGAAACATAAAGTTACACCTCTGATATCTTAGTCTCATTGTGACATCACAGATTCAGTTTGACACAATAAACTCAATGTGACATTAGAGCCTCACCAGTGACAATACACCGTTGAAATCATAACCATACTGTGACATCACAACCTCACTGTGACATCACAGCCACACTGTGCCAGGACAGCCTTACTGTAACATCACAGCCTCACCATTGATAGGACTGACTCACTGTGATATTACAGCCTCCCCAATGACACCACAGCCTCATGGTGACATCTTAACCTCACTGTGGCATAACAGCCTCACCAGTTATATCACATCGTCAATGCAACATCTCAGCCTCATCTCTCACATCAGTCTCGCAGGTGCACTTTGACACCTCAGCCTCACTGTGACATCACAGCCTCACTATCATAGTTAAGCACAGATGTCAACTTGACTGTTGAGAGTTTGAGCTCTGGGCACAGTTGTAGAGAGTTGATGATTGAGTTAAGCCCAGAGCAAATCTGAAGGAGATTGTCTAGCTGATGGGGAAGACCCAGCCTATGGTGGGTGGTATTAGCCCCTGGACAAATCACAGAGAGCTGGTTGGGAGAGTTGGCAGCCTTCTGTTTACTTGGCCAGAGATGCTGGTCTGGCAAGTAAGGATTGTTCAGCCATTATGTGGTGATGTGTGGCCGGTGCCCTTGGCCCTGGTGTTGATATGTCCTCTCAAGCTGGACTGTGAACTTTAACCGGACTGTCGTAAGAAAGTAAACTCCTTGTTCCCTTAAGCTGTGTGATAGTCATTTATTGGCAATGCTGCAGGCTGACTGCAACAGTATTTGGCATCCAGGAAGTGGGGTGTTGCTTATAGATCTATGTAGATATTGTTGCTTTTGAATGGTTCTGTTGGGTAAAGTTGGAAATGCTTAAGAATCTTCACTTTGTGGATTTACAAATACTGTTCTTCAGAGTTTAGTGGGCCAATTGCTGAGAGAGATTATTTGGGCCCAATTTGTGATGAGAGGAACAAGAACTTTGGTAAATTTGAATTTAGAGGTGATGGACTGTTTTGCTTGATTGAGGAGAGGTGTGTTTGTGTCTGTGATGGTCTGGATGAGGAAAGGGCATGCAGCAGAACAGCTGCCATTGTTGGAGAAATGAATATCAGTAAAGGAAAACCTAGTGACTTGCACTGTGACTGGAGGAAATGCATACCGCTGTATGGCAAGTGTGTGGTTTGAAAACTCAGATTCCTTCAGGGGCTGAAAGTCCAAGTTAAAGGCACTTCTTACCTTTTGGAAGTTTGGCTGCCTAAAAGAGGCTTTTCCAGCATCAGTGCACAGAACTTGGTACAGCTGTGGCTCTAGTGAACCAAGCTTCATTTTAAACTCACTTCAGAGACTGGCAGTGTCCCCCAGGTGGTACTGGTTTTGGTGTACAATTACGGGGTTCATGAAGAGGAGCAAAAGCTTGGCATCAAGTGGAAGGCAGAGAGTCCTACACGAGAAGGTGAAGCTTATAGCTGAAGAGGAGAACCCAGAGTGTTTGAGATGCCAGAACCGTGAGATTCTGCTGAGGATGACTGCAAGTGGAGATTCAGCCTAGTTCCAAGAACGCTGCTTTTATAACTTTAAGCTGCAAACAGGGATTGGAAATGCCACCTTTGAGCCACTTTGACTACAATGAGCAACAGAAGATGGACACTGAAGTACAGGATGTGATAATTTGCTGGATTTTGATCTTAACTTGCTTTCTCATTGTTACAATGATTCTATTTGGAATATTTAAAGATTTTATTTGGCGTATTTAAAGACTTTTAGCTCCAACATTTTTAATAACTGAAATTTTAATGAGAATATTTTAAATTTTTATGAAATGTATTTATATTTTTAAGATAACTTTTAACATCTTGGGGACATGGAAAGTTACAGTTTAAAAGTGCTATTGTTTTTTGTGTCAAGTTGACAAGGGGTGGAGTGTCATAGTTAAGCACAGGTGTCAACTTGACTGTTGAGGGTTTGAGCTCTAGGCACAGTTGTAGTGTCGATGGTTGAGTTAAGCCCAGAGAAAACCAGAAGGAGATTGTCTAGTTAATGGAGAAGACCCAGCCTATGATTATGGGATTAGCCCCTGGATAAATCACAGAGAACTGGTTGAGAGAGTTGGCATCCTTCTGTTCACTTGGCCAGACATGCTGATCTGGCGAGTAAGGATTGTCCATTTCTCAGCCGACATGTGGTGATGAAATGGTCAGTTCCCTCAGCCCTGGTGTTGATACATGCTATCCTATCAAGCTGGACTGAGAACTGTAACCAGATTGTTGTAAGAAATTAAACTCCTTGTTTCCTTAAGCTGTGGGATAGTCATTTATCGACAATGTTGCAGGCTGACTGCAACAGTTATTGTGACATCACATCCTCATTGTAACATCACAGCTACAGTGTAACATCACAGCCTCACCACAGATAGCACAGGCTCACAGTGACGTGATGGCCTCAGCAGTGACATCATAACTTTTGACATCAGAAACAATGACACCACAGCATCACATCTCTCAACACTGATATTTCAACATTATTGTGACATCACAACTTCAACACTGACATCATAGCCTCATTGTGACATCAACCTCACCACTAACATCACAACTACACAGTGCCATCCAAACCTCTCCAGTGACATCACAACACCACTGTGTCATCAGTGCCTCACTGTATCATCAGAGCCTCACTGTGACATTGCAACCTGACAGTGACATTACAACCTTGCTGTGACATCACAGCCACATCTCTGACATCACAGCATCACTGCCACATCACAAACCTATTGTGACATCAGCCTTGCTACTGATATAATAGCCTCATGGTGACATCTCATACACACTTCTGACATATTCTCACTGTGAAATCACAGCCTCAATGTGAATTCATAGCAGCACCACTGATATCACAGCCTCACTGTGACATCAGCCTTGCCACTGACATCACAGTCTCACTGTGACCTCATAGCCTCAACTGTAACATCAGCAAATCCCTGTCACATCATGGGCTCACAGTGACATCACAGACAGTTGGTGACATCAAAACCTCATGGTGGTATCACAGCCTCACTGTGACATCATACCCTCATCACGCACATCAGCCTCATTCTGATATCACTGATATCTCAGCCTAACCACTGAAATCACATCCTCACTGTGATATCATAGTCTCACTCCACTGACAACACAGCCTCACTGTAATATCACGGCATCACTGGCAACAACATAGTCTCACTGTGACATCACATCTCTGAGGTTATATCCTCACTGTGGCATAACAGCCTCACTATGACAATCCTGGCTCACCTCAGAAATCGTTGCCCAACTGTGACAGTAAAGCATCAACTCTGACGTTTTAGCCTCACTGTTTCATCATAGCCTCAATATGACAAAACAGGCTCACTTCTGAAAGCATAGTCTCAATGCAACATCACACCCTCATCACTGACATCCTACCTAGTCTCACTAATGCACCACAGCCAGACCACTGACCACACAGGTGCACCAAAACATGACAGACTTCCTATAGCATGACATTGTCGCTATTGACATCACAACCTCACTGTGACATCACACTTACCCAGTGACATCACAGTCTCACTGTGCCATCACAGCTTCATTGTCAAATCACAGCCACACCATGCCATCAAAGGTTAACTGTAACATAAAGCTTCTCCTCTGATATCATAGCCTCACTGTGATTTCATAGTCTCAGTTTGACACAATAAACTCACTGTGACATTAGAGCCTCACTGGTGACAACACAGCCTCACCAATGACCTAGTCTCCTTGTGATAACATAGTCACTACTGACACCACAAACTCACTGTGATATTACAGCCACACTATGCCAACACAGCATCACTATGACATCACAGCCTCACCATTATATGACAGGCTCACTGTGATATCACAGTCTCGCCAGTGAACCACAGCCTCATGGTGACATTATAATCTCACTGTGGCATCACAGCTTCATCAGTTATATTCCATTGTCTGTGCGACATCTCTGCCTCATCGCCCACATCAGTCACATTTCTGAAATCACAGCCTAACCACTAACATCATAGCTACAAAGTGACATCACTGCCTCACAGTGACATCACAGTCTTACAGTGACATCATAGCCTTTGACATCATGAATAGTGACACCACAGCCTTGCCACTGACATCACATCTTCCACAGTGACCTCACAGCCTCACTGGGACCTTACAGCCTCACTGGGACTCAGTAATTTCACAGCCTCACAGTGAAATCGCAGCTTCACAGTGATCTTACAGCTTCACTGTGGCATTATTGCCACATTTCTGACATCACAGCCTCACTGTGACATCACAGCCTCACCTCTGACATCACAGCCTCACTGTGACATAACAGGCTAACCTCTGAAATCATAGCATCATTACACCACGGACCTCTTGCCTAGCCTCACTATGTCAGCACAGCCTCATCACTGATGTCTCAGGCTCACGGTCACATGACAACCTCAACAGTGACACCACACCCCTGGTTTGGGATTACAGCTTTAACAGTAACATCCCAACCTCACTGTGACATCATACCCTCATCACTCACACCAGCTTCATTCTGATATCACAGCCTTACCACTGAAATCACATACTCACCGTGAGTTCATAGTCTTGCTTCACTAATATATCCTCACTGTGATATTAGGGCATCACTGGGGACAATATAGCTTCACTGTGACATCACAGCCTCACCTCTGTGGTTATGGTCTCACTATGACATGACAGCCTCACTATGACATCACAGACTCATCTCTGAAATCATTGCACATCATTGACTCTCATTTTATAGCCTCTCTGTTTCATAACAGCTTCAATATAACTAAACAGGCTCATCTCTGAAATCATAGCCTCAACATGGCATCAAACACTCATCACTGACATCCTACCTAGGCTCATTATGGCACCAGAGCCACACCACTGATCTCATAGGCTCACTAAAACATGACAGCTTCCCTGTGACACCACAGCTATTGACATCAGAATCTCATTGTGACATCAAAATTTCCCCAGTGACATCACAACCTCACAGTGACATCACAGCCATACCATGCACTTAAAGCATCATTGTCATATAAACATTCACCTCTGACAACATAGTCTCACTGAGATATCACAACCTCAGTTTAACACAATAAACTCACTGTGATATTAGAGCCTCACCAGTGACATCACAGCCTCATGACAGTGACACCTCACAGTTGTCATAACCTCAATGTGGCATCACAGCCTAAACAGTTATATTACATTGTAATGTGACATCTCAACCTCATCTCTCACATCAGTTTTACTTATGAAATCACAGCCTAATGACTAACCTCACAGCTGCACTGTGACATCACAGCCTCACTGTGACATTACAGCCTCATGGTGACATCACAGGCACACTTTCATATCACAGCATCACCACTGGCATCCTACCTAGCCTAACTAGGACACCACAGATGGCACAGGCTCACAGTGACATCATAGCCTTTGACATCATAAACAGTGACACCACAGCCTCACATGTTACATCACTGCCTCATTGTAACATAAATCTTCCTTCAGATATCACAGCCTCACAGTGACCTCATAGCCTTACTGTGAAATCACAGTCTAAACTTCTATATCATAGACTCACCTGCTACATCATAGCCTCATGGTGAAATCAGCCTTTCTACTGACATCACATCTGCCACGCTGACATCACAGCCTCACTGGGACATCACAAACCCTCTGTGATGTCACAACCTAATTATCATGTCACAACCTAATTGTGACATCTCAGCCTCATCTCTGACAGCAAAGGCTCACCATGACACCACAGGCTAACCCCTGAAATCATAGCATCAATAACACCACGGATATCCTGCCTCCTTCGCTAAGATACCAAAGAGTCATCACTGACATCTCAGGCTCATGGTCACATGACAGCCTCAACAGTGACACCACAGTTTTGCTGTGGCATTACAGCCTCACCAGTAACATCCCAGACTCACTGTGACATCTCAGCCTCATCACTGACATCAGCCTCACTTTTGACATCATAGCTTAAACATTGAAATCACAGCCAAACTGTGATGTCATAGTCTATCACCACTGATATCACAGCCTCACTGTGATACTGTGATATCACAACCTCATGGTAACATCACTGCCTCAGAGTGACATCACAGACACTCCTCTGACATCACAGCCTCAGTGTGAATGCACAGCTCACTATGAAATCCAAGCATCACCCATGATGTCACAGCTTCACCGATATCTCATAGAATCAGCCCTGACATCAGAGCCTCATTGCAACATCACAGTCACACAGTGAACGCACAACCTTCCCACTGACACCACAGGCTCACATGTTATTTCATAACCTCATTGTGACATCACTCTTGCCACTGATATCACAGCCTCACAGTGACATAACATCTTCCATAGTGATAGTTCCTTATGGAGACATGGAAGCCCACAGTGACAGGATAGGCTCAGTTTGATATTACAGCCTCACCAGTGACACCACTGCTTCATAGTGACATCAAGCCTCACCAGTTTTGTCACTTTATCAGTGGGACATTTCTGCCTCATCCCTCACATCAGTCTCACTTCTGAAATCACAGCCTAACCACTGACTTCAAAGCCACACTGTGATGTCATAGTCTTGCTCTACTGACATCACAACCTCACTGTGACATCATAACTTCCCCAGTGACATCACAACCTCACAGTGACATCACACCTCATTGTGACATCACAGCCATACCGTGCCATCAAAGCATCACTGTGACATAAAGCTTCACCTCTGATATCATAGCCTCTCTGTGACATCACAGCCTTAGTTTGACACAATAAACTCACTGTGATATTAGAGCCTCACCAGTGACAATACAGCTTCATCAATACATAGTCTCCCTGTGAAAGCACAGTAACTACTGACATCACAACCTCAATGTAACATTACAACTTCATTGTGACATCACTGATATGGCAGGCTCACTGTGATATTAGTCTCACCAGTGATACCATAGCCTCATTGTGATGTCATAACTTCACCAATTATATCACATGGTCAATGCGACATCTCAGCCTCATCTCTCACCTCAGTCTCATTTCTGAAATCACAGCCTAACCACTGACCTCACAACTGCACTGTAACACCACAGCCTTAGTGTGAAATCACAACTTCACTATGACATCACAGCCTCATGGTGACATCACAGTTTCAATACTGGTATCCTACCTAGCCTTACTATGACACCAGAGCCTCACCAGAGATAAAACAGGCTCACAGTGACCTGTCAGCCTCAGCAGTGACATCATAACCTAAGACACCATAAACTGTGACACCACAGCCTTACAAGCTAAATCACTGCCTCACAGTTACCTCACAGCCTCATTGTGAAATTAGTCTTACCATTGACATCACACCTTCCACAGTAAACTCACAGCTTCAGAGTGACATCATAAACTCTCTAAGATGTCGCAGCCTCACAGTGACATCACAGCTTCACAGTGATATCACAGCCTCATTGTGGCCTTATAGCCTCATTTCTGACATCACAATCTCACTGTGACATCACAGCTTCACCACGACATAACAGCCTCACTCTCACATGACAGGCTGACCTCTGAAATCATAGCATCAGTGACATCACAGACATCCTGCCTAGCCTCGCTATGACACCACAGCCTCATCACTGACATCTCAGGCTCATGGTCACATGACAGCTTCAACAGAGACACCACAGCCCCGCTGTGGCATTTCAGCCTCATCACTGATATCAACATCATTTCTGACATCACAGCATAACCACTGAAATCTCAGCTGAACTGAGATGTCATAGTCTATCACCACTGATATTACAGCCTCACTACGATCTCACAAACTCAGGATGACATCACAGTGACATCACTCTGACATCACAGCCATAGTGTGACTGCATAGCCTCACCATTGAAGTCCTAATCTCACTGTGAAATCCAAGCATCAACCCTGACATCACAACCTCACTGATACCTCATAGAATCAGCCCTGACATCAGAGCATCACTCTGATATCACAGCCTCATAGTAACCTCACAACCTTCCCACTGACACCACAGGCTCACGTGTTATATAATAGCCTCATTGTAACATCAGTCTTGCCACTGACATCACAGCCTTCCTGTGACATCACAGTTCCAGAGTGATATCACCTCACACTGACATGGCAGCCCCCAGTGACATACAACTCTCACAATGACATAACAGCCTCACAGTGACATCAGAGCCTCAATCATGACAGCCAGCCTCACCTGTCACATCAGCATTGCCACTGATATTAGTCAGAACACTGACAACTCTGCCACACCAGTGAAAACACTACCTTTGACATCACAGCCTCATCAGTGTCACTGTAACATAAAAGGTTCACCACTGACATCATATCCTCCTCAGTGACATCATAGATTCATTATGATATGTTTCTCGCCATTGACATTCCAGCATTATTGTGACATCACACCTTCACCAGTGACATCACAGCCCCATTGTTTCTTCACAGCATGATCACTGACATCAGAGCCTCACTGTAACAGCCTTGCCACAGACATCATAGATTCACTGTGACCTCACAGCCTCAAATGTGACAACACCAACTCCCTGTGACATCATGGTTTTATGGTGACCCCACACGAAGGTGATGTCATCACAGTCTTACAGTGGCATCACTGTGACCTAAAACCCTCATGACTCATATTAGCCTCATTCTCACACAGCCTAAGCATTGGCATCACAACAATCACTGTGACATCACAACTTCCCCCATGACATCACAACCTCACAGTAATATCACAGCTTCATTGTGACATATCAGCCATACCTTACCATCAAAGCATTACTGAGACATTAAGCTTCACCTCTGACATCTTTGCCTCATCATAACATCATAGACTAAGTATGACTCAATAAACTCATTGTGATATTAGAGCATAACCAGTGACAATACACCCTCAACAATGACATAGTCTCCCTGTGAAAGCACAACCACTCCTGAAATCACAACCTCACTGTGACATCACAATCTCATTGTGACATCATAGCCACACTGTGCCAGCACAGCCTCAGTAAAACATCACAGCCTCACCACTGATAGGCCAGCTCATCATGATATCACAGCCTCACTGTGACATCACATCCATATGGTAACATCACAGCCACAGTGTGCCATCACAGTCTCACCACTGATATCTTACCTATCCTTACCATGACACCACAGCCTCATTACAGATAGCACAGGCTCATAGTGATGTGACATCTTCCACAGTGACCTGACAGCCTCATAGTGACATCACAGCTTCCCAGTGATATAACAGCCTCGCTGTGACATAACAGGCTAACCTCTGAAATCATAGCATCAGTAACACCATGGACACACTGCCTATATTTGGTATGAGACCACAGCCTCATCACTAACATCTCAGAATCATGGTCACATGACAGCCTCACTGTGGCACATCACTGTGGCACATCAGTCTCACCAGTAAGATTCCAATCTCATTGTGACATCTCAATTTCATCACTGACATCAGCCTCATTTCTGATATCACAGTCTAATCACTTAAATCACAGCTGAACTGTGATGTCATATTCTATCACCACTGATATCACAACCTCATTGTGATATCACAACGTTATAGTAACATCATTGCCTCAAAGTGACATCACAGTCTTAGTGTGACTGCACAGTCTTGACACTGAAGTCCTAACCTTACTGTGAAATCCATACATCACCCCTGATGCCACAGCCTCACTGGCATCTCATAGAATCAGCCTCACTGTGAAATAACAACCTCAGAGTGAACTCAAAACCTGCTAACTGACACCAAAGGCTCACCTGTTACATCATAGCCTCATTGTGCATCAGTCTTGCCACTGACATCACAGCCTCACTGTGTCAACACAGCTTCCAGAGTGATATCAACTCACAGTGTCATGACAGCCCACAGTGACATACAACCTTCACAGTGACATCACAGTCTCAGGATGACATCATGGCCTAACCAGTGACAGCTCATCCTCATCTGTGACATCAGCATCGCCACTGATATTAGTCAGAACACTGACATCACTGCCACACCAGTAACAAGACAGCCTTTGACACCATGGCCTCAGCAGTTTGTCATGTAATAGGTTCACCACTGACATCAGAGCCTCACCAGTGACATCATAGAGTTACTATGATATCTTTCTCACCACTGAAATTCCAGCCTTATTGCGACATCACACCTTCTCCAGGGACATTGTAACATCAGCATCACTATAATGTCAAAGACGAACTGTGCCATCCAAACCTATCCAATGATATCACAACATCACTGTGTCATCAGAGCCTCACTGTGACATCATAACCTCACCACTCTGGTTATAGCCTCATTCTGACATGATAGCATCACTATGACATCCCAGGCTCCCCTCAGATATCATTGTCCAACTATAACATCACAGTATTGACTCTGACGTTGTTGACTTATTGTTTCATCACAGTCTCACTATGACATCACAGGTTCACGTCTGAATTAATAGTCTCAATGCAACATCACCCCCACACCTGACATTATACCTAGCCTCACTATGGCAAAACAGTCCCACCACTGATATCACATGCTCACTGAAAAATGAACAGCCTCCTGTGAAACCACAGTGTCACAAGTGACATCATATCCTAATTGTGACATCACAAGTTCCACAGTTACATCACAACCTCAAAGTGACATCACAGCCTCATTGTGACATCACAACCATACTGTTGAAGTCAGCCTTCATGATTGCTGATAAATGACCATCAAACAGCTTAAGGAAACAAGGGGTTTATTTTCTTACGATTTCTGATTACAGATTTAGTCCAGCTTGATGGGAGAGCATGCACCAACACCAGGGCTGAGGGAACTGATCACACCATCACTGTATAACGGCTGAGAGATGGACAATCCTTACTTGCCAGACCAGCATGTCTGGCCAAGTATACAGAAGGATTCCAACTCTCTCAACCAGCTCTCTGTAATTTATCCAGGGCCTAATCCCACCCACCATGGGCTGGACCTTCCGCATCAGCAAGACAATCTCCTTCAGGTTTTCTCTGGGCTTAACTCAACCATCAACTTTCTACAACTGTGCCCAAAGCTCAAACCCTCAACAGTCGAGTTGACACCTGTATTTAACTATGACATATACCAGGCCATCAAGACATCACTGTGACATAAAGCTTCACTTCTGACATCAGAGCCTAATTGTGACATCACAGACTCACTGTGGCATCACAGCCTCACCAGTAACATCCGAGAGTCACTGTTATATCTCAGCCTCATCACTGACATCAGCTTCACTTCTAACATCACAGGCTAGCCTCTGAAATCTCAGCCAAACTGTGATGTCCTAATCTATCACCACTGATATCATAGCCTCACCAACATCACCAACTCACAGTAATATCACTGCCTCACAATTACATCATAGCCTCTCATCTGATATCACAGCCTCAGTGTGACTGAAAAGCCTCTCCAATCACATCCTAACCTCACTGTGAAATATCATCATTACCCTTGTCATCACAGCCTCACTGATATTTCACAGAATCAGCCCTGACATCGAGCATCACTATGACATCAGTCTCACCTGTGACATCAGCATCAACACTGACATTAGTCAGAACACTGACCTCACTGCCACACCAGTGACAACACAGCATTTGACATCACAGCCTCACCAGTTTCACTGTGATGTAATAGGTTCACCACTGTCATCATAGCCTTACTACTGACATCATAGACTCAGTATGACCTCTTTATCACCATAGATATCCCAGCCTTATTGTGACATCACACCTTCACCAGTGACATCACAGCCTCACTGAGACATTACAACCTGACTGACATAGCAGCCTCACTGTGACATCACAGCTTCACCTCTCAGGTTGTAGCCTCACTGTGACATAACTGCCTGACTATAACATCACAGACACATCTGAAATCATTTCCCAACTGTGACAATACAGCATCGACTCTAACATTATAGCCTCTTTGTTTCATCACAGCCTCAATATGACAAATCAATTCATTTCTGAAATCATAGCCTCAATGTGACATCACACCCTCATCACTGACATCCCACCTAGCCTCACTATGGCACTACAGCCACACTATTGACCTCACAGGCTCACTGAAACATGACAGCTTCCCTGTGACACCACAGTCTTGCTATTGACATCACAAACTCACTGTGACATCACAACTACAGTATGCCAATACAGCCTCACTGTGATATAACAGCCTAACCAGTGATATGACAAGCTCACCATAAAATCATAGCCTCAGCAGTGAACCAGAGTCTCAGGGTGATATAAAAATCTCCCTGTGGCTTCACAACTTCATCAGTTATATCAAATCATTTATGCAAAATCTCTAAGTCATTGCTCACATCAGTTTCACTTCTGAAATCACAGGCTAACACCTGACCTTACAACTACACAGAGACATCATTGCCTCACCGTGATATCACAGCATCACTGTGATTTCACAGCCTCACAGGGGCATCGTATCCTTTGACATCATAATTAGTGACACCACAGCCTCACATGTTACATCACAACATCTCTGTGATGTCACCACCTCATAGTGACATCACAGCTTCACAGTGATATCACAGGCTCATGACAGCCTCAACAGTGACACCACAGCCTCGCTGTGGCATCACACCCTCACCAGTAACATCTCAGCCTTATTGCATCATCTCAGCCTCAGCACTGATGTCAGCCTCACTTCTGACATCACAGCCTAACCATTGAAATCACAGCTGAACTGTGGCATCATAATCTATCACCAGTGATATCAGAGCCTCATTGGGACATCACAAACTCACCGTGATATCAGCCTTGCCACTGAAATAATAGGCTCATGATGATATCACATACACACTTTGACATAGTCTTACTGTGATATCCCAGCCTCAATGTGACATTACAGTATCAGCACTGACTGAGAGCCTCATTGTGACATCAGCCTTGTCTCTGACATCAATTTCACTGTGACTTCACAGCCTCCACAGCCTCCACCCATGATATCACAATCTCCCTGTGACATCACATTCTCATGGTGACATCACAGCCTCACTATGATATCACAGACTCGCCTCTGAAATCATTGCACATGTGTAACATCACAGCATTGACTCTGACATTATAGCCTCACACTTTCATCACAGCCTCACTATGACATCACAGCCATATTATGACATTACAGCCATATTGTGACATCACAGCCTCACCATTGTTTCCTTACCTAGACTTTTTAGGACACCACAGCTTAGCACAGGCTCACAGTGATGTGACATTTCATCAGTGAAATCATAGCCTCAATGAGACATCACACCCTCATTACTGACTTCCTACCTAGCCTCACTATGACACCACAGCCTCACCACTGAGCTCACATGCTCACTGAAAAATGACAGCCTTACTGTGACACCACAATTTCATTATTGACATCACAGCCCCACTTTGACATTACAACTTAACCAGTAGCATCACAACCTCATTGTGACATCACAGTCATACTGTCATCAAAGAATCACTCTGACATAAAGCTTCACATCTGACATCGTAGCCTCACTGTCACATCACTATCTCAGTTTGACACAATAAACTCACTGTGATATTAGAGCTTCACTAATGACAATACAGCTTTACCAATGACATAGTCTCCCTGTGAAAGCACAGTCACTACTGACATCACAACCTCACTGTGCCATCACAGCCACACTGTGACATCACAGCCTCACTACTGATGTGACTAGCTCACTGTGATATGACAGCAGCCTCCCCAATGATACCACAGCCTTATAGTGATATCAAAACCTCACTGTGACCTCACAGCCTTAACACTGATAGGACAGGCTCACCGTATTATTACAGCAGTCTCTCCAGTGACACCACAGCCTCATGATGACATCATAATCTCACTGTGACATTACAACCTCACCAGTGATATCACATAGTCAATGCAACATCTCAGCCTCATCTCTTACATCAGTCTCACTTTTGAGATCACAGAGTAACTACTGACCTCATAGCTGTACTGTGAAGTCACAGCCTCACTGTGACATCACAGTCTCACTGTGACATCATAGCCTCATGTTGACATCACAGCCATATTGTGACATTACAGCCATATTGTGACATCACAGCCTCACCATTGTTTCCTTACCTAGACTTTCTAGGACACCACAGCTTAGCACAGGCTCACAGTGATGTGACATTTCATCAGTGACATCATAGTCTTTTACATCATAAAACAGTTACAACACAGCCTCACATGTTACTTCACTGCCTCATTGTGATATCAAACTTCCCACAGATATCAAAGCCTCGCAGTGACCTCACAACCTCACTCTGATCTCACAGTCTAACCTGTTACATCATACACATGGTGAAATAAGCCTAACTACTCATATCACATCTTCCAGAGTGACCTTATAACCTCACTGTGACATCACAGCTTCCAGAGTGCTATCACCTCAGTGACATGACAGCCCACAGTAACATGCAACCATCACAGTGACATAACAGCCTCAGTGTGACATCAAATCCTCACTAATGACAGCATAGCCTCACCTGTGACATCAGCATCGCTTCGGACATTAGTCAGAACACTGACATCATGGCATCGACTCTGACGTTATAGCCTCACTGTTTCATCACAGCTATAATATGACATCACAGGTTCACCTCAGAAATCATAGCCTGAAAGAGGCATCACACCCTCATCGCTGACATTCTACCTGGCCTCACTATGATACTCCAGTCTCACTTGTGACATCACAGCTTCACAAGGGACAGCATAGCCTCACCTGTGACATCAGCATTGCCACTGACATTAGTTGGAACACTGACATCACTGCCATACCAGTGACAACACAGCCTTTGTCATCAAAGCCTCATCAGGATCACTGTCATATAATAGGTTCACCACTGACATCATAGCCTAACCAGTGATATCATAGACTCACTATGACATCTTTCTCACCACTAATATCCTTGCCTTATTGTGACATCACACACACCTTCACCAGTGACATGAGAGACTCATTGTGATATCAGCCTCACCACTAACATCACAGCTTCACTATGAAATCACATTCTCACCCCTGGCATCACAGCCTAATGATGACATAATAGGCTATCCTCTGAAATAATACCATCAGTGACATCACGGACATTCTGCCTAGCTCTGCTATGACACCACAGTCTCATCATTGACATTCAGGTTCACAGTCACCTGACAGCTTCAACAGTGACACACAGCCTCACTGTGGCATCACAGCAACATGAGTAACATGTCAGCCTCACTGTGACATCTCAGCCTCATCACTGACATCAGCCTCAGTTCTGACATCACAACCTAACCACTGAAACCTCAGCTGAACTCTGATGTCATAGTGTATCACCACTGATATCACAGCCTCACTGTGATATCACAACTTCACAGCAACATCACCGCCTCACAGTGACATCACACCCTCTTCTCTGACATCACAGCCTCAGTATGACTACACAGACTCATCACTGACATCCTAACCTCACTGTGAAATCTAAACATCACCACTGATGTTACAGCCTCATTGACATCTCGAAGAATCAACCCAGACATCAGAGCCACACTGGGACATCACAGACTCACAGTGATCTCACAAACTGCCCACTGACACAAGCTCATCTATTACATCATGGCCTCATTGTTAATCAGTCTTGCCACTGATATGACAGACTCACTGTGACATCACAGGCTCACTTCTGTGCATAACTGTGGCATCACAGCATCGACTCATTATAGCCTCACTGTTTCATCACATCCTCACTATGACATCATAGGCACACCTCTGAAATCATAGCCACAATGCGACATCAAACCCTCATCACTGACATCCTACCTAGCCTCACTATGACCCTACAGCTGCATCACTGACCTCATAGGTTCATTGAAACATGGCAGCCTCCCTATGACACCATTGTGTCGCTATTGACATCACAACCTCATTATGACATCACAACTTCCCCAGTGACATCACAATATAATAGGGACATAACACCCTCATTGTGACATCTGAGCCGTCAAAGCACCATTATGACATAAGTGCAGTCACTACTGACATCACAACCTCACTGTGACATCAAAACCTCACTCTGGAATCACAGCCACATTGTGCCAGCACAGCATCTCTGTGACATTACAGCCTGAACACTCAAATGTCTAGCTCACCCATATTTTATAGCCTCACCAGTGACACCACAGTTTCATTATGACATCACAACCTCACTATGGCATCACAGTCTCACTAGGTACATCACATCATCATTGAGACATCTCATCCTCATTTCTCACATCAGTCGCACTCTGAAAACACAGCCTAACCACTAACCTAACAGCTGAAATGTGACATCATTGCCTCCATTTGACATCATATCCTCACTGTGACATCACATCCTCATGGTGACATCACAGTCTGACTGTGACTTCACAGCCTTACAATTGGTATCCTACCTAGCCTTACTAGGATACAACAGCCTCACTTCAGTTAGCACAGTCTCAAAGTGACATTACAGCCTCAGCAGTGATATTATAGCCTTTGACATCATAAACAGTGACACCACAGCCTCATTGTGACATCACGGCCTCACCAATGACATCACAGTCTCACCTTTGACATCAGCATCGCCCTTGACATTATTCAAAACCCTGACATCACTGTTACACCAGTGACAACACAGCCCTTGAAGTCACAGCATCACCAGTGTCACTGTCATGTAATAAGTCTATCACTGACATCATAGCCTCACCAGTGATATCATAGACTCACTATGACATCTTTCTCAGCACTGACATTCCAACCTTATTGTGCTATCACACCTTCACCAGTGACATCACAGCCTCACTATGCCATCCAGACTTCTCCAGTGAATCACAACATCACTGGGTCATCAGAGCCTCACTGTGACATCACAGCCTCACTGTGTCCTCACAGTCTCACTATGAAATTATAACCTGACAATGGCATCACAGCCTCACTGTGACATCACAAACTCACTGTGACATCAGATTTGTCACTGACATAATAGCCTCAGGGTGACATTACATACAAACCTCTCACAGAGCTCCAATGTGACATTTCAGCCTCAATGTGACATCATAGCATCACCACTAACTACATATCCTCCCTGTGACATCAGACTCGCCACTGACATTACAGAAAATGTGACCTCATATCCTCCATTGTGACATCACCGACTTCCTGTGTCATCATGGGCTCATGGTGAAACTATAGTAACACAGTGACATCAAAGCCTCATGGTGTCATCACAGCATAACCACTGACCTCACAGCTGCAGTTTGACATCACAGCCTCACTGTGACATCACAGCCTCACTGTGACATCACAGCCTCACGGTGACATCATAGCCTCATGATGACATAACAGCCACACTGACTTCACAGCTTTACCACTGGTATCCTTCCTAGCCTTAGTATGACGCCACAGCCTCATCACAGATAGTACAGGCACATAGTGATGTGACAGCCTCAGCAGTTATATCACAGCCTTTGATATCATAAACAATGCCACCATAGCCTCACATGTTACATCACATCCTCACTGTGACATCAATCTTCCCCGATATCACAGCCTCACAGTGACCTCACAGCTTCACTGTGACTTCACAGTTTAAACTGTTACATCATAGACACACCTGCTCTATCATAGCCTCATATGAAATCAGCTTTGCCACTAACATCACATCTTCCACAATGATCCCACAGCCTCACTGTGACATCACAACCTCTCTGTGATATAACAGCATCCTAGTGATATCACAGCTTCACAGTGACCTCACAGCCTCACTTCTGACATCACATCCTCACTGTGATATAACAGGCTAACCTCTGAAATCATAGCATCAGTGACACCATAAACATCCTGCCTAGCCTCACTATGACACCACAGCCTCATCACTGACATCTCCTGCTCACGAGTACATTACAGCCTCAACAGTGACATCTCAGCCTCATCACTGACATCAGCCTCACTTCTGACATCACAGCCTACCACTGAAATCACAGCCAAACAGTGATGTCATAGTCTATACCACTGATATCACACTTTCCTGTGATATCACAATGTCACTGTAACTTTACCACCTCACAGTGACATCACAGCCTCTTCTCTGAAATCCCAGCCTTCTTGTGACTGTACAGACTCACCACTGACATTCTAAACTCACTGTGAAATCCAAGCATCATACCTGATGTCACAGCCTTACTGATATCTCATAGAATGAGCCATCATATCAGAGCCTCACTGCAACATCACAACCTCACAGTCACCTCACAACCTGCCCACTGACACCACCAGCTTACTTGTTACATCATAGCCTCATTTTGACATCAGTCTTGCCACTGACATCACAGCATCACTGTGACATCACAGCTTCCAGAGTGGTATCATTTCACAGTTATATGAAAGCCCACATTGACATAAAACCTTCACAGTGACATCACAGCCTCAGCGTCCTATCATGGCCTCATCATTGACAACACATTCTCATGTGAGACATCATCTTCGCCACTGACAGTAATCAGAACACTGACATCACTGCCACACCAGTGAAAACACAGCCTTTGATACAAAAGCCTCACCAGTGTCACTGTCACGTAATATGTTCCCCACTGACATCATAGCTTCACCAGTGACATCACAGACTTACTATGACATCTTTTTCACCACTGTCATTCCATCCATATTGTGACATCACACCTTCACCAGTGACAACACAGCGTCATTGTGACATCAGCCCCACCACTAACATCACAGTCTAACTATGCCATCCAAACAGCTTCCAGTGACATCACAGCATCACTGTGTCATCTGAGCCTCACTCAGACATCACAGTGATATTGTGTTCTCACAGCCTCACTGTGACATCACAAATTCACTGTGACATCAGCCTTGCAACTGACATAATAGCCACATGGTGACATCACATACACACTTGGAGCATAGTGTCCCTGTGACATCACAGCTTCAATGTGATTTCACAGAATCACCATTGATATCATAGTCTCAAAGTGATGTCAGCCTTGCCACTAACATCACAATCTCACTGTGACCTCATAGCCTCCACCATGACATCAACATCTTCCTGTGACATCATGGTTCACATGTCACCACAGCCACACAGTGACAAATCTTCATGGTGGCATCACAGCCTCACCAGTGACATGCCAGCCTCATTGTATATCATACGTTCATCCCTAACAACAGTATTATTCTGATATCACAGCCTAATAATTGAAATCACAGCCGAACTGTGATATCTGGCATCTCAGTCTCATTGTGATATTATGGCATCATAGCCTCATCAGTGCCATGCCAGGCTCACTATGACATCATACCCTCATCACTCTCATCAGTCTCTTCTTCATATCACAGCCTAACCACTGACATCACATCCTCACTGTGATGTCATAGTCTCACTCCTCTGACTCACAGACTCACTGTGATATCACGGCATCACTGGTGACAACACAGCCTCACTGTGACATCACAGCCACACTGTGCCAGCACACCCTCACTGTGACATCAAAGCCTCTCCACTGTTAGGACAGGCTCACCATTATATTACAGCTTTACCAGTGATACCACCATGACATCTTTTTCACCACTGATATTTCATCAGAGCCTCATTGAGACTTCATAGACACACTTTGTTCTCACAGCATCACTGTGATATTACAACCTGACAGTGCATCACAGACTCATTATGACATCACGAACTTATTGCAACAACAAACCTTCACTAGTGACATCACAGCCTCACTATGATATGACAGGCTCACTTCTGAAATTATAACCTTAGTGTAACATCACATGGTCATCACTGACATCTTATCTAGCCTCATTATGGCTCCACAGCCACACCACTAACCTCACAAGTAACTGAAGCATGACAGACTCCCTGTGACACCACAGTGTTGCTATTGACATCACAACTTCATACTGACATCGCAACTTCACAGTGACATCACAGCCACATTGTGACATCACAGCCATACTGTGCCATCAAAGCATCACTGTGACATAAAGCTTCAGCTCTCACATCATAGCCTCACTGTGACATCACAATCTCATGGTAACATCACTGTCTCACAGTGACATCACAGCCTCTCCTTTGACATCACAACCTCAGTACGACTGCACAGCCTCACCACTCATGTCCTTACCTCATTGTGAAATCCAAGAATCACCACTAACATCAGCCTCTCTGACATCTCACAGAATCAGCCCTAACATCTGAGCCTCAGTGCGACATCACAGCCTCACAATGACTTCACAACCTGCCCACTGACACCACACCCTCACTTGTTACATCATAGATTCATTATGACATCAGACTTTCCACTGACATTACAGCCTCATTGTGACATCCCAGCATCCAAAGTGATATCATCTCATGGTGACATGAGAGCCCACAGTGACATACAACCTTCACAGTAACATCAGAGCCTCAGTGTGACATCATGACCTCACAGTGACATCAGAGCCTCACTGTGATATCAGAGCCTCAACAGTGTCAGCACAGACCCACCTTAGACATCAAAATTGCCACTGACATTACTCAGAACAATGACATCACTGCCATAATAATGACACTTCTTTGACATTACATCCTCACCAGTGCCATTGTCACTTAGTAGGTTCACCAGTGATATAGTAGCCTCACCAGTGATATCATAGACTCACTATGACATCCTCCTTGCCATTGACATCACAGTCTCATTGTGACCTCACAGCCTCCACAGTGACATCTCCAAGTCCTGGTGACATCACGGTTTCATGGTGACACCACAGCCACATGGTGACATCAAAGCCTCATGGTGGAGTTACAGACTAACAGTGACCTCACAGCCTGGTCACTGACACCATAGGCTCATGTGCTACATCATAGCCTCATTGTAACATCAGTCTTCCACTGACATCAGAGCCTCACTATGATATCCCATCTTCCAGAGTGATATGACTTCATGGTGACATGACAACCTACAGTGACTATGGGACCTTCATAGAGACATCACAGCCTCACTGTGACATGACGGCCTTACCAGTAACAGCAAAGATTCACCTGTGACATCAGGGTCACCACTGACATTAGTCAGAACATGGGCATCACTGCCACACAAATGACAACACAGCCTTTGATATCACAGCCTCAAAAAATGTTACTGTCATGTAATAGATCATAGCCTCATCAGTGACATCATAGATTCACTATAAAATCTTCTCACCACTGACATTGCAGTCTTATTGTGACTCACACCTTCACCAGTGACATAACAGCCTCATTGTGACATCAGTCTTACCACTAACATCACAGACTCACTGTGCCATCCAAACCTCTCCAATGACATCACAATGTCACTGTGTCATCAGAATCTCACTGTGACATCATAGCTACATTGTGTCCTGACAGCCTCATTTTGACATTACAGCCTGACAGTGCTATCACAGCCTCACTGTGACATCACAAACACCCTGTGACATCAGCCTTGCCATTTACATAATAGCCTCATGGTGTCATCACATATACACCTCTGATATAGACTCACTATGACATCACAGCCTTGACATGACATCACAGTATCAACACTGACATAATACCCTCACTGTGATATCAGTCTTGCCACTGACATCACAGTCTTATTGTGACCTCACAGCCTCCACCATGACACCACCAACTCTCTGTGACATCATGTGACCTCACAGCCTCCACAGTGACATCTCCAAGTCCTGGTGACATCACGGTTTCATGGTGACACCACAGCCACATGGTGACATCAAAGCCTCATGGTGACATCATAGTCTCACCAGTGACATGCCAGCCTCACAGTAACATCATACTCTCATTACTCACATTCACTCACATCAGCCACTTTCTGATATCACAGCCTAACCCCTGAAATCACATCCTCACTGTGAATTCATAGTCTCACTCTACTTATATCTCAGCCTCACTGTAATATCACAGCATCACTGGTGACAACACAGCATCACTGTGACATCACAGACATGATGGTCTCACTATGACATCATAGCCTCACCAGTTATAGCACAGCCCATCTGTGACATCATAGGATCAAGTCTGACATTATAGCCTCAGTGATCATCACTGCCTCAGTATGACATCACAATCTCACCTCTGAAATCTTAGTTTCAATGTGACATCACATGTTCATCACTGATGTCCTACATAGCCTCAGTATGACACAACAGCCTTACTTGTGACCTCACAGGCTCAGCGAAACATGGCAGTCTCTCTGTGACACCATAGTTTTGCTATAGAAATCACAACCTCACAGTGACATCACAGCCTCATTGTCACACCAAAGCCATACTGTGCCATCAAACCATCGCTATGACATAATGCTTCACCCCTTTCATCATAGCCACACTGTGACATCACAGCCTCAGTTTGACACAATAAACTCACTGTGACATTAGAGCCTCACCAGTGCCAGTACAGCCTCACTAATGACATAGGCTGCCTATGAAAGCACAGTCACTTCTTACATCACATTGCTATGACATCACAACCTCACTGTAACATCACAGCCACACTGTGCCAGCACAGACTCACGGTGATATGACAACCTCACCAGTGCTATAACAGGTTCACGGTGATATCACAGCCTCTCCTCTGACATACAGCTTCAGTATGACTGCACAGCCTCACAACTGACATCCTAATGTCACTGTAAAATGCAAGCATCACCCCAATGTCATAGCCTCACTGACATCTCATAGAATCAGCGTCGACATCAGAGCCTCACTGTGACATCATAGCCTCACAGTGACCTCACAGCCTGCCCACTGACACCACCGGCTCACCTGATACATCCTAGCCTCATTGTGACATCAGTCTTTCCATGGATATCACAGCCTTACTGTCATATCACCGCTTCCAGAGTGATAGCACCTACCATGATATGACAGCCAACAATGCCATACAAACTTCAGAATGATATCACAGCTTCAGTGTGACATCACAGCCTTACCGGTGACAGCACAGCCTCATTGTGACATCAGCATCATGACTAACATATCAGCCTCACTTTGCCATCAAAACCTCTCCAGTGACTTCACAATATAACTGTGTCATTAGACCCTCACTGTGACATCATAGCCATACTGTGTTCTCACATGATCACTCTGACATCACATACTCACTGTGACATCAGACTTGCCACTGTCATAATAGCCTCAATGTGACATCATAGCATCATCACTGGCATCATAGCCTCACTGTGACATCAGCCTTTCCACTGACATCACAGTTTCATTGTGAACTCACAGACTTCAACGTGACATCACCAAATATCTGTGACATCACAGGCTCATGGTAACACTCCAGACACATGGTGACATCAAAGCCTCACAGAGGCATCACAACCTCACCACTGATATCCAACTTAGCCTTACTATGACACCACAGCCTCACCACAGATAGCACAGACTGACAACGATGTGACAGCTGAGCAGTGACATCACAGGCTCACCTCTGAAATCATTGCCTGTGATATCACAGCATCAAATCTGACGTTAGAGATTTGTTGTTTCATCAGAACCTAACTATGACATCGCAGGCTCACCACTGAAATCATAACACCAATGTGATATCACACCCTCATCACTGACATCCTATCTAATCTCACTATGACACCACAGCCTCACTAATGACCTCACAGCCTTCATGTGACAATCCAGCGTCACTATTGACATCACAATCTCACTGGGACATCACAACTTCCCCAGTGACATCACAACCCCACAGTCATATCACAGCCTCATTGTGACATCACAGCCATACTATGCCATCAAAGCATCACTGTGACATAAAGCTTCACTTTTGACATCATAGCCTCACTGTGACATCACAGCCTCAGACTGACACAATAAACTCACTGTGACATTAGAGCCTCACCAGTGAAAATACAGCATCACCAATGACATAGTCTCCCTGTGAAAGCAGTCACTGCTAAAATCACAAGTTCACTGTAACATCACTACCTCACTGTGACATCCTCACTGTGACATCATAGCTACACTGTGCTCCTATTATAGTTTCACTTTGACCTCACAGCCTTTATCATGACATCTGAAATTCCCTGTGACATCACAGGCTCATGGTGACACCACAGCCTCACATTGACATCGAAGCATCACAGCGGTGTTACAGACTATTAGTGACTTCACAGCCTGTTCACTGACACCACAGGCATACCTGTAACATTATAGCCTCACTGTGACATCAGTCTTACCATTGACATCACAGCATCACCAGTGACAGCATAGCCTCACCTGTGACATTAGCAATTCCACTGACATTAGTCAGAACACTGACATCACTGCCACACCAGTGACGACAACACAGCCTTTGACATCACAGTCTCATCAGGATCACTGTCACTTAATAGGTTCACAACTGACATCAAAGCCTCACTAGTAACATCATAGACTCACTATGACATCTTCCTCACTACTGACATGCCAGCCTTATCGTGACATCACACCTTCACCAGTGACATCACAGCCTCACTGTGTCAATAGAGCCTCACTCTGACATTGCAACATGATAGTGACATCACAGCCTCACTGTGACATCACAAACTCTATGACATCAGCATTGCCACTAACATAAAAGCCTCATAGTGACATCACATACACACCTCTGACATAGCCTCCCTGTAATATCACAGCCTCAATATGACATCACTTTATCACCACTGAAACCATAGCCTCCCTGTGACATCAGCTTTCCCACTGACATCACAGTCTCACTGTAACCTCAGAGCCCCATGAGACATCACAAATTCCCTGTGACATCACAGGCTCACAGTGACCCCACAAGCACATGGTGATATCAAAGCCTCACGGTGGCTTCAAAGATTCACAATGACCTCACAAACTGCCTTCACAACTGATATCACAGCCTCACTGTGACATCACAGCCTCACCACTGATAGGAAAGGCTCACAATGATGTGACAGCCTCATCAGTGGCATCATAGCCTTTAATATCATAAATAATAACACTAAAGCCTCACATGTTACATCACTGCCTCACTGTGACATCAATCTTCCCACAGATATCACAGCCCCACGGTGACCTCACAGCCTCGCTGTGACATCACAGTCTAACCTGTTATCTCATAGACTCACCTGTTACATCATAGTCTTATGCTGAAATGACCTTTGCCACTGACATCACATCTTCCACAGTGATCTCACAGCCTCATAGTGATATCACAAACTCTCTGTGATGTCATAGCCTTACAGTGATATCACAACTTCACAATGATATCACAGCCTCACTGTGGCATGATAGCCTCATTTCTGACATTACAGCCTCACTGTGACATAACAGGCTAAACTCTGAAATCATAGCATCACTGACTCCGTGGACATCCTGCCTAGCCTCCCTATCGCATCACAGCCTCATCACTGACATCTCAGGCTCACGGTCACACAACAGCCTCAACAGTGACACCATAGAGATGCTATGGCATCAGAGCCTCAGCAGTAACATCCCAGCCTCAATTTGACATCTCAATCTCATCACTGGCATTGTTATTCCCAAAGTTTAAAAATCCCAAAGAAACCCACTGAAGTCGACCACCAATGTAATAACATAATAACAGTGTGATGTAATAACATAATAACATTATGAGTTCAAGCAAGGGCTCACAGTAGGCAAAGTGGAGCCCCGACCTGTGTTTTTCTGGGGTTTATACAATTTGAAATGGGTCTCGGGGCTTCTTCTACAGGGCTTAAGTGGATTGGTCACAAGTTACTTTTTTATTAAGCAGGAAACTGGAAACCTTGAGAATTTTAGCAGTCACCACCGGCCTTGACACAGTAACCATAAATCTCTTGACTCAGTTACTTATCTAGTCACCTGGACATCTGGACCCTTAAGGTCTTGTTTGTGCAGACCCCCGGTACCTGTTTTTTTTTAACAACTTTGTTTATGCAAGTCTCCCTCCTTTGTCTCTTATTTGGGCCTTTCTGTGGGTTTTCCCAGTATACTATGCTCTCAGAGTCAGCTTGTTTATAGGAGTTTTTCTTTCTTGTCTTTCAAGTTTCTCAATATCATACTCACTTCTGACATCACAGCCTAATAACTGAAATCTCAGCCAAACTGTGATGTCATAGTATAATCACTACTGATATCACAGCCTTATTGTGATATCACAACTTCATTGTAACACCACCTCACAGTGACATCACAGCTTCAGTATGACTGCACAGCCTCACCACTGGTGCCCTAACCTCACTGTGCAATCTAAGCATCACCCCTGACCTCACACCCTCACTGTCACATAACAGGCTAACCTGTTGCAGTCCAAGCTTCAACCTCAAATCCAGGGCTCCCCGCAACAAGGTGGGCAAGGCTTCAGCAAATGGAGGACAAAATGACAAATCTCTGTGATGAGTAAATCTGAACTCTTTATGGAAATTTTTAGCAGAGTTTATATACTTTAGAAAATCCAAAGTAAGCCAGGGGATGTGTCACCACACCCACAGGGAAAAACAGAACCAAATTCTTTACAGGATTATGTACAGTGTATTCATTCTGGTAACAAAAGAAAAGCAGAGGTGACATATTTTCTGTGTTGGAACAAACATGATGTCTCTGGGTAGAGTTAAAGCAGGCATGACACTCAGTTGCTAAAAGCAAAGGGACAATGAATGTTTCAAAGTAGATTTTCCCTGGTTTATGTATAAGCATCAAATGTGTGGGGGAGTATGTAGAACAAGATAAAGATGAAATTTAAAGTGTAAAAAGTAAATAAATAAATACAGGGCCTGTGAGCCTAAGTTAGGAATGCTTAAATTGAAGTATTGAAGCAAGAGCCTGTGAGCCAAGCCAGTGTGCTATGAACAGATAAGAATATGAATGACAGGATTTGCCTGCACACCCACCAGTGCAGTGACATGTAGTGTGCTAATCTGTTTGAAACATTGGTAGATGACCTGTGTGTGGACCTTCCCCCATGTTTGTTGAACCTTGTGTGCAGTGTATTGATAAGCAATAAAGATGGTACTTAAGGAGCAGGACTGTCATGATTTGAAATGTGTCCTTCATAGTCTTATGTGTTTAGCAAGTTATGGCACCTTGAGTGGTAGAGCCTTGCTGGAGGAAGGCAGTCACAAGGGGTGGGCCTTGAAGTGGATTAGTCACACCTACCTCCAGGAGAAAGTTTACTTTTGCTGAAAGCAGTCTGCAGCTCTCAGCTTCCAAGATGTCCCTGGAGACTTAGCCTCCTATAGCTTTGGCCAGCTAGCCATGATGCCTCTGCTTTGAGAGACTGTACTTTCCCTCTGGAATCATAAGCTGAATAAATCTCCCTTTCTCCCTTAAGATAATTGACTTTGGGTACTCTTTCACAGCAACAGTTAAGAGTAACTGTTACAGAAATTGGTACCAGGAGTGGGGTATTGCTGTGAGATTAAGAACAGCTGGTACCACACCGTGAAGTTGTTTGTGAAGCTGAGAGAAGTTGGTACCCAGCAGTATGGCCAATGCTGTGATGTGGCTAGTGTGCCTTTGGAACTATTTGTTGAGAGAAATATGGAGAACTTTCAGACTTTGTGCTGGGAAAATCTTTGTATCTTGGTGACGGGGCCAAATGGGCCTTTCTTATGAGAGCTCAGGGGAGAGTAATGCTGTGGGAGATGCAGGCAGTGGAAGCCCAACTTGTGATGGTCCAGAGGGGAAAAAGACTATGTTTGCGACTGGACGAGTGACACATGGAGCCGTGTGTTGGCTGAGAGTTTACTGAAGTTTTGCTGTTGTCCTGAAAGCTTGCTTGAAGTTAAGCTGGAGTGCTTGGTGGAGGAAACTTCAACGCAACGTAGTCTTGACAATGTGATATGGTTACTTTTTAGTTGTCTTCAGAGTTATGGAAAAGCAAAGAATCAGGAGTAAGCAAAAAGTGTAAGATCTGATGATGAAAAATACAATGCTAAACTTAAAGAGTTGAACCAGGAAGAAGCAGAGAACAAAATGGTTGTCAAACAGATTAGCTCTATTTGTAAATCAAAGTCTGTTCCAATTTGAATAATAGGAGAGGCCCTAGGTTGAGGGCAAGATCCTTAGGGAAGGTTCCCACCAATAAGAATGCAAATCCTTTTAGAAGAAATGAGCTGAAGGGTGGAGTTCCAAAACAAAGATCCAGTTCTATAAAACAACTGTCCAGGTGTGGAAGAGATTTTCTCCATGGTCAGCATAGAGAAGCAGAATCAGCTATGATCCAAGGTGGCCAGTCTTGGTAAAGTTGTCCATGTGGTTCTGGTTTTAGAGGCATCAAGGATACAAGAGGGAGGAGATGGGGGAGTCTTCCAAGATTTCAAAAAATGATGGAAGCCAGGCAGCATGTGTCAGAAAGTCTGCAGTTTAGAGGCCCAAGAAAGGCAATTTGTGCTGTGGAGTTAAAGCCTGGTTTGCCATTGTAACAGTTACTCTTAGCTATTGCTGTGAGAGAACACTCAAAGTCAATCAACTTAATGGAGAAAGGGAGGTTTATTCAGCTTACCGTTCCAGAGAGGAGGCAGTTTTCATTGCAGAGGCGGCATGGGTGGCTGGCCAAAGCTGGAGTTAAACCACTGCAGACATCTTGGAAGCTGAGATCTGCAAGACTGCTTGCAACAAAGGCAGTCTTCTCCTAGAGATAGAGTGGGGCTAATCCACCTCAAGGCTTACCCTTTGTGACTGCCTTCCTTCAGCAAGTCTCCACCTATCAAGATGCCATGATCTTGCCAAACAACATGAGACTGTGAGGGACACATTTCAAACCATGACGGCCATTGAGAAGTAAAGATGTTAAACATGCCAGAGACAATGTGGGACACCTGCCAAGGAGAGCTGTATACCCTAAGAGGATTCAGCTCAAGAGTGTAACATATTCTATGGGAAGCTTTACATGGGATATTGTAAAGGCCAATTGCTTTATAACTATTTCTGTAGCTTCTAGATTTGGCTCCCATGTGAGATCTCCACTTTCCATTCTTATAGCCTGTTGTACTGCTCCAAGAAAGCCTACCTCTCTGGGAGACTTCCTAGGATTCTCAAGGAGAAAGGCATTGAAGCCTTTAGAAATACCCCATCATCCTCATTATGGTGAGGTGCTGCTTCTTTCTCTAAATCAGTCTTCTCAGAGGGAGACAGGACATCACTGTCTGCTTCTTTCCCTAAACCAGTCTCCTCAGAGGGAGACAGGACATCATCATCCACTTTGTCCTCTAAACTTACTGTTATGACATGTTGAGGCTTAATTAAGCCTTCTTAATTTTTATATTTATTTTCCTTTGGAATCAGTCTTCTCCTCTTAGTTTCCCGTGCTATGATTACTGTTTCTTGATTAGGACCTAATGAATCTATCATTAAACTTCATAAAGAAGTTCCATGAACATGATAATAGTTTTTTATTTCTTTTCCTATCTTTTTCCAAGTTTCTAGATCCAAGGTTCCTTCTTCTGGAAACCAAGGACAACATATTTGTACAAAATGAAAAAAATTTCTTAATTGTTTGCCTGCATGCTTGCTGATAAATGACCATCAAACAGCTTAAGGGAACAAGGGTTTATTCTCTTACAATCCCTGGTTACAGTTCTCAGTCCAGCTTGAAGGAAGAGCATGCAGTAACACCAGTGCTAAGAGAAATGGCCACCATCACCACATAACAGCTGAGAAATGGACAATCCTAATTTGCCAGACCAACATGTCTGTCCTAGTGAACAGAAGGCTGCCAACTTTCTCAACAAGCTCTCTGTGATATATCCAGGGCCGAACCCCACCCACCATGGGCTGGGTCTTCCTTATCAGCTATACAATCTCCTTCAGCTTTGCTCTGGGCTTAACTCAACCATCAATTCTCTACAATTATGCCGAGAGCTCAAAGCCTCAACAGCATGTTGACACCTGCACTTAACTATGACAACTGCTTAGAAGAGACATGAACATCTTATGAATTTATCATTGGCTTAGTTATGCCAATAAAGAGTTTTCTTTCTTTAGACTCAGTATGGCCCATGTTAGTTACTCATCTTCTTAACTTGGCTCCACTCTCATCTGAGGGGTCTTCTGTACCTGACAGAATCCTATCCTTATCCATCTTCTAAACTCAGCTCCACTTGGTCTGAGGGGTCTTCCGCACCCTGACAGGATTCTATCATTATCTGAAAGACTTAAAGAGAAAAAAAAAGAGAAAAGGAAAGACTTACCTAGTCTAGTGTCCCAGGTTTGGGTGCCAGATGATGTTTCAGTCCCAGCTGCAACCTCAAATCCAGAGCTCAACTCCACAAGGTGAACAAGGCTGTGGTGAATGGAGGACAGATAGACAGATTTCTGGGATGAGTGAATCTGAACTCTTTATGGAAATTTTTAGCAGTTTATACACTTTAGAAAATCCAGAGTCAAGGCCATGGGATGTGTCACCATGCTCATAGGGAACACATTAAAGAAAGCCAGGACCAAATTCTTTACAGGATTATGAAAAACATTCATTCTGTGTAACAAAGGAATAGCAGAGGTAACATATATTTTCTGTGTTGGAACAGACATGATGTCTCGAGGTAGAGTAAAAGCAGGCATGACACTCAGTTGCTAAAAGCAAAGAGAATGAATGTTTCAGAGTAGATTTTCCCTAATTAATGTATTAACATCAAATGTGTGGGGGAAGGACTGTAACCTAGCTTGTCATGAGAAAAACAACAACAACAACATCAACAACAAAAACAATAAAAAGATCTAAGAACATAAAAGAGACAGACTCAAATTCCAGAGGTCTTCTAGAGGGAGGAATCCTCCTGCCAGAGGCAAAATTTAATTTACTTAGGGAGAGCCCCTAGGACCTAGCAATTGCCCATTTAGATGTTAAACTCCCCAGCCAGCAGGCTTTAGGCCAGAATCAGACACTAACACTAAGGCAGGCAGTAACACTAAGGCCTGACAATGCCCATATTTTATTTATTTCTCTTATTAATATCAAATAATGTCATGTCCTTTATCCATTCATTGTTTCCTTGAAATAAAATTCTGTCATGTTGGACCTTGTCCAAATATGATGGTTGGATAAGAATGCAGCACTAACCTCTGAAATCATAGCATCAGTGACACCACAGACATCCTGACTAACCTTGCTATGACACCACAGCCTCTTCACTGACATCTCAGAATCATGGTCACATGACAGCCTCAACAGTGACACCACAGCCACATTGTGATATCAGAGCCTCACGAGTAATATCCAGCCTCACTGTG
Source organism: Typhlomys cinereus (assembly GCA_023101885.1). Taxonomy (NCBI): domain Eukaryota; kingdom Metazoa; phylum Chordata; class Mammalia; order Rodentia; family Platacanthomyidae; genus Typhlomys; species Typhlomys cinereus. The sequence continues at coordinate 1,364,945 of JALPQD010000465.1, read as the reverse complement.
AGATCTCAGCCTCATCACTGATATCAACCTCACTTCTGATATTACAGCCTAACCACTCAAATCCCAGCCAAAATGTCATAGTTTATTACCACTGATATCACAGTCTCACTGTGATATCACAACCTCATGTTAACACTACAGCCTCTCCAGTGACATCACAGCCTCAGTGTATCTTAATCACTACTGACACTCCAGGCTTATTGTGACATCACACCTTCACCACTGATATCACAGCCTCATTGTGATATCAGCCTCACCACTGACATCACAGCCTCACTGTGACATCATGATATCACTGTGTCATGAGAGCCTCACTGTGATTTCATAGTCACCCTGGGTCCTCACAGCCACACTGAGACATTACAACCTGAATGTGACATAACATCCTCACTGTGACATCACACAATCACTGTAACATCAGCTTGTCACTGACATAACAGCCTCATGGTGACATCACATACACACCTCTGACATAGCCTCATAGTGATATCACAGTTTCATCACTGATAGGACAGGCTCACCATGATATCAGTCTCAACAGTGAAACCATAGCCTAATTATGACAACATAATCTCACTGTGGCATCACAGCCTCATAGTGACATCACAGCCTCAGGACTGATATCCTACCTAGCCTTACTAGGACACTGCAACCTCACCACAGTTAGCACATGCTCACGATGACATGACAGCCTCAACAGTGATATCACAGCTTTTGACTTCATAAACAGTTACACCAAAGCATCACAAGAAATATCATTGCCTCGCTCTGACATCAATTTTCCAACAGATATCACACCCTCACAGTGACCTCACATACTCGCTGTGACCTCACAGTCTAACCTGCTACATCATAGACTCACCTGTTACATCATAGCCTCATGGTGAAATCAGATTTGCCACTGACATCACATCTTCCACAGTGACATCACAGCCTCACTATGACATCACAACCTCTTTGTGATGTCACAGACTCACAGTGACATCAAAGCTTCAGAGTGATATCACATTCTCACTGTGGCATTATAGCCTCACATCTGACATCACAGCCCCACTGTGATGCAACAAGCTAACCTCTGAAATCACAGCATCAGTGACACCACAGACATCCTACCTACCCTCACTGTGACACCACAACCTCATCAATGATATCTCAGGCTTATGGTCACATGACAGCCTCAAAAGTGACACCACAGCCTTGCTGTGGCATCTCAGATTCATCACTGACATCAGCTTCAATTCTGACAAAACAGCCTAACCACTGAAATCTAAGCTGAACTTAAGTAGGACCACAGTGAAACCAAAGAACTTAGAAGCTCTAATCTTAGCTCCTTGGATTTCCCCAGAAAATGTCACAACCTCACAGTAACATAACCACCTCAGACAGAGACATCACAGACTCTCCTCTGAAATCACAGCCTCAGTGTGACTGCACAGCCACACCACTGATGTCCTCACTTCATTGTGAAATCCAAGCCTCGGGCTGGAGAGGTGGCTCAGGGGTTAAGCCTCCGCCTTGCAGGTGGAAGGTCCTGAGTTCGGATCCCAGATCCCACGTATAGACGCCAGGCAGAAGCGGGGGTGGCCTGCGCTTCTGGTCCTGGTAGGGAGGACCCTGTGAATCCTGGAGCAGAAGGAGGTGGAGGCATCCATGGTGGTTCACGAATTCGTCCGTGGTTCTACACATATACAGACACACACACACACACACACACACACACATACACACACACACACACGCATGCGCACACATACACATGTGCACAGTTGAATAAATAATAATAATAATAATAAATTAAAAAAAAAAGAAATCCAAGCCTCACTGATGTCACAGCCTCACTGACATCTCATAGAATCAGCCCTGACAACAGAGCCTCCTGTGATATCACAGCATCACATTGACCTCACAACCTGCCCACTGACACCACAGGCTCAACTGTTACATCGTAGCCTCACTATGATATCAGTCTTGCCAGTGACATCACAGCTTCACTGTGACATCACAGCTTCCATACTAATAACACCTCAGGGTGACATGACAGCACACAGAGACATACAAAATTCATAGTGACCTCACAGCCTCAGTGTGACATCACTGCTTCAACAGTGACAGCACAGTCTTACCTGTGATGTCAGAATCACCACTGACATTAGTCAGAGCACTGACATCACTGCCACACCAGGGACAATAGAGCCTTTGACATCACAGCCTCACCAGTGCCACTGTCATGTAATATGTTAACCACTGACATCATAGCCTCACCAGTGACATCACAGCCTCATTGTGACATTTTAATAACCAGTGACATTCAGCCTTATTGTGACATCACACCTTCACCACTGACATCACAACCTCATTGTGACATCAGCCTCACTACTAACATCATAGCCTCACTGTGCTATCAAAACCTCTCCAGTGACATCATGATATCACTCTATCAACAGAGCCTCACTGTGACTTCATAGCCACTCTGGGTCCTCACAGACTCACTGTGACATTACAACCTGACAGTGACATAACAGCCTCACTGTCACATCACACAATCACTGTGACCTCAGCCTTGCCACTGACATAACAGCCTCATGGTGACATTACATACACACCTCTGACATAGCCTCACTGTGACATCAGCCTTGCCATTGACATCACAGTCTCACTATGACCTCACAACCTACCTTGACATTTCCAAATCCTTGTGACATCACAGGCTCATGGTAACACCACAGACACATGGTGACATCAAAGACTTATGATGGTATCACAGCCTCACCACTGGTGTGCTACTTAGCATTACTGAGACACCACCATCTCACCACAGATAGCACAGGCTCACAGTGACATAACAGTCTCAGCAGTAATATCACAGGCTCACCTATAAAATCATTGCCCAACTGTGACATCACAGCCTCATTGTGACATCACAGCCTCATTGTGATATCTTAGCTATATCGTGCCATCAAAGCATCACTGTGACATAAAGTTTCACCTCTGCCATCATAACCTCATTTTCACATTACAGCCTAAGTTTGACACAATAAGCTCACTGTGACATAAGAGCCTCACCAGTGACAATATGGCCTCACCAATGACAGTCTCCTTGTGAAAGCAGTCACTACTAACATCACAACTTCACTGTTACATCCCAACATCACTGTGCCATCACAGCTACACTGTGGCAGCACAGCCTCACTGTGATATCACAGTTTCACCAATGATAGAACAAGCTCACCATGATATCCCAGCCTCACCAGTGAAACCACAGCCTAATGCTGACATCATAAACTCACTATGGCATCACAGTCTCATGCTGACATCATAGCCTCAGTACTGGTATCCTATCTAGCCTCACTAGGATACCACAACCTCAACACAATTAGCACAGGCTCAGTGACATGACAACCTCAGCAGTAACATCACAGCCTTTGACATCATAAACAATATCACCACAGCATCACATGAAATATTGCCTCACTCTGACATCAATTTTCCCACAGATATCATAGACTCACAGTGATCTCACAGCCTCAGTGTGAGCTCACAGTCTAACCTGTTACATCATATACTCACTTGTTACATCATAGCCTCATAGTGAAATCAGATTTGCCACTGACATCACATCTTTTACAGTGACCACATAGCCTCAGTGTGATATCACAGCCTCTCTGTAGGATCAAAGTTAGTGGTGAGAAACATGTCATAGTGAGTCTATGATGTCACTGATGAGGCTGTGATATCAGAGTTGATCTTATTACATGACAGTGACCCTGGTTAGGCTGTGATGTGAAAGGCTGGGTTGTCTTTGGTGTGGCAGTGATGTCAGTGTTCTGACAATGTCAGTGGCAACGATCATGTCATAAGTGAGGCTGTGCTATCACTGGTGAGTTTGTGATATCACACTGAGTCTGTATGTCACTAAAGTTTTATGTCATTGTGGGCTATCATGTCACCGTGCGGTGATATCACTCTGGAAACTGTGGTCACAGTGAGGCTGTGATATCAGTGACAAGACTGATGTTACAATGAGGATATGATGTAACAGGTATGGCTGTGGTGTCAGTGGGCAGGTTATGAATTCCCTGTGAGACTGTGGTGTTACATTGAGGCTCTGATGTCAGGGATGATCTATGAGATGTCACTGAAGCTGTGATGTCATGGCTGATGCTTGGATTTCACAGTGAGTTTAGGAGGTCAGTGGTGAAGCTGTGCAATCACACTGAGTCTGTGATGTCAGAATGAGGCTGATGTCAGTGATGAGGCTTAAATGTCACACTGAAGCTGGGATGTTTCTGGTGAAGCTATGATGCCACAGTGAGGCTGTGGTGTCACTGTTGGGGATATCATCTGACTGTGATCCTGAGATGTCAGTGATAAATCTGTGGTGTCATACCAAAGCTAGGCAGGATGTCCGTGATGTCACTGATACTATGATTTCAGAGGTTATGTCACAGAGAGGCTGTGATATCAAAGGGGAGGGTGTGATTTCACAGTGAGGCTGTGATGTCAGAAATGAGGCTTTAATGCAACAATGAGACTGTGATATCACTGTGAAGCTGTGATGTCACTATGAGACTGACATCACAGAGAGTGTGATGTCACAGTGAGGATGTGAGGTCATTGTGAAAGATGTAATGTCAGTGGCAAGGCTGATTTCACCATGAGGCTATGATGTAACAAGTTAGACTGTATGGTGATAATGAGGCTGTGGGGTCACTGTGAGGCTGTGATATTTGTGGGAAGATTGATGTCACAATGAGGCAATGATGTAACATGTAAGGCTGTGATGTCACTGTTTATGGTATCAAAGGCTATGACGTCACTACTGAGTCTTTCATGCCACTGTGAGCCTGAGCTATCTATATTGAGACTGTGGTGTCATAATAAGGCTAGATAGGATACCAGTGGTGAGGCTGTGAGGTCACCATGAGGCTGTGATGTCACAATGCAGCTGTGAGGTCAGTGGTTAGGCTGTGATTTCAGAAGTGAGATTCATGTGAGAGATAAGGCTGAGATATGTTATTGACAATGTGATATAACTAGTGAGGCTGTGATGCCACAATGAGGTTATTATGTCACCATGAGGCTGTGGTGTCACTGGTGAGGCTGTAATATAGCAGTGAACACCTCATATCAGTAGTGAGGTTGTAATGTTCCAGTGAGACTGTGCCAGCTCAGTGTGGCTGTGATGTCACAGTGAGGTTGTGATGCCAGTAGTGACTGTGGTCACACAGGGAGTCTATATCATTAGTGAGGCTGTATTGTCGCTGGTGAGGCTTTAATGTCACAGTGAGTTTATTGTGCTAAACTGAGGCAGTGATGTCATGGTGTAGCTATGATGTCAGAGGTGAATGTTTACCTGACAGTGATACTTTGAAGGCATGATATGGCTGTGATATCACTGTGAGGTTAAGGTGTCACTGGGGAAATTGTGAAATAACAGTAAGGTTGTGATGTCAACAGTGACATTGTGGTGTCACAGGAAGACTGTCATGTGTCAGTAGTAAGGCTATGGTGTCATAGTGAGGCTAGGTAGGATGTCAGTAATGAGGGTGTGATCTCGCATTGAGGCTATGATTTCAAAGGTGAGCCTGTGATGCCATAATGAGGCTGTGATGAGACAGTGAGGTTATAATGTGAGAGTCGATGCTGTGATATCACAGTTTTTCAATGAGGTGAGCTTGTGATGTCATAGTGGGGCTGTCATGCCACAGTGAGGATAGAACCTCAGAGGTTATGCTGTGATGTCACAGAGAGACAGTGTTGTCACCTGTGATGTCATGATATCACAGTGAGGCTGTGATGTCAGTGGAGCGAGACTATGACATCACAGTGAGGATGTGATTTCAGTGGTTAGGCTGAAGTATCAGAATGATGTTGATTTGAGTGATGAGTGTATGATGTCACAGTGAGGCTGGCATGTCACTGTTGAGGCTGTGATGCCACCATGGGGCTTTGATGTAACTGTCTGGGTGTGGTGTCATCATGAGCCTGTGATGTCACAGGGAGTTGGTGATGTCATGGTGGAGGCTGTGAGGTCACAGAAAGACTGTGATTTCAGTGGCCAGGTTGATGTCACAGTGAGGCTATGACATCAGTGGTGATGCTGTGATGTCACATTGAGGCTGTGATGTCACAGTGAGGCTATGTCAGAAGTTTGTATGTGATGTCACCATGAGGCAATTATATCAGTGGCAAGGCTGATGTCATAGTGTATATTTAGGTTATCTAGAGATGCAGAATAGACACAATGACTATAACATAGGGAATGTATTGAGTAGGCTTCCAGTATGGCCGAGGTAGTCCAACAATGCCTGCCAGTAGCTGAGGTAGTTCAACGATGGCTGCCGGTAACATTCAATTCGGTAATCAAGTGGGTGATGGCTGAATGCTGGAGAATTCCTAGAGTCTTTAGTTAAACCAACAATTACTTGGTGGGCTGGAAGGTTAGAGGGTCTAAGAAATGGGCGGCTAGAAGGAAGAGCAATTACTAGCACAGCTGCAATAAGGCATCTCTTCTCTTTGGTGAGTCCTTTTTATATGTTGCAGCACTGTAAGGTTCCTATGAAAGCTTTGGAGGTTCTCATAGGATCTATGGAAGGTACAATCCTATCAAGTGGTCTCAGTTGATCCTTTCCAGAAGTGGTCTCAGCCCATCTTAGTTAATACCAGGTGTGTCAAGTTGACACCCATGCTTAACTATCACACACAGTGAGTTTGTGGTGTCACAGTGAGTCTGTGATGGCACTGTCAGGTTGTAATGTCACAATGAGGCCATGAGGACAGTATGGCTATGATGCCACAGTGAGACTCTGATGACACAGTGATATGATGTCACTGTAGAGGTTTCGATGGCACAGTGAGGCTGTGCTGTTAGGGGTGAGGCTGATGTCAACATGAGGCTGTGATATCATTGTGAAGGTGTAATGTCACAATAAGGCTGGAATGTCCATGGTGAGAAAGATGCCATAGTGAGTCTATGATGTCACTGGTGAGGTTATGATGTCAGTGGTGAACTTATTACATTACAGTGACACAGTCACTGGCTGTGGTGTTTGCCTTTGACACCAATCTTCCCACAGATATCACAGCTTATAAGTGTCTCTTATAAGTGGTGAGGTTGTAATGTAACAGGTTAGGCTCTGATGTCACAGTGAGGCTGTGATATCACAGTGTCTCTGTGAGGTCAGTGGTTAGGTTATGATGTCAGAAGAAAAGCTGATGTTAGTGATGAGGGTGAGATGTCCAGTGAGACTGGAATGTTACTGGTGAGGGTGTGATGCCAGAGCGAGGCTGTATTGTCACTGGTGAGATTGTCATGTGACTATGAGCCTGAGATGTCAGTAATTAGGCTGCGATGTCACAGCAAGACTGGGAAGGATGTCCGTGATGTCACTGATGCTATGATTTCAGTGGTTAGCTTGTTATGTCACAGTGAGGCTGTGATGTCACAGGTGAGGCTGTGATGTCACAGTGAGTCTATGCTGTCACCATGAGACTATGATGTCAAAGGCTGTGTTGTCAATGGTGTGGCAGTGATGTCAGTGCTCTGACTAATGTCTGTGGCATTGCTGATGTCACAGGTGAGGCTGTGCTGTCACTGGTGAGGCTGTGATGTAACGGTGAGTCTATGATATGACTGTGAAGGATGGATGTCGCTGTGGGCTTTCATGTCACCATGAGATGATATCACTCTGGAAACTGTGATGTCACAGTGAGGCTGTGATGTCAGTGGCAAGACTGATGTCACAATGAATGTACCATGTAAAATGTGAGCCTGTGGTGTCAGTGGGCAGGCTGTGAGGTTCCTGTGAAGCTGTGATGTCACAGCAAGGCTCTGATGTCAGGGCTGATTCTATGAGATGCCAGTGAGACTGTGACATCAGGGGTGATGCTTTGATTTCACAATGATTTCATCAGTGGTGAGGCTGTGCAGGCACACTGAGGCTGTGATGTCAGAGGAGAGGCTGTGATGTCACTGTGAGGCAGTGATGTTACCATGAGTTTGTGATATTACAATGAGGCTGAAATACCAATGGTGATTAGACTATAATATCAGAATTCGTTGTGATTTCAGTGGTTATGCTGTGATGTCAGAACTGAGGCTTATGTCAGTGATGAGGCTGAGATGTTACAATGAGGCTGAGATGTTACTGGTGAGGCTGAGATTCCACAGAGGGGCTGTGGTGGCAATGTTGAAGCTGTCATGTGACTGAGAGCCTGAGATGTCAGTGGTGAGGCTGTGATGTCATAGCGAAGCTAGGCAGGATGTCCGTGGTGTCACTGATGCCATGATTTCAGTGGTTAGCTTGTTATGTTACAGTGAGTCTGTGATGTCACAGGTGAGGCTGTGATGCCACAGTGAGTTTATGCTGCCACCATGAGGCTGTGGTGTATCTATGGAAGCTGTAATATCATGGTGAGTCTGTCCTATCAGTGGTGAGGCTGCTATGTTACAGTGAGGCTGTTTTGGCACTGTGTGGCTGTGATGTCACAGTGAGCTTATGATATCATGGTGAGATTGTGATGCCAGTAGTGACTGTGCTTTCACAGGGAGACTATGTCATTGGTAAGGCTGTATTTTCACTGGTGAGGCTCTAATGTCACAGTGAGTTTATTGTGTCAAACTGAGGCTGTGATGTCTCAGTGACCGTATAATATCAGAGGTGAAGCTATTTTTCACAATGATGCTTTGATGGCGCAGTATGACTGTGATGTCACTTTGAGGTTGTGATGTCCCTGGAGATGTATGATATCACAGTGAGATTGTGATATCAATAGTGGCATTGTGGTGTCACAGGGAGGCTGTGATGTTTCCATGAGCCTGTGAGCTCAGTGGTGAGGCTGTGGGGTCATAGTGAGGCAAGGTAGGATGTCAGTGATGAGGGTGTAATGTTGCATTGAGGCTTTGATTTCAGAGGTAAGCCTGTGATGTCATAGTGAAGCTGTGATGAAACAGTGAAGCTATATCATCAGAATTGTTGCTGTGATGTCACATTTGGACAATGATTTCAGAGGTGAGCCTCTGATGTAAGAAAGATGCCATCATGTCACAGTGATGCTGTAAACACAGTGGTGAAGCTGTGATGTCACAGTGAAGCTGTGTTTTCACCAGTGATGCCATGATATATCAGTAAGACTATGATGTCAGAGTGAAACTTTATGCCACAGTGATGCTTTGATGGCAACATAAGGCTTTGATGTCACAATGAGGCTGTAATGTCATTGTGAGTTTGTTGTGTAACTGGGGAAGTGGTGATGTCACAGTGAGGTTGTGATGTTTCAGTGATCGTGTGAGGTCAGTGGTGAGCCTGTGGTGTCATAATGAGGCTAGGTAAGAGGTCAGTGATGAGGGTGCGATGTTGTATTGAGGCTATGAATTCAGATGTTAACCATGTCATAGTGAGGTTGTGATGAAACAGTGAGATTACTGTTTCATCACAGTCGATGCTGTGATCTCACAGTTGGGCAATGATTTCAGAGGTGAGTCTGTGATGTCTTAGTGAGGCTGTTATGTCACAGTGAGACTATAACCTCAGAGGTGGGGCTGTGATGTCACTGTAAGGCTGTGATGTCAGTGGAGTGAGACTATAACCTCACAGTGAAGATGTGATTTCAGTGATGTAAGAATGAGGCTGATGTTAGTGAACAGGGTATGATGTCACAATGAGGCTGGTATATCCCTGGTGAGGCTGGAATGCCTGTGGTGAATCTAAGGTGTCATAGTGAGCCTAGGTAGGATACCAGTGGTAAGGCTGTGGTGTCATGTATAGCGGTGATGTCACAGTGAGGCTTTGATGTCACAGTGAGCCTGTAATGTCACAGTGAGCCTGTAATGTCACAGTGAGCCTGTAATGTCTCAATGAAGGTGTGAGTTCAGATGTAAGGCTGTGATTTCAGAAGTGAGAGGTATGTAAGGGATGAGGCTGAGATGTGGAATTGATAATGTGATATAACTAGTGAGCCTGTGATGCCAAAGTGATGTTATGATGTTACCATGAGGCTGTGGTGTCACCATGTAGCTGTAGCATCATAGTGAGCCTTTTCTATCAGTAGTGAAGCTGTGATGCCAGTGAGACTATGCTGGCACAGTGTGGCTGTGATGTCACAGTGAGGTTATGATGTCAGTAGTGACAGTGCTTTCACAGGGAGACTATGTCATTGGAGAGGCTATATTGTCATTGGTTAGGCTCTAATGTCACAGTGAGTTTATTGTGTCAAACTGAGTCTGCAATGCCACAGTGAGCCTATGATGTCAGAAGTGAAGCTTTATGTCCCAGTGATGCTTTCATGGCACGGCATGGCTATGATGTCACTGTGAGATTGTGATGTCAATGGGGAAGTTGTGATGTCAAAGTCAGTTTGTGATATAAATACCCACACTATGGTGGCACAGGTAGCTTTTCATGTTTCAGTGAGCTGTGAGGTCAGTGGTGAAGCTGTGGTGCCATAGTGAGGCTAGGTAGGATGTCAGTGATGTCCGATTGAGACGATTATTTCAGAGGTGAGCCTGTGATGTCATAGTGAGGCTGTGATGAAACAGTGAGGCTATAACATTAGAGTCAATGCTGTGATGTCACACTTGGGCAGTGATTTCAGAAGTGAGCCTGTGATGTTTTATTTAGGCTGTGATGTCACAGAGAGGTAATAATCTCTGAGGTGAGGCCGTGATGTCATGATGAGACTATGTTGTCACCAGTGATGCCGTGATATTATAGTGAGTCTGTGATGTCACAGGAGCAAGACTATGCATTACAATGAGGATGTGATTCCAGTGGTTAGGCTTTAATATCAGAATGAAGCTGATGTGAGTGATGAGAGTATGATTTCACAGTATTGCTGGTATGTCGTTGGTGAGGCTGTGATTCCACAATGAGCCTATGATTTCACAGGGTGTTGATGATGTCACGGTGGAGGCTGTGAGGTAAAAGTGAGAGTGTGATATCAGTGGCAAGGCTAATGTATATGAGATGTCAGTAGGGCTATGACATCAGGGGTGATGCTTTGATTTTACAGTGAGTTTAGGACATCAGTGGTGAAGCTATGATATTAACATGAAGTTATGATATCACATTGAGGCAATAATCTCTGAGGTGAGGCCGTGATGTCATGATGAGGCTGTGTTGTTACCAGTGATGCCGTGACATCACAGTGAGGCTGAGATAAATGGAGCATGATTGTGAAAAAAACAGTGAGGATGTGATTTCAGTGGTTAGAGTGTGATAGAAGAATGACACTGGTGAATGATGAGAATATGATGTCACATGAGGCTGACATGTCACTGGTGAACCTGTGATGCAAACGTGAGACTTTGATGTAATCGTCTGGCTTTTGTGACACTGAGAGCCTTTGATGTCACAGAATATGGTGATATCACGTTGAGATTGTGAGGTCACAGTGAGACTGTGATGTCAGTGGCACGGCTGATATCACAGTGAGGCAGTGATGTCATTGGTAATGCTATGATGTAATATTGAGGCTGTGATGTCACAGTGAGGCTTTGTCAGAGGTGGGTTTGTGATGTAACCAGGAGGCTATAATGTCAATGGCAAGGCTGATAATGAGATTGTGATGTCGCATTGAGGCTGTGATGGCACTGTCAGGTTTTACTGTCACAGTGAGACTATGAGGACCCAGTATGGCTAGATGTCAAAAGTGAAGCTCTTATGACACAGTGATGTTGTGATGTCATCTTAGAGGTCTTAATGGCACAATGAGGCTGTGATGTTAGTGGTGAGGTTCATGTCTTAATAAGGGTGTAATGTCACTGGTGAAGGTGTGATATCACAATAAGAATGGAATGTCAGTGGTGAGAAAGATGTCATAGTGAGTCTATGATGTCACTGGTGAGTCTATGATGTCAGTGTTGAACCTATTACGTGACAGTGACACTTGTGAGGCTGTGTTGTCACTGGTGTGGTAGTGATTTCAGGGTTCTGACTCATGTCAGTAGTGACGCTGATGTCACAGGTGAAGCTGTCTTGTCACTGGTGGGGCTCTGGTGTCACACTGAGGCTGTGATGGCACTGTGAAGGTTGTATGTCACCATGCGCTTTCATGTCACTGTGAGGTCACTCTGGAAGCTCTGATGTGACAGTAAGGCTTTGATGTCCGTGGCAAGACTGATGTCACAACGAATCTATGATATAACAGGTGAGCCTGTAGTGTTAGTGGGTCGTCTGTGAGGTCACCGTGAGACTGTGATGTCACAATGAGGCTCTGATGTCAGGGTTAATCCTATGAGATGTCAGTAAGGCTGTGACATCGGGGTGATGCTTGGATTTCACAGCGAGTTTATTATGTCAATGTTGAGTATATGCAGGCACACTGAGGCTGTGATATCAGAGGAGAGGCTGTAATGTCATTGTGAGGCAGTGATGTTATCGTGAGGTTATGATATCACAGTGAGCCTGTGATACTAGTGTTGAGAAGCAATGACATCAGAGTTCAGTTGAGATTTCAATGATTAGTCTTTGATGTCAGAAGTGAGAATGATGTCATTGATGAGTCAGAGATGTCACAGTGAGGCTGGGATGTTACTGGTGAGAATGTAGTGCCACATCAAGGCTGTGGTGTCAGTGTTGAGTTTGTCATGTGATCATAAGCCCTGAGATGTCAGTGATGAGGCTGTAGTTTCATAGTGAGGCTAGGCAGAATGACCATAGTGTCACTGAATGTATAATTTCAGAGATTAGCCTGTTATATCACAGTGAGTCTGCAATGTCACTGTGAGATTATGGTATCAGTGGTGATGCTGTAATATCACATTGAGGCTGTGATGTCACAGTGAGGCTATGTCAGAGGTGTGTATGTGGTGTTACCATGAAGCTATTATATCAGTGGAAAGATTGATGTCACAATGAGTTTCTGATGTCATAGTGACGCTGTGATGTCATTGTTAGGTTGGAATGTCACAGTGAGGCTGTGACCACAGAGTGTGGCTATGATGTTGAGGCTGTCATGTGATCGTGAGACAGAGACATCAGTGTTGAGGCTGTAGAGTCATAGCAAAGGTAAGCCGGATGTCCGTGGTGTCACTGATGCTGTGATTTCAGAGGACAGCCTTTTATGTCACAGTGAGGCTGTGATGTCACAGTGAGGCTGTTATTTCAGAAGTGAGGCTATGAGATCACTGCGGAACATGTGATGTCAATGTCAAAGCTGATTTCACCATGAGGCTATGATGCACCAAGTGAATGTAGGATGTAACAGGGTAGAGTGTGAGGTCACAGTGAGTCTGTGAGGTCACTGTGAGGCTGTGATATCTGTGGGAAGATTGATATCACAGTTAGGCAGTGATGTGACATGTAATTCTGTGCTGTCACTGTTTATAATGTCAAAGGCTATAATGTCACTGCTGAAGCTATCATGTCAGTGTGAGCCTGTGTTAATTGTGGTGAGGTTGTGGTGTCATAATAAGGCTAGGTAGGATACCAGTGGTGAGGCTCTGACATCAAAGTATGGTTGTGATGTCAACATGAAGCTATAATGTCATAGTGAGATGGTGATGTTACAGTTTCTCTGTGAGGTCAGTGGTTAGGCTGTCATTAAAAAAGTGACTGATGTGAGAAATGAAACTGAGATGTTGCATTGACAATATGATATAACTGGTGAGGCTGTGATGCCACAATGAGGTCATGATGTCACCATCAGGCTGTGGTGTCACTGGTGAATTAGTATGTCGGTCATATCAGAGGTGAGAATTTGATGTCACAGTGAGGCACAGTGGGCACAGTGCAGCTGTGATGTCACAGTGAGGTTGTGATGTCAGTAGTGATTGTGTTTTCACAGGGAGACTAAGTCATTGTAAGGTTGTAATATCACTGGTGAGGCTCTAATATCACAGTGAGTTTATTGCATCAAACTGAGGATGTGATGTCTTGGTGAGGCTATGATGTCAGAAGTGAATGTTTATGTGACAATGACGCTTTGATGGCATGGAATGGCCGTGATGTCATTTTGAGGTTGTGATGTCACGGGGGAAGTGGTGATGTTACATTAAGTTTGTGATTTCAATAGTGACAGTGAGTCTGTGAGGTCAGTGGTGAGGCTGTGGTGCCATAGTGAGACTAGGTAGGATTTCAGTGATGAGAGTGTGATGCCACATTGAGACTATGATTTCACAGGTGAGCCTTTGATGTCATAATGAGGCTATGATGTTACAGCGAGGCTGTGATGTCAGAGTGAGCCTGTGACATCACAGTGTAGCTGTGAAGTCAGTGGTTAGGATGTGCTTTCAGCATTGAGACTGATGTGAGAGATGAGGCTGAGATGTCTCATTGATGATGTGATATAACTGGTGAGGCTATGATACCATAGTGCAGTTGTGATGTCCAGGTATGTTGCGATGTCAGTAGTGACTGTGCTTTCACAGGGAGACTATGTCATTGGTGATGTTGTATTGTCAATGATGACGGCCCAATGTCACAGTGTCATTCTGATGCTGCGATATCACAGTGAGGCTATGATGTCAGAGGTGAAGCTTTATGTGACTGTGATGCTTTGATAGCACGTTATGGCTGTGATATCACAATGAGGCTGTGATTTCTCTGTCAGGTTGTGATGCCACTGGGGAAGTTGTGATGGCACAGTGGGTTTGTCAATAGCAGCACTGTGGTGACACAGGGAGGCTGTCATGTTTCAGTGTGTCCGTGAGGTCATTGGTGATGATGCAGGTCCATACTGAGGCTAGATAGGATGTTAGTGATGAAGTTGTGATGTCTCATTGAAGCTATGATTTCAGAGGTGAGCTTGTGATGTCATAGTGAGGCTGTGATGAAACATTGCAGCTATAATGTCTGAGTCGATGCTGTGATGTCACAGTTGGGCAATGATTTCAAAGGTGAGCTACTGATATCATAGTGAGGCTGACACAGTGAGGCTATAACATCAGAGTTGAGGCTGTGATGTCACTGTGAGGCTGTGTTGTCACCAGTGATGCCATCTTATCACAATGCAGCTCTGAGGTCAGTGGTTAGGCTGTGATTTCAGAAGTGAAACTGATGTGAGGCTAAGATATCACATTGACGATGTGACATATATCTGGTGAGGCTATGATGCCACAGTGAGTTTATGATATCACCATGAGGCTGTGATGTCCCTGGTGAGGATGTGATATCATGTTTAGCCTGTCCAGTCAGTGGTGAGGCTTTGATGTTATATTGAGGTTGTGTTGACACAGTGTGGCTGTGATATCATATTGAGTTTTTGATGTCACAGTGAGGTTCTGAAGTAAGTGGTGACAGACTATATCACAGTTCAGCTGAGATTTCAGTATTTAGGCTGTGATCTCAGAAGTGAGGCTGATATCAGTGATGAGGCTCAGATGTCACAGTGAGGCTGTGAGGTCGGTGGAGAAGCTGTGGTGGCATAGTGAGACTTGGTAGGATGTCAGTGATGAGGGTGTAATATCGCAATGAGCCTATGATTTCAGAGGTGAGCCTGTGACATCACGGTGAGGCTGTGATGAAACATAGAGGCTCTAACGTCAGAGTTGATGCTGTGATGTCACAATTGAGCAATGATTTCAGAGGTGATCCTGTGATGTCATAGTAAATTATAATGTCACATTGAGGCTATAACCTCAGAGGTGAGGTTGTGATGCTGCAATGAGGCTGTGTTGTCACCATTGATGCCGTGATATCACAGTGATTCTGTGATGTTAGTGGAGCAAGCTATGATATCACAGTGAAGAAGTGATTTGAGTAGTTAGGCTGTGATATCAGAATGAGGGTGATGTGAGTGATGAGGGTATGATGTCATAGTGAGGCTTGGATGTTACTGGTGAGGCTGTGATGCTACACCGAGGCTGTGGTGTCACTGTTAAGGCTGTCACAGTACCGTGAGCCTCAGATGTCAATGAAGAGGCTGTACTGTTGTAGCAAGGCTAGGGAAGATGTCCGTGGTGTCACTGATGCTATGATTTCAGAGGTTAGCCTGTTATGTCACAGAGAGTCTGGGATGCTAGAGGTGAAGCTGTGATGTCATAGTGAGGCTATGATGTCAGTGGCAAGACTGATGTCACAATGAGGCCATGATGTAACAGTTGAGCCTGTGGTGTCACTAGGCAGGCTGTGAGGTTACTATGAGGCTGTGATGTCACAGTGAAGCTCTGATGTCAGGGCTGATTCAGTGAGATATCAGTGAAGCTGTGACATCAGGGGTGATGCTTAGATTTCACAGTGAGTTTAGGATGCCAGTGTTAAGGCTGTGCAGTCACAGAGGTTATGATGTCAGAGGAGAGGATGTAATGTCACTAAAGCAGTGCTGTTACTGTGAGTTTGTGATGCCACAGTGAGACTGTGGTATCAATGGTGATATACTATAATATCGCAGTTCAGCTGATAGTTCAGGTTAGGCTGTGATTTCATAAGTGAAGCTGGTATCAGCAATGAGGTTCAGATGTCACAGTGAAACTGGGATGTTACTGGTGAGGCTGTGATGCCACAGTGAGGCTGTGGTATCACTGTTGAGGCTGTCATAATACTGTAAGCCTGAGATGTCAGTGACGAGGCTGTGCTGTTGTAGCGAGGCTTGGCAGGATGTCCGTGGTGTCACTGATGCTATTCTTTCAGAGTTTGGCCTGTCATAGTACGTCTGTGATGTCAAAGTTAGGCTGTGATGTCAGAAATGGGGCTATAATGCCACAGTGAGGCTGTGATATCTCTATAAGGGTGTGATGTCATTATAAGGCTATGAGGTCACTGTCAAAGTTGTGATATCAGTGGCAAGGTTGATTACACCATGAGGCTATGATGTAACAGGTGAGTCTATGATATATCCAGTTAGACTGTGAGGTCACAGTGAGGCTGTGAGGTCACTGTGAGGCTGTGATATCTGTGAGAAGTTTGATTTCACAATGAGACAATGATATAACATGTGAGGCTGTGGTGTCACTGTGTGTCTGTCATGTCACTATGAGGTTATGAAGTCACAGTTTGGCTGTGATGTCACAGTGAGGCTGTGATGTCACAGTGCAGTTGTGAGATCAGTGGTTAGATTGTGATTTCATAAGTGAGACTGATGTGAGAGATGAAACTGAGATGTCGCATTGATGATGTGATATAACTGGTGAGACTGTGATGCCACAGTGAGGTTATGATGTTACCATGAGGCTGTGCTGACACTGGTGAGACTGATATCACGGTGGTCCTGTCCAATCAATGGTGAGGCTGTGATATCACAATGTGGCTGTAATGTCACAGTGAGGTTGTGATGTCACAGAGAGGTTGTGATGTCACAGTGAGGTTGTGATGTGACTACGCTTTCACCAGGAGACTATGTCATTGGTGAGGCTCTATTGCCACTGATGATGTCAAAGGTCTGTATGTGATGTCACCATGAGGCTATTATGTCAGTTGCAAGGCTGACAGTGAGTTTGTGACATTACAGTGGGGCTCTGATGTCACTGGAGATATTTAGATGACATAATGAGGCTGTGATGTCAGTGGTGATGCTATTATATTAGTGGTGAACATTTTATGTGAGAGTGACACTGGTGAGTCTGTGATGTCAAAGTCTGTGTTGTCACTAGTATGGCAGTGATGTCAGTGTTCTGATATTGTCAGTTGTGATGCTGATGTTGCAAGTTTGGCTGTGCTGTCACTGGTGAGGCTGTGATGTCACTATAAGACGGTGATGTTCCCGTGAGGTTGTGATATCACAGTGAGGCTGTGATATCATTAGTAATAGAATATGACATCATAGTGCGGTTGAAATTTCAGTGGTTAGGGTGTGATGTGAGCAGTGAGGCTGATGTCAATGATTATGCTGACATGTCGCAGCAAGACTGCGATGTTTCTAGTGAGGCGGGGATGCCACAGCGAGGCTGTGATGTCATTGTTGAGGCTGTCGTTTGACTGCAAGCCTGACATGTCAGTAGTGAGGCTGTGGTGTCATAGTGAGGGTAGGCAGGATGTCCATTTTGTCACTGATGCTATGATTTCAGAGGTTAGCCTGTTATCCCACAATGAGGCTGTGATGTCAGAATTGAGGCTGTGATGTCAGAGGTGAGGCTGTGATGTCATAGTAAGCCTATAATGTCAGAAATGAGTCTGTAATGCCACAGTGAGGCTGTGATATCACTGTAAAGCTGAGATGTCACTATGAGGCTGTGACTTGACAGAGAGGTGATGATGTTACAATAAAGCTGTTAGTTTGTTGTAAAAGATTTGATGTCATTGCCATGGTTGATTTCACCGTGAGGTGATGATGTAACAGGTGAGCCCATGACATAACAGATTAGACTGTGAGGTCTCAGTAAGGCTGTGAGGTCCCTTTGAGGCTGTTATGTCTGTGCAAAGATTGATGTCACAATGAGTTAGTGATGTAACATTTAAGGCTGTAGTATCACTGTTTATGATGACAAAAGCTATGATGTCACTGCTGAGGCTGACATGTCACTGTGAATATGTGTTATCTATAGTGAGGGTGTAGTGTCATGGCAAGAATAGGTACGATACCAGTGGTGAGGCTGTGATGTCACCATGAGACTATGATGTCAGAGGACAGACTGTTGGAATAGTATGTCTGTGATGACACAGTGAGGTTGTGATGTCAGTAGTGATAGTGCTTTCACAGGAGACTACGTCATTGGTGAGGCTGTATTGTCTCTGGTGAGGCTCTAATGTCCCAGTGAGTTTATTGTGTCAAACTGAGGCTGTTATGTCACAGTGAGTCTATGATGTCAGAGGTGAAGCTTTATGTCACAGTGATGCTTTGATGGCATGGTATGGCTGTGATATTACAATGAGTCTGTGATGTCACTGTGAGGTTGTGATGTCACTGGGGAAGTTGTGATGTCACAGTGAGGTTGTGAAGTCAATAGCGACACTGTGGTGTCACAGGGAGACTGCCATGTTTCAGTGAGCCTGTGAGATCAGTGAAGAAGCTGTGGTTCCACAGTGAGATTAAGTAGGATGTCAGTGATAGGGTGAGATATCACAATGAGACTATGATTTCAGAGGTGAACCTGTGATGTCATAGTGAAGCTGTGATGTCACAGAGAGGCTGAGAGGACACAGAGTGGCTATGATGCCAGTGAGGCTCTGACGACACAATGATTTTGTGATATCACTGGAGACATTTCTTTTAAATTTTTTATTATTTATTCAATTTTGAGTGTGTGTGCGTGTGTATGTATGTATGTGTGTGTCTGTGTGTGTAGAACCACGGACGAATTCAGGAGCCACCGTGGACGCCTCCACCTCCTCCTTGTTACTCTGCCCCGGGATTCACAGGTTTTGCCCTAACAGGACCAGGAACGCAGGCCGCCCCTGCTTCTGCCTGGCATCTATACGTGGGGTCTAGGATCTGAACTCGGGACCTTCCACCTGCAAGGCAGAGGCTTAACCCCTGAGCCACCTTTCCAGCCCCACTGGAGACATTTTGATGGCAGAGTAAGAAAGTGATTTTAGTGGTGAGGCTCATGACACAATGAGGCTGTCATGGTCCTGATTAAGGTGTGATGTCACAATAAGGCTGTAATGTCAGTTGTGAGAAAGATGTCACAGTGAGTCTATGATGTCACTTGTGAGACAATGATGTCAGTGGTGAACCTATTACATCATAGTGACCCTGGTGAGGCTGTGATGTCAAAGGCTGTGTTGTCCTGGTGGCAATGATATCAGTGCTCTGACTAATGTCAGTGGCGATGCTGATGTCACGTGTGAGGCTGTGCTGTCACTGATGAGTCTGTGATGTCACACTGAGGTTGTGATGAGAGTGATAAGTTGAGTTCACAATGATGCTATGATGTAACAGGTGAGACTGTTATGTCCGTTGGAAGCCCGTGAGGTTATTGTAAGGCTGATGCCACTGTGAGTGTTTGATGTCACCATGTGGCTGTGGTGTCATTGTGAGCCCATGATATCACAGGGAGTTGGTGAGGTCACCGTAAGACTCTGATGTCAGTGGAAATGCTGATGTCACAGTGAGTTTTGATGTCACAGTGAGGCTGTTATGGTACTGTCAGGTTGTAATGTCATAGTAAGGTTGTGAAAACACAGTGTGATTGTGATGTCACAGTTAGGCTCTGATAACACAGTGATTTTGTGATGTCACTGGAGATTTTTTGAAGGTACAGTGAAGCTGTGATGTTAGTGGTGAGGCTGCTATCACAATGAGGCTGTCACTGGTGAAGGTGTGATGTCACAAAAAGACTGAAATGTCAGTGGTGGGAAAGATGTCATAGTGAGTCTATGATGCCACTGGTGAATTATATGACAGTGTAACTGGTGAGGCTGTAATATAAAAGGCTGTGTTGTCACTTGTGTGGCAATGATGTCAGTATTCTGACTAAGGTCAGGGGCGACACTGATGTCACAGGTGAGGTTGTGCTGTCACTGGTGAAGCTGTGATGTCAAGGTGAAAATATGATGTCAGTGGTAAGACATGCCACAATGAGGCTACGATATAAGAGTTGAGCTGTGGTGTCAGTGGTGAGGCTGTGATGACAAAGGCTGTGTTATCACTGGTGTGCAAGTGATGTCAGTGTTCTGACTAATGTCAGTGGTGATGCTGGTGGAACAGGTGAGCCTGTGCTGTCACTAGTGAGGCCATGATATTACACTGAGGCTGTGATGTCACTCTGAAGGTTGTATGTCACCAAGAGCTGTCATGTTATTGTGAGGTGTTATCAATCTGGAAGCTGTGATGTCACAGTGGAACTGTGATTTCAGTGGCAAGAATGATGTCACTTTGAGGCCATGATGTAATAGGTGAGCCTGTGTTGTCAATGTGCAGGTTGTAAGGTCACTCTGAGGATGTGATTTCCCAGCGGGGCTCTGGTGTCAGGGTTGATTCTAAGAGATATCAATGAGGCTGTGACATCAGTGGTGATGCTTGGATTTCACAGTGAGATTAGGATGTCAGTGGTGAGGCTGCGCAGTCACACTAAGTCTGTAATGTCAAAGGAGAGGCTGTTATGTCACTGTATGACAGTGATATTACCGTGAAGTTGTGATATCACAGTGAGGGTGGGATATCAGTGGTGATATGACATTTGTTTGGCTGAGATTTCAGTAGTTAGGCTGTGATGTCAGAAGTGTGGTTGATGTCAGTGATGAGACTGAGATGTCACAGTGAGACTGGGATGTTATGGGTGAGGCCGTGAAGCCATAGAAAGACTGTGGTATCACTGTTGAGGCTGTCATGTGACCGTGAGCCTCAGGTGTCAGTAATGAGCTGTGTTGTCATAGCGAGGCTAGGGAGAAGGTTCATGATGTAATTGATGCAATGATTTTGGGGGTCAGCCTGTTATGTCACAGTGAGGCTGTGATGTCACATTGAGGCTGTGATGTCAGAAATGAGGCTATAATGTCACAGTGAGGCTGTGATATCACTGTGAGGCTGTGACATCACTGAGAAATTGTGATGTCACAGTGAGAATATGAGGTCATTGTGGAAGATGTGATGTTAGTGGCAAGGCTCATTTCACCGTGAGGCTACAGAATAACAGATGAGTCTATGATGTAACAGGTTAGGCTGAGAACACAGTGAGACTGACACTTCCACTGTGAGACTGTGTTATCTGTGGCGAGTCTGTGATATGACAGTAAGACTAGTTAGGATATCAGTAGTGAGGCTGTGATGTCACAGTGCAGCTGTGAGGTCAGTGGTTAAGCTGTGATTTCAGAAGTGAGACTGATGTGATTCATGAGAATGAGGTGTTGCATTGACGATGTGATAGAGTTGGTGGGCTGTGATGCCACGGTGGGGTTATGATGTCACCATGAGGCTGTGATGTCACTGGTGAGACTGTAATATAATGATTCACCTGTTCTATCAGTCATGATGCTGTGATGTCACTGAGGTTGTGCTCGCACAGTGTGGCTGTGATGTCAAAATAAGGCTGAGATGTCACTGGGGAAGTTGTGATGTAACAATGAGGTTGTGTTGTCATTAGCGACACTGTGTGTCACAGGGTGGCTGTCATGTTTCAGTGAGCCTTTGTGATGAGTGGTGAGGCTGTGGGGTTATCGTCTAGGTAGGATGTAAGTGATGAGGGTGGGATGCTGCATTGAGGCTATGATTTCAGATGTGAGCCTGTGATATCATAGTGAGACTGTGATTAAACAGTGAGGCTATAATTTCAGAACCCCTCGAAATCAAGGCTTTTCCTGGAAAGTTCACATGAGAAATTGGTGCCCTCAGAACTCAGAGCCCATGTTCAATTATATTGAATTGGCCTGACTGGAGGGCATAGTGCCCAGGGAAATAATGAGCTCCTGAAGTCCCTCACTAAGAATAGGACGCTTAGATCCAAAACACCTGTGTCTATTTCCTGCACTAGGTCTCGCCTTGGAAGTTGGTTACCCATTTAGGATTTGTTTTCACTTTCACCTCGGTTCTAGTCTTTTTTTAAATTTATTTTCTGCACTTTTTTGCCTTGTCTGCTTCCCTTCTAGTCATCTCTGCTCCATTAGGGAACTTTTCCTCTTCATAATGGGTAATTTACCATTCCATCAGAAGGCACTCAAGCTGACTGTCCTTAAGGCTCTACTAGACTTATGTAGGATCAAAGTGACATTAAAGGACTTAGAAGTTTTTTGGGAGGAAGCTTTAATCTTAGCTCCTTGGATTTCCCCAGAAAATGTCTGAGATGCACAGATTTGAATGGGAGTGCTTTTCCTGGCCTATAAGAGGAAAGTCCAGGAAGGTCATATGCTTCCAGCCCACTTCGTTCCTATCCTCCTCAGCATCATAACAGCCTTAAAGGATCTTCCAATGAGGAAGTGATCAATTGCTATAATGTAACTTGTGGAGAGAACCCAAAATTATTCCTTTGTTCTTCCTCCAAATTCTTCGTCTCCACCTCCCCCCACATCCTCTTCCCTCCTCTTCTTCCTGTAGCTCTTGATTCTCCCTCTTTCCTGACTGTATTTTCTGCTTCAGAGAATACTGGTCTCCCAATATGTGTCTTAAAATCTCTCCTAGAGACGGGAAGCCTCAAGGTTAAGACTGCTAGCATAGAGGAATTTTGGAATGAGACTTTGGTTTTAGCACCTTGGATATCCCCAGACTATGGATGAGGATGCTTTTCCTTGCTAGATGTTTTTCATAATTAAGCTCAGCTGCCGTACTTAACTAATATGAGGTCTTGTTTTTAATAAGGTTTTCCTAAATGTTAATCTGCCTTTGATAAAGCTTTCAAGGGTAATTTTAAAATAGTTGCTGAGAAATTGTACAGTTGCTGCTAAAATGTTATTCATGTGCTTGCATGTTTACATGTTCTCTGTTTATATATTGTGTGTCTTGTGTTTCAACATAAAAAATCTGTGGCCATTTCAATTTTTTTCATTTCTGTTGTGTGCTAATATTAAAATTTTAGCATGCCATTTTTATGTATGCATGCTTAAAAATAAGGACAAATATTTTTGATAACATCTAAGGCCTTAACTACTTATGTTTTATATCGATCACAATTGTTTTTTAAATAGATTGTAAGATTTCTTTCATACAAGTTTTCTTACAGGTTTTTTCATATAGTCCCCAAATATCAAAGTTTGCTTTCCACATCCTCAGGGCATCCATTCAAGCTTTGGAAATTCCTAAGATCACCAAAGGCTCATGGGAAACCTGGCTGTCCACCATTAGAGCTATACCTTACTAATTTACGTTTTTAGGTTTCCATTTGTGTCTCAACAACTCTTCTGAATCAAATCTATGCCTATGCTGCATACAGCCCCTCTGTCTGTTCCTTCCCTGACAACAACCTCCTTTTCTCTGCCACATACTCGAGTTCCCCTTTGGGACCATGATTCCTTCTCTGTGATGGTCTCATGACTGGTAGTCAATGACGGGTAAGGCTCCACATGAGGGTGGTGTCCAACCCAAGACATGCACAGTCACCTACATTCCACACAGGTGAAGAGGCTCGGGGTCACCCCAACTATCATGGTCACCAATAAAAAAATTATAAATAAATAAAAGGGTGAAAAGGTGGCACTATCGATTCAGGGAAGCCCTAGCTCAGGCTCCTGAATCCGGGAGCTCCGACTGCTGACAAGCCCGAACAAGGTTGGACATGCCCTGGACATGTCCTAATAGAGGAACCACACGAGGAGGGATGAACAAACAATGGGAAGGAGGGATGAACAACCAATGGGAAGCAGTCATCTAACTTGGATACGTAGTAAACAGCTAAATTATTGATGGCTGTTCTCCCTCTGCCACTGAGTGAAGCAGTGGCCACACCTGATTGGACCCCTGACCCTATATAAGCCCAAACACTTCCTGAGTAAAGCTAAGGCTGCAGCCAACTCGTCCTCTGCCTGCTGCTTCTCACCTGATTCCCCGGGTCTCTGTGGTGATGCTGTCGCCGGCTCACCCATTCACCTTGAGCCCACGAGACCCCTGCCATTTCCCCTCTTCCCCAGCGGTGGCCTGGTGGGAATTCAGAAACAAGTGATGAGGGTGGTGTCACAATCAGGCTTTGATGTCACTGGTGAAGCTGTGATGTCACATTAAAGCTTGAATGTCAGCAGTAAAAAAGATGCTATAGTGAGTCTATGATGGTGAGGCTCTGATGACAGTGGTGAACCTACTACATGACAGTGACACTGGGTGAGGCTGTGAAGTCAAAGGCTGTGTTGTCACTGGTGGGGCAGTGATGTAGTGTTTTGACTAATGTCCATGTTGATGCAGATGTCACAGCTGAGACTGTGCTGTCACTAGTGAGACTGTGATGTCACAGTGAAGCTGTGATATCACTGTGAAGGTTGTATGTAATTGTGGGCTGTCCTGTCACCGGGAGGTAATATCACTGTGGAATCTGTGATGTCATGGTGAGGCTGTGATTTCAGTGGCAAGACTGATGTCACAATGAGGTAATAATGTAACAGGTGTGCTTTCAATGTCACTGGGCAGGATGTGAGGTCAGTATGAGGCTGTGATGTTGCAATGAGGCCCTAATATCAGAGTGGATTCTGTGAGATGAAAGTGAGGCTGTGATGTCAGGGATGATGTTTGGATTTCACAGTGAGGTTAGTACAACAGAGTTGAGGCTGTGCAGTCACACTGAGACTGTGATGTCAGAGGAGAGGCTGTGATGTTACCGTGAGGTTGTGTCATCACAGTTCTGCTGTGATTTCATTGATTAGGCTGTGATGTCAGAAGTGAGGCTATTGTCAGTGATGAGGCTAAGACGTCACAGTGAGGGTGGAAGGTTTTTGGTAAGGCTCTGATCCCACAGTGAGGCTGTGGTGTCACTGTTGAGGCTGTCAGTTAACCCTGAACCTGAGATGTCACTAATGAGGCTGTGGTGTCATAGCGATGCTAAAAAGGATATCTGAGGTGTTACTGATGCTAATTTCAGAGGTTAGCCTGTTATGTAAAAGTGGGGCTGTGATGTTAGAGGTGAGGCTGTGATGTTACAGAGAGGCTGTGATAAAAGTGGTGGTAGAGTATGACATAGGCTGTGATATCAGAAGTTAGGCTGTGTGGGCAGAAGTGAGGCTAATGTCAGAGATGAGGCTGAGTTGTCACAGTGAGACTGGGAGTTACTGGTGAGGCTCTGATGCTACAGTGAGGCGGTGGTGTCACTGTTGAGACTTTCATGTGACTATGAGCCTGAGAAGTCAGTGATGAGGCTGTGGTATCCCAGCAAGGCAATACAGGATGTCTCTGTGTTACTGATGCTATGATTTCAGAGGTAAGCCTATTATGTCACAGTGTGGCAGTGATATCAGAAATGAGGTTGTAGTTACACAGTGAGGCTCTGATATCACTGTGAGGCAGTGAAATCATAGAGAGGTTGTGATGTCACTGTGAGTCTGGAAGGTCAGTGTGGAAGATGTGATGTCAGTGGCAAGGCTGATTTCACCATGAGGCTATAATGTATCAGGTGATGTTGTAATGGTTTAGACTGTGAAGTCACAGTGAGACTGTGAAGTAACAGTGTGGTTTGATATCTGTGGGAAGATTGATGTCATAAAGAGGCAATGATGTAAAATGTGAGGCTGTGGTCACACTGTTTATGATGTCAGGGGCTATGATGTAACTGCTGAGGCTGTCATGTCACTGTGAGCTTGTGCTATCTGTTATGAAGCTGTGTTGTCATAGTAAGGCTAAATAGAATACCAGTGGTAGGCTGTGAGATTACAGTGCGGCTAAGATGGCACAGTGTGCCTGTGATGTCACAGTGAGGTTGTGATATCCCAGTGAGGTTGTGATGTCAGTAATGATTTTGCTTTCACGGGAAGACTATGTCATTGGTGAGGCTGTATTGTCACTGGTGAGGCTGTATTGTCACTGGTGAGGCTGTATTGTCACTGGTGAGGCTTTAATGCCAAGTGAGTTAATTGTGTCAAACTGAGGCTGTGATATCACAGTAGGCTAAGATATCAGAGGTGAAGCTTTATGTGACAGAGATGCTTTGATGTCACAGTATGGCTGTGATATCACAATGAGGCTGTTTTGTCACAGTGAGGTTATGTCAATAGTGACACTGTGTGATCCCAGGGAGTTGTCATGTTTCAGTGAGCCTGAACATGGTGAGGCTGTGTTGTCACTTGTGTGACAATGATGTCATTGTTCTGACTAATGTCAGTGGCAACATTGATATCACAGTGATTTGGGGTGTTACCAGTGAGGTTGTGATGCTACTATAAGGCTTTCATGTCACCCTGTGGTTGTGGTGTCACCATGAGCACCTGATGACACAGGAAGTGGGTGATGACACAGTGGATGCTGTGAGATCACAGTGAGACTGTGATGTCAGTGGCAAGGCTGATGTTACAGTGAGACTAGGAAGTCAGTGATGATGCTGTGATTTCACAATGAGGCTGTTATGTCACTCTCAGGTTGATATGTCACAGTGTGGCTGTGATGTCTCAGTGCAGCTGTGAGATCAGTGGTGTTAGGCTGTGATTTCAGAAGTGTGACTGATGACACAGAAGTGTGATATAACTGCTGAGGCTGCAATGCCACAGTGAGGTTATGATGTCACCAAGTGGATGTCACTAGTGAGGCTGTAATATCATGGTGAGCCTTTCCTACCAGTGGTGAGGCTGTGATGTCACAGTGAGGCTGTGATGGCCCAATGTGGCTGTAAAGTCACAGTGGGGTTGTGATGTCACAGTGAGGTTGAGATGTGAGTAGTGATGGTGCTTTCACAGGGCAAATATATCTTTGGTGTGGCTTTATTGTCACTGGTGAGGTTCTAATGTCATAGTGAGTTTGTTGTGTCAAATTGAGGTTGTGATGTCTCAGTGAGTCTGTGAAGCTTATGTCACAGTAGTGCTTTGATGGTACGGTATGGCTGTTATGTTACTGTCATCACCACTGATATCACATCCTCACTGTGACATCACAAACTCACAGTAACATCACTGCCTCACAGTGACATCACAGCCTCTCTCTGATATCACAGCCTCAGTGCAACATGACAGCCCACAGTGCCATCCAGATTCACAGTGCCATCCACAGCTTCACTGTGACATAACAATATCACCAGGGACAGCACAGCCTAACCTGTGACATCAACTTCACAACAGACATATAGTCAGAACACTGACATCACTGCCACACCAGTAACAACAGAGCCATTGACATCACAGTCTCAACAGTGTCACTGTCATGTAACAGGTTCACACTGATGTCATAGTCTCACCAGTGACATCATAGACTGATTATGACATCTTTCTCACTACTGACATTCCAGCATTATTGTGACATCACATCTTTACCAGTGACATCACAGCCTGATTGTGACATCAGCCTCACCACTAACATCACAGCCTCACTGTGCCATCCGAACCTCTCCAGTGACATCAAAACCTCACTGTGTCCTCAGAGTCTCACTGTGATTTCATAGCAACATTGTGTCCTCACAGCCTCGCTGTGACATTTCAACCTGACAGTGCCATCACAGCCTCACTGTGACACCACAAACTCACTGTAACACAGCCATGCAACTGCCTTAATAGCCTCATGGTGACATCACATACACATCTGACATAGCCTTACTGTGACCTCACAGCCTCCAACTTGACATCACCAACACCCTGTGACATCATAGGCTCATGATGACACAACCATCACATGATGACATCAAAACTTGATGTCAGCATCACAGCCTCACCAGTGACATGCCAGTCTCACTGTGATATCATACACTCATCACTCGCATCAGCCTCATTCTGATATCACAGCCTAACAACTCAAATCACATCCTCACTGTCATGTCATAGTTTCGTTCCCCTAACATCACAGCCATACTGTGATATTACGGCAACACTTATGACAACCCAGCATCACTGGTGACAACACAGGCTCACCTCTGAAATTATTCCCCAACTGTGACATCATAACATTGACTCTGATGTTATAACCTCTGAAATCATAGCCTCACTGCAACATGACACCCTCATCACTGATATCCTACTTAGCCTCACTATGGCACCACACCCTCACCACTGACCTCCCAGGCTCAATGAAATATGACAGACACCCTGTGAAACAACAATGTTGCTATTGATATCACAGCCTCACTGTGACATCACAAACTATCTGTGACATCAGCCTTTCCACTGACATAATACCTTCATGGTGATATCACATACATGCCTCTGATATAGCCTTGCTGTGAAATCATAGCCACAATGTGACAACACAGCATCAACACTGACATGATAGCCTTACTGTGGCATCAACCTTGCCAACAACATCACAGTCTCACTATGACCTCACAGACTCCACTGTGACATCACCAACTCCTTGTGACATCATGGGCTCAAAGTGACACCACAGCCAAATGGTGATCTCAAATCCTCACAGTGGCATCACAGCCTCTCAGCTTGCCCACTGACACCACATGCTCACCTAATACATCATAGCCTCATGGTGACATCAGTCTTTCTCACCACCGACATTCAAGCCTTGAGACATCACACATTCACCAGTGACATCACAGCCTCATTGATTTCGGCCTCACCACTAACATCACAGCCTCATCTCTGATGTTACAGCCTCATTGTGATATCACAGCCTTTGAAATCATTGCCCAACTGTACATCACAGCATCAACTCTGACATTATAGCCTCACTGTTTCATCACTGACTCACTATGATATCACAGGCTCACCTCTGAAATCATAGCCACAATGTGACATCACACCATCATCGCTGATATCCTACCTAGCCTCACTGTTTTACCAGAGCCTCACCACAGGCTCACTGAAACATGACAGCCTCCCTGTGACACCAGAGTGTCACTATCGACATCACAACTTCCCCAGTGACATCACAACATCACAGCGACATCTCAGCCTCATTGTGATGTTACAGCCATACCTTGCCCTCAAGGCATCACTGTGGCATAAAGCTTTATTTCTGACATCATAGCCTCACCATGACCTCACAGCATCATATGACATATTCTCCCTGTGACAGCAGTCATTACTGACATCACAACCTCACTGTGACATCACAACCTTACCAATAATATGACAGGCTAACCAAGATATTACAGTCTCACTGATGACACAGCAGCCTTATGTTGACATCATAACCTCACTGGGGTATCAGAGCCTCACCAGGTATATCACATCATCAATGCAACTTCTCAGCCTCATTTCTCACATCAGTCTCACTTTTGAAATCACAGCCTAATCAGTGAACTCACAACTATACTGTGACATATAGCCTCACAGTGACATCATAGCCACACCTGTCCTCACAGCCTCACTGTGACATTACAACCTGAGAGTGACATCAAAGTCTTACTGTGAAATCAGAGCATCACCACTGCCATCTTAGCATTGTGACATCAGCCTCACTATGAATCATAGCCTCACCTATGACATCACAGCATCACTGTGGAATCACAGACACATTGTGCCAACACAGCATCTCTGTGACATCATAGCCTTACCACTCATATGACTAGCTCACCCATATTTTATAGCCTCACCAGTGACACCACAGCTTCATTGTAACATCACAACTCACTACAGCATCACAGCCTCACCAGTTACATCACATCGTCATTATGACATCTCATCCTCATTTCTCACATTAGTTGCAATTCTGAAAACACAGCCTAACTACTATCCTAACACCTGAATTGGTTACTGCCTCTCTTTAACATCACAGCCTCACTGTGATATCACATCCTCATGGTGACATCACAGCCTCATTGTGACTTCACAGTCTATTAACTGGTATCCTACCTAGCCTTACTAGGACACCACAAACTCACCACAGTTAGCACAGTCTCACAGTGACGTTAGAGCCTCAGCAGTGACATCATAGACTTTGACATCATAAACAGTGACACCACAGCATCATTGTTACATCACTGCCTCACCAATGATTGCACAGTCTCACCGGTGACATCAGCATCACCACTGACATTAGTCAGAACACTGACATCACTGCCACACCAGTGACAACATAGCCCTTGAAGTTACAGCATCACCAGTGTCACTGTTATGTAATAGGTCCACCACTGACATCATAGCCTCACTAGTGACATCATAGATTCACTCTGACATCTTTCTCACCACTGACATTCCAGCCTTATTGTGACATCACACTGTCATCAGTGACATCACAGCCTCTCTGTGGCTGTGCCACTCAAACCTCTCCAGTGACATCACAATATCACTGGGTCATCAGAACCTTGCTGTGACATCACACCCTCCCTCTGTCTTCACAGTCTCACTGTGACATTACAACCTGACAATGACATCATAGCCTCACTGTGACATCACAAACTTACTGTGACATCGGCCTTGCCACTGACATAATAGTCTCAGGGTGACATCACATACACACCTCTCACATAGGCTCAATGTTTTGTCTCAGCCTCAATGTGACAGCACAGCATCACTACTAACTACATAACCTTCCTGTGACATCAGATTTGCCACTGACATTACAGAAAATGTGACCTCACATCCTCCACCATGACATCACCGATTCCCTGTGTTAACACAGGCTCATGGTGAAACCACAGTAACACAGTGACATCAAAGCCTCATGGTGCCATCACAGCCTCACCAGTAACATCCGAGCCTCACTGTAACATCTCAGCCCCATCACTGACATCAGCCTCACTTCTGACATCACAGTCTAAACACAGAAATCTCAGCCTAACTGTGAAGTCATAGTCTTCATATGTAGCCTACTTATATCAGAGCCTCACTGTGATATCACAATCTCAGGGTAACATCACCAACTCACAGTGACATCACAGCCTCTCCTCTTATATCACAGCCTCAGTGTAACTTCACAGCCTCACCAGTGACCTTCTAAACTCACTGTGAAATCCAAGCATCACCCCAGACATCACAGCCTCCTAGATATCTCATAGAAACAGTCTGGACTTCAGAGCCTCACTGCGACATCACAGCCTCACAGTAACCTCACAGCCTGGCCAGAGACACCACAGGCTCACCTATTACATCATAGTGTCACTGTGTCATCAGTTTTCCCACTGATATTCCAGCCTCACTGTGACATCACAGCCTCACCACTGATAGGACAGGTTCCATGATACTACAGCCCCAACAGTGACACCACACCTCATGGTGACATCATAATCTCACTGTCACTGTGACATCACAGCCACATTGTGACATCCCAGCCTCACCAGTTATATCATGTCAATGCATCATCTCAGCCCCATCTCGCACATCAGTCTCACTTCTGATATCACAGCCTAACCACTGACCTCACAGCTGCATTTTGACATCATAGACTCACTGTGACATCACAGCCTCATGGTGACATCACAGCCACACTAACATCACAGTCTCACCACTGGTACCCTACCTAGCCTTACTATGACACCACAGCCTCACAGGCTCATAGTGACGTGACAGCCTCAACAGTTATATCATAGCCTTTGACATCATAAACAATGCCACCATAGCTTCACATGTTATATCATGTCCTCACTGTGACATCAATCTTCTCCCAGATATCACAGCCTCACAATGACCTCACAGACTCACTGCGACTTCACACTTTAAACTGTTACATCATAGACTCACCTGTTCTATCATAGTCTCATAGTGAAATCAGCTTTGTGACTGACATCACATCTTCCACAGTGACCCCACAGCCTCACTGTGACATTACAACCTCTCTGTGATATCACAGTGTCCTAGTGATATCACAGCTTCACAGTGACATCACAGCCTCACTTCTGACATCACATCCTCACTGTGACATAACAGGCTAACCTCTGAAATCCTAGCATAAGTGACACCACAGACATCTTGTGTAGCCTCGCTATGACACTACAGTCTCATCACTGAAATCTCAGGATCACGGTCACCTGACAGCCTCAACACTGACAACACAGCCTCTCTGTGGCATCACAGCCTTATCAGTATCATCCTAGCCTCACTGACATCTCTCCCTCCTCACTGACATAAGCCTTACTTCTGTCATCACAGCTTAACCACTGAAATCTCAGCCAAACTGTGATGTCATAGTCTATCACCACTGATATCACAGTCTCACTATGATATCACAATATCACAGTAACTTTACCACCTCACAGTGACATCACAGCCTCTTCTCTGAAATCCCAGCCTCATTGTGACTGTACAGACTCAGACTCACCACTGATGTTCTAAACTCACTGTGAAATCCAAGTATCACACCTGATGTCCAGTCTCACTGATATCTCATAGAATGTGCCATGATATCAGAGCCTCATTGTGAAATCATAGCCTCACAGTCACCTCACAACCTGCCCACTGACACCACAGTCTCACCTGATACCTCAGAGCCTCATTTTGACAACAGTCTTGCCACGACATCACAGCTTCACTGTGATATCACAGGTTCCAGAGTGATATCAACTCATGGTGATATTAAAGCCCACACTGACATAAAACTTTCACAGTGACATCATGGCCTCAGTGTGGTATCATGGCCTTATCAGTAAAAGCACATCCTCCCCTGAGACATCATCTTCATCACTGACAATAGTCAGAACACTGACATAACTGCCAAACCAGTGACAAACACAGCCTTTGATATAATAGCCTAACCAGTGTCACTGTCATGTAATAGGTGTCCCACTGACACCATAGCCTCACAGTGACATCATAACTCACCATGACATCTTTCTTACCACTGTCATTCCATCCATATTGTGACATCACACCTTCACCAGTGACAACATAGCATCATTGTTACATCAGCTCCACCACTAACATCACAGCCTCACTGTGCCATCAAAACATCTCCAGAGGCATCACATCACTCTTTTTTCAGAGTCTCACTGTGATATCATAGTCACATTGTGTCCTCACATCCTCACTGTAACATTACAACCTGACAGTGTCATCACAGCATCAATGTGACATTATAAACTCACTGTGACATCAGGCTTGCCACTGACATAATAGCCTCATGGTGACATAACATATACACCTCTAATATAGCCTCAGTGTGATATCACAGCCTCAATGTGACATCACAGCATCCACCGTGACATCACCAACTCCCTCTAACATCAAGGGCTCATGGTGCTACCACAGACACACAGTGACATCAAAGTATCATGGTGGCATCACAACCTCATCAGTGACATGTCTGCTTCCCTGTGATATCACACCTTCATCACTCACACAGCCTCATTCTGACATCATAGCTTAATCACTGAAATCATATCCTCACTGTGATGTCAGTTTTGTTCCACTGACATAACAGCCTCACTGTGATATTACAGCATCACTGGTGACAAAAGAGCCTCGCTGTGACATCATAGCCTCACCTCTGAGGTTATAGCCTCATTATGACATCACAGCATCACTATGACATCACAGGTTTACCTCTGAAATCATTACCCAAATATGACATCACAGCTTTGACTCTGACATTATAGCCTCACTGTTTCATCACAGTCTCACTATGACATCAGAGACTCACTACTGAAATGATAGCCTCTATGTGACATTACACCTTCATCACTGACAACCTACCTAGGCTCACTGTGGCAACAAAACATCACAACTAACCTCACAGGTTCACTGAAATGTGACAGCCTCCCTGTTACACTACAGTGTCGCTATTGACATCACAACCTCACTGTGACATCACAGTCTTACCAATTATCTCATTGTCAATTCGACATCTCAGCCTCATCTCTGACATCAGTCTCACTTCTGAAATCATAGCATAGCCACTGATCTCACAGCTGCACTGTGAATCAGAGTCTCACTGTGACATCGCAGCCTCTTTGTGACATCATAGCTTCACTGTGACATCACAGCCTCACTGTGATATAATAGGCTAACCTCTGTAATCATAGCATCAGTGACACGATGGACATCTTGCCTAGCTTGCTATGACACCACCGCCTCACCACTGACACTTCAGGCTCACAGTCATGTGACAGACTCAAAAGTGACACCACAACCTCACATTTGAAATCCCAGCCTCACTGTGACATCTGAGCCTCATCACTAACAACATCAGCTTCACTTCTGAAATCACAGTCTAACCACTGAAATCTAGCCAAACTGTGATGTCATAGTCTATCACGACTGATATCACAGCTGCACTGTGATTTCACAACCTCATGGTTACATCACTGCATTACAGTGACATCACAATCTTTTCTCTATCATCACAGCCTCAGTGTGTCTGCACAGCCTCACCGATGACATCCTAAGCTCACTGTGAAATCCAAGGATCCCACCTGATGTCAGACCCTCACTGACAAATCAGAAATCAGTCCTGACATCAAAGCCTCACTGTGACATCACAGACTCACAGTAACCTCACAGCCTGCCCACTGATACCACAGGTTCACCTGTTACATGTTTGCCTCATTGTGACATCAGTCTTGCCACTGACATAACTGCCACACTAGTGACAGCACAGCCTTGACATCACAGTCTCACCAGTGTCACTCTCATGTAATAGGTTCACCACTGACATCACAATGGTGATCCATTATGCATTATGATGGTTATGCTTTTCTAACCTTAAGAGGTCAATGACGGATAAACAAGGAAAAGGGGAAGAAGAGGGGGCCACCTGCTCACGTTCAGGTACCATGAGCAAATAAACATAATACCAAATGTGCCACTCACTGAAATTTACCAGAGTGTGTGTCTCATCTAAATCGAAGAGGGCAACACCCCATGTTACAGCGCCATAGTCTCATTCATTATGGGAATTAACCAGACATATCACTTCACCAACTAAGATTGGCCATGCACCATCATATGGCCACATATGAAATCACAGTGCATATGGCCCAGGGTAATAAGGAAACCATAAAGTCTCTCACTAAGCACAGGATGCTTAGATCCAAAACATCTCTCCATATATCCTGCACTAGGTTTATCCTTGGGCATTGGTTATCCTTTTAGCAGTTGTTTTCACTTTCACCTTGGTTCTAGTCATTGCTTTTTATTTTCTGTGCTCTTTTGCCTGGTCTACTCAGCTCCTAGTCATCTCTGCTCTATTAGGGAACCTTTCCTCTCCATAATGATAATTTACCATTCCATCAGAAGGCACCCCTAGCTGACTGCCCTTAGGGTCTACTAGACTTATGTAGGATGAAAGTGAAACCAAAGGACTTAGAAGATTTTTGGGAGGAAGCTTTAATCTTAGCTTTTTGTATTTACCCAGAAAATGTCTGGGATCCACAGATTTGGATGGGAGTGATCTTCCAGGCCTGTAAGAAGGAAGTACAGGAAGACTATATGCCTCCTGCCTCCTTTGTTCCCATCCTCCTCAGCATCACAACAAGCCTTAAAGGATCCGCCACTGAGGAAGTGACTAATTGCTTTCCAAACCTTATCAAGCAATAGGAAAGGAAAAATTCACAGAGAGAAGAGATAGAAAGACAATGGAAAATGTTAGCAAAGCGGAAACCTCCTGCCATGGGTTGAGGCCACTACCTGGAGGAGCGTGGAGCAGTGGCAGTGGCAGAAATGATGGAAGAATTGAATAGACTGGACCAACAAGGGCAGGAATTGTTAGAGACCAGGTTTCCTGGAGTTCGTGTTAGTAAGGGGTCATTCAATAGTGAGTCTGCAGCAAACTCGTCCTCTGCCTGCTCCTCCACTTGCCCCAAGTCCATGAGACCCCTGCTGATTTCGACCTCATTTCCCTGGCTGTCCCGGCAGAAATTCAGCAACAATCAGTGACATCATAGATTCACTATGACATCTTTCCCACCATTGACATTCCTGCCTTATTGTGACATTACACCTTCACCACTGACATCACAGCCTCATTGTGATATCACATTCTCCTCTAATATCACAGCCTTCCTGTGCCATCCAAACCTCTCCACTGACATCAAAACGTCACTGTGTTGCCATTGCATCACTGTGACATCATAGTCACATTGGGTCCTCACAGCCTCACTGTGATATTACAACTTAGTGCCATCACAGCCTCACTGTGACATCACAAACTCTCTGTGGCATCAGCCTTGCAACTGACATAACAGTCTTATTGTTATATCACATACACACCTCTGACATAGCCTCACTGTGTCATCACAGCCTCAATGTGATTTCATAGCCTTGCCACTGACATCACAGTCTCACTGTAACTTCACAGCCTCCACCAGGGCATCATCAACTCCCTCTGATATCACAGGCTCACTGTGAAACCATAGACACACAGTTACATCACACTTTCACTGTGACATCACAGCCTCATCAGTGACAATACAGCCTCACCTGTGAAATCAGCATCACCCCCTTTCCCCACCCATCCACCCAGGATGCATGCAGTCCAGCAAGGACACACTGTGCTCCAGGTAAACACCCCCTGCTCACCCCCAAACCCCAGGTAACCCACTAGTCCCAGCTCCTTCCACCAACCAGTTGGAGCAGGTGCTGCTCCAGGCCAGTGAAGACCGCTGGGCTCCACCCCAGATCCCCAGGTTAATTCCACCCACCGCCAGCACCTCTGCCCTTTCCCTGCCCACCCACCTGGGATGAACGCAATCTGGCGAGAACACACTGTGCCTTGGTCCAGGGAGGACACACTGCTCACCAGAATTCAACAGAGTCCAAAAAACACCAAAGCAAAGCTCTAAGGGACAAAGGCCATCTGAAATCCTCTAAATTCATCCTGTCACATGGGAGACATTCTCCACATCCAGCCCAAAGATAAGTAAACCTCCTTTTTACCATTTTGTTCCTTCAATTATTAGTTACTGCAGAGTAACTTTTCCATATAGCCACCTCCCAAAACATATACAACTTCAGGGATTATGCAACTCACTCTCACATATCACCAAGGTACTAAATTGTAAAAGGCACTACCATACTAATATTCATCCCCTGTCCA
This sequence comes from Typhlomys cinereus, assembly GCA_023101885.1. Lineage (NCBI taxonomy): Eukaryota > Metazoa > Chordata > Mammalia > Rodentia > Platacanthomyidae > Typhlomys > Typhlomys cinereus. The sequence continues at coordinate 1,327,667 of JALPQD010000465.1, read as the reverse complement.
CCCCTGTACTAACTGTCTAATAGCCTCATCTAGGAAACAACAATAGCAACAGCCAAGGTAAATACTAGTAATAACTTCCTGAGAGTAGTGATACCAATTAACTCAGTTCAGTCAAAAACACGCAGAAATTGATAGAAAATCTTAAGAAATAAAATGATAATATCCAAGTCAATGTATAAATCCATGAGAAACAAAACAAGAAAACAAATCTCCCACTGAAAAAATTAACCCCATAATGATAGACTCCAAGCAGAACAAATCCACAGAAAATAGCCAAGAAAGCCTGACCCAAGATAGCTACTTACAAAACATGATCATTACAATGATCATGAGGAAGAAAGAGGAAATCTTGTAGGAGTTAAATAACCACATCAACCACTTTGAAGAGGAACACAACAGACACTTGAAGGAGTTGAGAAAAAACAGATCAAGAAACAAAAATAGGCATAGAGCAGTTAAAACAGATTCAAGCAGAGTTTAAAACTGAACTAAAAGACAAGTTATCCTCTACCCAGAAGCTCAACAGAGAGTCTTAGCAGCAGAACAATGAAGCAGAAAATAGAATTTCAGATCTTGAAAACAAAGTGGGACTATTAACCAGCTCAATGGAAGAGGATGTTAAAGCCAAAAAGATACTTGAGAAGAATATTTAAGAGTTATGGGACACCCTGGAGAAGCCTAACACATGCATTCATGGAATACCAGAGCAAGAATCCCAAAATACCACACCTGAGGAAATTTTTCAAACTGTCATAAATGAAAACTTCCCTCATTTAAAGAGTGAGAGGACTATCCAAATACAAGAGGCATTGCACACCCCAAACAGATATGACCAAAATAGAAAGTCACCACAGCAAATAATAGTCAAAACACTCCACATTGAGACAAAGAAATGGTGCTGAGATCTTCAAGGGAAAAAACAAGTCACTTTTAAAGGTAAGCCTATTAAAATAACAAATGACTTCTCAATGGAAACAGTAAAAGCAAGAAGAGCTTGGAGAGACATACTGTAAGTATTGAATGAGCTAAAATGTCAACCCAGGCTGATATACCTGGAAAAACTATCCATCATGATTGAGGAAGAAAGAAAAGTTATCCAGCACAAAGACAACTGGAAGGCTTACATGTCTGTCAAACCAGGCCTTCAAATAATACTAGCAATGATATTCAAGTTTGAAGAAAAAAACAAGCATATCCAGGAGGACAGAAGGGAAGTATAATACCACCAAAACCTAAAAGCCAAATAATACACTTGCAAAGGCCACTAAGCATAAAAAATATCCAGAATTAAAAATAATTTCTCCATTATAACATTAAATGTCAATGGAATTAACTCACCAATCAAGAGACACCGATTACAAACCTGGATTAAAAATAAAAATCCATCCATCTGCTACATTCAGGAAACTCATCTTACCACAAAAGATAGGCATATCCTAAAAATAAAAGGATGGTCCAAAATTCTGCAAGCTAATGGAACCAGGAAACAGACAGGGGTAGCCATTATGCTGTCAGACAACGTGGACTTCAAACTAAAAAAAAATCATAAGAGACATAGATGGGTACTACATTTTAGTCACAGGTACAATTCACCAGGAAGACTTCTCAATACTGAACATATATGCACCTAATACGGGACCCTACACAATCATTAAGCAAACCCTACGGCGTCTAAAGTAAGAAGTCAACCCCCAAATGATAATTCTGGGGATTTCAAGACTACGCTCTCAACATGAGATAGATCAACAGGTCAAAAACTATCAGAGACACATTGCTACTTAATCAAATTCTTATGGAAATGGACCTTTCGGATCTCTATCGAACTTTCCAACCATGCATCAAAGAACATACATTTTTTCAGCAGCACACGGAACTTTCTCCAAAATAGACCACATATTGGGCCACAAATTGAATCTCCACATATACAGGAAAGTTGAAATTCTAGCCTGTACCCTATCAGACCACCATTGTCTAAAGCTTTACATCCACAACACAACAAGCAACAGAAAATTCACTAATTTCTGGAAACAAAATACTATGATGCTGAATGAGAATAGAATTCAGGAAGAAATTAAAAAGGAAATTCAAGGAGCTGGAGAGGTGGCTCAGGGTTTAAGCCTCTGCCTTGCAGGCAGAAGGTCCTGAGTTCGGATCCTAGAACCCATGTATAGACGCCGGGCAGAAGCAGGGGCAGCCTGCGTTTCTGGTCCTGGTAAGGCGGAGCCTGTGAATCCGGGGCAGAGTATACAAGGAGGAAGTGGAGGCGGCCCATGGTGGTTCCCGAATTCATCCGTGGTTCTACACACACACACATACACACACACGCGCACACACATGCATACACGCACAATTGAATAAATAATAATAATAATAACAAAAAAAAGGAAATTCAAGATTTCCTGAAAGTGAACGATAATGAAAATACAACTTATCAATATCTTTCAGACACAATGAAAGCTGTCCAAAGAAGTAAGTTCATAGCTCTTAATGCCTACATAAAAAATAGAAACATCACAAATAAATAACAATGCATCTCAAAGCTTTAGAGACACAAAAGCAACTGATCCCAAAAGCAGTAGAATAGAGGAGAATAGCAAAATCCGGGGAGAAATATCGGAAATTGACATAAGGAAAATGATAGAGACTCAACCAGTCAAAAAGCTGGTTCTTTGAAAAAATCAATAAGATTGACACACCCCTAGCTAAATTGATGAAAAGCAAGAGAGAGAAAACCCAAATTAACAAAATTATAAATGAAAATGGAGTATCACTACAGATACCTAAGACAGTCAGAGAATTATAACGTCATATTTCAAAAACTTATACTCTGTGAAATTTGACAGCACAAAAAAGTGGATGAATTCCTAATTAAGCACAACTTACCTAAATTGAATCAGGAAGTTTTCAATTATTTAAATAGCCCTATAACATATGAGGAAATTGATGAAATAATCTCAAATCTTCCCACCAAAAAATGTCCTGGACCAGACGGATTCAGCACAGATTTCTACCAAACATTTAAGGAGCTAATAACACAAATACTCCTTAAACTCTTTCAGCAAATAGCAAATGAAGGAACACTACCAATTCTTTCTATGAAGCTAATATCATCTTAATCCCAAAACCTAATAAAGATACACTTAAAAAAGAAAACTATAAGCCAATCTTTTTGATGAACACAGATGCATAGATTCTTAATAAAGTTGGATTCAAAAACATATCAAAAAGATCATCCACAAAAATCAAATAGGCTTTATCCCAGACACACAAGGGTGGTTCAACATATGCAAATCATTAAATGTCATTCACCATATAAACCAGTCCAAAATCCTAGACCACAATATATTCTCCATAGATGCAGAAAAAGCTTTTGATAAGATCCAACAGCTCTTTATGATCAAAACCCTAGAGAAGGTTGGAATGGAAGGAACCTTTAACAATATAATAAAAGCTGTATACATCAAGCCAATAGCAAGGATTATACTCGATGGGGAAAAACTTGAAGCATTCCCACTTCGATCAGGAACAAGAGAAGTTGTCTACTTTCATCCCCTTCTATTCAATATTGTACTTGATGTCTTAGCTGAATCCATAAGACAAGAAAGGGAGATAAAAAGGATTCAAATTGGCAAAGAAGAAGTCAAGTTATCTCTATTTGCTGATGACATGGTACTTGATGACCTGTGTGATCGCAAAAACTCCACCAGGAAGCTCCTGAAAGTAATACAGAAGTTTGGAAGGGTGGCAGGATACAAAATAAATGTACAAAAATCAGTGGCCTTCCTACATGCCCAGAATGAAAGAAGTGAAAAAGCCCTGAGAGAAACAATCCCATTTACTCTAGCCCCTAAGAAAAGGAAATACCTTTGTATAAACCTAACCGAGGAAGCAAGAGACCTTTACAATGAAACCTTTAAAACCCTAAAGAAAGAAATTACAGAAGATACCAGAAGGTGAAAAGACCTCCCATGTTCCTGGATTGGCAGAATCAATATCATAAAAATGACCATCCTACCAAAAGCAATATACAGATTCAGTGCTATACCAATTAAAATCCCAAAGCAATTTTTTAAAGAAGTTTACCAAACAATCTCAAAATTCATATGGAGGCACAAAAGACCCAGGATAGCAAAGACAATCCTGAGTAACAAAAACACTGCAGGAGGTATCACCATACCAAACCTTAGTCTATACTACAAATCCATAGTTATAAAAAGAGCCTGGTATTGGCTCCAAAATAGACACACAGATCAATGGATAAGGTTTGAAGACCAAGATATAAGCCCACACAATTACAGCCATTTCATCTTTGACATAGGGCCTAAAAATCCAATGAAAAAGAACAGCATCTTCAACAAATGGTACTGGCACAACTGGATGTCCACATGCAAAAGATTAAAACTCGACCCGTATTTGTCACCATGAACAATACTTAATTCCAAATGTATCAAGGACCTCGATATAAAGCCAGAGACTATAAAACCTTAGTTGAAAGGGTAGGGAACTCTCTTGATCTGAATGGACTAGGCCAAGAGTTCCTAAATGGAAATCCAATAGCACAATCACTACAACCAACACTCAACAAATGGGATTGTATGAAATTAAAGAGCTTCTGTTCAGATAAGAGATTATAACTTGAGCACAAAGGAAATCCACAGAATGGGAGAAAATCTTCACTAACCATGTATCTGATAGAGCTCTATTGTCCAGAGTGCACAAAGAACTTAGAACACTAAACACCAAGGAAGCAAATGGCCCAATTACAAAATGGGCCTTGGAACTTAAAAGAAACTTTAACAGGGACAAAATTAAAATGTCTAATAAATATCTTAAAAAATAATCCACATCCTTATCCAGCAGGGAAATGCAAATCAAAACCTCCCTGAGATATCATCTCACCCTGGTCAGGATGGCAAAAATCCACAATACAAACAATACCAATTCTGGAGAGGATGTGGCAAAAAGGGAACTCTCCTACATTGTTGGTGGGAATGCAGGCTTATAGAGTCACTCTGGCGAGCCTTCTGGAGATTCTTAAAAAGTTAAAGAATTAAATGCCAAAATACGCTGCTATTCCACTTTTGGGAATAAACCCCCATACAGCAAAATTTCACCTCAATAGCACAATCACGACCATATTCATAGCAGCACTGTTTACAATAGCAAAGTCATGGAATCATCCCAAATGTCCAACCATTGACGAATGGATAAGAACAGTGTGGTACATTTATATAATGGAATACTACTCAGCCATCAAAAATGATGAATTTATGAAATTTGCTGGGAAATGGATGGAATTAGAAAAGATTATATTGAATGAAGTATCCCAGACACAAAAAAATTAAACGCCATATGTACTCCCTAATAGGTGGATCCCAGTAACAAATCCTCTTAGTGACACATTCAAAGATTAATCTGTAGTATATAAAGTAATTGAAAAGATTATAATCAGCGATGGAAGGGGAAGGAAGGCCTCGCCAGACGCAAGGAGAGAGGGGATCATGTTATAGCAGGAAAATAGGCCACCATCAAAGACTGCAAGTAAGTTATGAGACATCTGGTTAAGCTCACAGACATTCCTTACTGGTCACTTGCATCAGAAGGGTATGATGATACTAGACAGGAAGGGCATAAAAGTATGGCAGATAAAAGGTAACAATCCTGCAAATGGGAGATTGACCCTCCTCACTGCAGTCTCCTACTCTTATTCAATCTACCTTTGAATCTACTATTATAGGCTCCATTTTAACAGCCTTTTATCTCTGGGAGGTTGCAATCAAAACCTCCCTGAGATATCATCTCACCCTCATTCTTTTGACAAAGGGCCTAAAATCAATGAAAAGAACAGCATTTTCAACAAATGGTACTGGCCAAAACTGGCTGTCCACATGCAGAAGGGGGGTGTTGGTTATATCCCATTACCCATCAGGATGGAAGCCTAAGGTCGGTGCAGGAGCAAGCCAAACTGAAAAAAAATCTGATAAACCATAATTCAGCAAATCAGAAACTACCTCAACCAACCTATGAAACAGACCAGGGTAATCTATCCCACAGCCTAAAGCTCAGGAAATTTTTGGAAGAGACAGGTTGTAAGAAGTAAGATCCTAAGCGGTCAATGGTGGTTCCCGAATTAATCTGTGGCTCTACACACATATACAAACACGTGCATGCACATACATATGCACACATGCACAATTGAATAAATAATAAAAAAAGGAAAGTAAGAGCCTAAAGATGAAGAGGAGCAACAATATGCAAGGTACTCCATACAAGTTAGGGCTGAGGTAATCAAAATAGGACTTTGCATAACCCGTGCAATGAGCAACATTGAACCCCCAAACACTAGGATGGAGCACAGGCACTAGGATTCTTAGAAGTAAGGGATTAACACCCACAATAGTGTTCTTATATTAAAGAAGAACACAAAAAAGAGCTCTAGGCAGTGCTACTGAGTCCTTACACCTCATCAGAGAGGAGAACCTAGCGGGAAGTTTGACAGATACACTAAAGAATGCTCCAGGAATGGGAGGACACGGGGAGAAGGGGATGGGGGAGGGGAAAGAAAGGGGAAAGGGAAGGAGCAGGGGAGTTCCAGGGAGGGAGGAAGGAGGAAGGGAAATGAGCTACTTATCGACTTTGTATGAATGGAAAAAAATCAGATATCATCAGGCTTATTTCAGTAACCCCAACTGATAAATATATGCCATCCTCAATATATCAGTGCAAGGACGACAGTAGTTGAAAACAGTTGAGCAGTTGCCTAGGGAATTTAAAATTTACATTTATATACATATATATTCAGCATGCCATGGGCATATGTACTGTTTCCAAATGATTTGGAGTCAGTTACAAAATCTGTAACGAGGGGGCTGGAGAGGTGGCTCAGGGGTTAAGCCTCTGCCTTGCAGGCAGAAGGTCCTGAGTTCGGATCCTAGACCCCACGTATAGATGTCAGACGGAAGTGGGGGTGGCCTGCATTTCTGGTCCTGGTAGGGTGGAGCCTGTGAATCCCGGAGCAGAGTAAACAAGGAGGAGGTGGAGGCGTCCATGGTGGTTCTCGAATTCGTCTGTGGTTCTACACAACACACACACACACACACACACACACACACACACACACACACACGCATGCACATTGAATAAATAAAATATATATAAAAAAAACTACTTTAAAAAATCTGTAATGATTTAGCATGCAATTTATTTATTTAATTTTATTTTTTGCTTCAAGACAATGTCTCCCAGGCTTTAATATAACTTATAATAACATTAAAACTGGACAAGCATTTAATTTATAATATCTTGTTGCTAAAGTTGTTTCAATTGAAAAAAATCACAACCACTCTGTGGTCACAGCCTCACAGTGACATCACAGTTTCACAGTGATATTAAGACTCTCTCTAGCCTTATAGCCTCATTTCTGACATCATCGTTTCACTGTGAAATCACATCCTTCACCCCTGGCATCACAGCCTGATTGTGACATAACAGGCTAACATCTGAAATCATACCATCAGTGACATCACGGACATCCTGCCTAGCCTTGCTATGACACCACAGCCTCATCACTGACATCTCAGGCTCACGGTCACATGACAGTCTCAACAGTGACACTACAGCCTCCTTGTGGCATTCACAGCCTCACTAGTAACATCCCAGCCTCACTGTTACATCTCAGCCTCGTCACTTACATCAGCCTCACTTCTGACATTACAGCCTAACCACTGAAATCTCAACTGGTTTCATAGTCTTTCACCACTGATATCCGTGATATCATAACATCACAGCCTTTGACATCACAGCCTCACCAGTGTCACTGTCATGTAATAGGTTCGCTACTAACATCATAGCCTCACAAGTGACATCATAGACTCACTAGGACATCATTCTCACCACTGACATTTCAGCCTTATTGTGACATCATACCTTTACCTGTGACATCACAGCCTCATTGTGACATCAGTCTCACCACTAATATCTTAGCCTCACTGTGCCATCCAAACCTCTCTAGTGACATCACAACCTCACTGTGACATCACAACCTCACTGTGGCATCATGGCCACACTGTGCCAGCACAGTCTTATGGTGACAACACAACTTTACCACTGATATGGCAGATTCACGGTGACATCATAGCCTGTCCTCTTTCATCACAGCCTCAGTGTGACTGCACAGGCTCACCACTGACATCCTAACCTCACTATGAAATCCAAGCATTATCCATGATGTTACAAACTCAATGAAATTTCACAGAATCAGCCTTGACATCAGAGCCTCACAGAGATATCACATCCTCACAGTGATCTCACAGCCTACCCACTGACACCACAGGCTCAACTGTTACATAATAGATTCATTGTGACATCAGTCTTGCCACTGACATCACAAGGCTCACTAGTGAAATCACAGCCTGCAGAGTGAAATCACCTCAGAGTCACATGACAATCCACAGGGACATACAACCTTCACAGTGACATCACAGCCTCAGTGTGACATCACGGCCTCACAAGTGACAGCACAGCCTCACCTGTAACATCAGCATCACCACTGACATTAGTCAGAACACTGATATCACTGCCACACCAGTGAGAACACAGCCTTTAGTCACAGTCCTCATCAGTGTCACTGTCACGAAATAGGTTCACCACTGACATCATAGAATCACCTGTGACATCATAGACTCATTATGAGGTCTTCTTCACCACTGATATTCCAGCCTTTATTGTGACATCATACCTTCACCAGTGACAACACAGCCTCATTGTGACATCAGCTTCACCACTAACATTACAGCCTCACTGTGCCATCCAAACCTCTCAAGTGACATCAAAACATCAGTGTGTCATCAGAGCCTCACTGTGACATCATAGCCACTTTTTGTCCTCACAACCTCACCGTGACATTACTACTGACACTGGCATCACAGCCTCACTGTCACAGTACAAAACTCACTGTGACATAGCCTTTCCACTGACATAATAAGCTCAGGGAGACATCACATACAACTTCTGACAGTCTTACTGTGATATCACAGCCTCACTGTGACATCATAGCCTCAGTTTGACACCTGCCCACTGACACCACAGACTCACGTGTTAGATCATAGCCTCATTGTGACATCAATCTTGCCACTGACATCACAGCCTCACTGTGACATCATAACTTCCAGAGTGATATTGCTTCATGGTGACATGACAGACCACAGTGACATACAACCCTCACAGTGACATCATAAATAATCAATGACATCAGGCTTCATCAGTGACAGCACAGCCTCATCTGTGCCAACAACATCTCCACTGACATTATTCAGAACACTGACATCACTGACATACCAGTTACAACACTGCCTTTGATGTCGCAGCCTCACCAGTGTCACTGTCATGTAACAGATTCACCACTGACATCACAGCCTCACCAGTGACATTATAGACTCGCTGTGATTTCTTTCTCACCACTGACATTCCGTGCTTATTGTGACATCACTCCTTCATCAGTGACATTACAGCCTCATTGTGACTTCACAGCATCACCACTGACATCAGAGATTCACTGTGACATCAGTCTTGCCATGGACATCACAGACTCACGATGACCTCACAGCCTCAATCATGACATCACCAACTCCCTGTGACATCATTGTCTCACGGTGATGCCACATGAACATGACATCAGAGTTTCACAGTGACATCACAGCCTAATCAGTGACATGTCAGGGTCACTGTGATGATGTCACATACCCTCATCACTCACCTCAGATTCATTCTCACAGTACAGCCTACCACTGATATCACAAACTCACTGTGATATCACAACTTCCCCACTGACATCACAACCTCATAGTGACATCACAGCCTCATTGTAAGATCTCAGCATATCATGCCATCAAAGAATTGATGAAACATAAATCTACATCTCTGATATCTTAGCCTCATTGTGACATCACAGATTCAGTTTGAAACAATAAACTCAATGTGACATTAGAGCCTCACCAGTGACAATACACCATCCCCAATGGCATAGTCTCCCTGTGAAAGCACGGCCACTGTTGAAATCATAACCACACTGTGCCAGCACAGCCTTCACTATAACATCACAGCCTCACCACTGATAGGACTGGCTCACTGTGATATTACAGCTTCCCCAATGACACCACAGCCTCATGGTGACATCATAACCTCACTGTGGCATCACAGCCTTACCAGTTATATCACATCGTCAATGCAACATCTCAGCCTCATCTCTCACATCAGTCTCCCAGGTGCACTTTGATACCTCAGCCTCACTGCGACAACACAGCCTCACTGTTATAGTTAAGCACAGGTGTCAACTTGACTGTTGAGAGTTTGAGCTCTAGGCACAGTTGTAGAGAGTTGATGATTGAGTTAAGCCCAGAGCAAATCTGAAGGAGATTGTCTAGCTGATGGGGAAGACCCAGCCTATGGTGGGCAGTATTAGCCCCTGGACAAATCACAGAGAGATGGTTGGGAGAGTTGGCATCCTTCTGTTTACTTGGCCAGACATGCTGGTCTGGCAAGTAAGGATTGTTCAGCCATTATGTGGTGATGTGTGGCCAGTGTCCTTGGCCCTGGTGTTGATATGTCCTTTCAAGCTGGACTGAGAACTTTAACCGGACTGTCGTAAGAAAGTAAACTCCTTGTTCCCTTAAGCTATGTGATAGTCATTTATTGGCAATGCTGCAGGCTGACTGCAACAGTATTTGGTATCTAGGAAGTGGGGTGTTGCTTATAGATCTATGTGGATATTGTTGCTTTTGAATGGTTCTGCTGGGTAAAGTTGGAAATGCTTAAGAATATTCACTTTGTGGATTTACAAATACTGTTCTTCAGAGTTTAGTGGGCCAATTGCTGAGAGATTATTTGGGCCCAATTTGTGATGAGAGGAACAAGAACTTTGGTAAATTTGAATTTAGAGGTGATGGACTGTTTTGCTTGATTTAGGAAAGGTGTGTTTGTATCTGTGATGGTCTGGATGAGGAAAGGGCATGCAGTAGAACAGCTGCCATTGTTGGAGAAATGAATATCAGTAAAGGAAAACCTAGTGACTTGCACTGTGACTGGAGGAAATGCATACCACTGTATGGCAAGTGTGCGGTTTGAAAACTCAGATTCCTTCAGGGGCTGAAAGTCCAAGTTAAAGGCACTTCTTACCTTTTGGAAGTTTGGCTGCCTAAAAGAGGCTTTTCCAGCATCAGTGCACAAAACTTGGTACAGCTGTGGCTCTAGTGAACCAAGCTTCATTTCAAACTCCCTTCAGAGACTGGCAGTGTCCCCCAGGTGGTACTGGTTTTGGTGTACAATTACGGGGTTCATGAAGAGTAGCAAAAGCTTGGCACCAAGTGGAAGGCATAGAGTCCTGCAAGAGAATGTGAAGCTTATAGATGAAGAGGAGAACCCAGAGTGTTTGAGATGCCAGAACCGTGAGACTGCTGCTGAGGATGACTACAAGTGGAGATTCAGTCTAGTTCCAAGACATGCTGCTTTTATAACTTTAAGCTACAAACAGGGATTGGAAATGCCTAGAAATCTTTGAGCCACCTTGACTACAATGAGCAACAGAAGATGGACACTGAAGTACAGGATGTGATAATTTGCTGGATTTTGATCTTAACTTGCTTTCTCATTGTCACAATGATTCTATTTGGAATATTTAAAGATTTTATTTGGCGTATTTAAAGACTTTTAGCTCCAACATTTTTAATAACTGAAATTTTAATGAGAATATTTTAAATTTTTATGAAATGTATTTGTATTTTTAAAATAACTTTTAACATCTATGGGGACAAGGAAAGTTACAGTTTAAAATGCTATTGTTTTTTGTGTCAAGTCGACAAGGGTGGAGTGTCATAGTTAAGCACAGGTGTCAACTGACTGTTGAGGGTTTGAGCTCTGGGCACAGTTGTAGAGTTGATGGTTGAGTTAACCCCAGAGCAAACCAGGAGATTGTCTAGCTAATGGAGAAGACCCAGCCTATAGTATGGGATTAGCCCCTGGATAAATCACGGAGAGCTGGTTGAGAGAGTTGGCATCCTTCTGTTCACTTGGCCAGACATGCTGGTCTGGCAAATAAGGATTGTCTGTCTCTCAGCCAGTATGTGGTGATGGTATGGCCAATTTACTCAGTGCTGGTGTTGATAAATGCTCTCCCATCAAGCTGGACTGAGAACTGTAACCGGATTGTTGTAAGAAATTAAACTCCTTGTTCCCTTAAGCTGTGTGATAGTCATTTATTGACAATGTTGCAGGCTGACTGCAACACTCATTGTGACATCACATCCTCATGGTAACATCACAGCCACAGTGTAACATCACAGCCTCACCACAGGTATCCTACCTAGCCTTACCATGACACCACAGCCTCACACAGATAGCACAGGCTCACAGTGACGTGACCTCAGCAGTGATGTCATAACTTTTGACATTATAAACAATGACACCACAGCATCACATCTCTCAACACTGATATTTCAACATTATTGTGACATCACAACTTCAACACTGACATCATAGCCTCATTGTGACATCAACCTCACCACTAACATCACAACTACACAGTGCCATCCAAACCTCTCCAGTGACATCACAACACCACTGTGTCATCAGAGCCTCACTGTATCATTAGAGCCTCACTGTGATATTGCAACCTGATAATGACATTACAATCTTGCTGTTACATCACAGCCACATCTCTGACATCACAGCATCACTGCCACATCACAAACATGTGACATCAGCCTTGCCACTGACATAATAGCCTCATGGTGACATAACAGGCTACCCTCTGAAATCATATCATCAGTAACACCACGGACATTCTGCCTATCCTATTTGTGATATCACACCCTCATCACTGACATCCTACCTATCACTATGACACCACAGCCTCAACACTAACCTCACAGTCTCACTGAAACATGACAGCCTCCCTGTGACACCACAGTGTCATTACTGACATCACAACCTCACAGTGACAAAACAGTATCTTCGTGACATCACAGCCATACCGTGCTATCAAAGCATCACTGTAACATCACAGCAATACTATGCCATCAATGCATTACTGTGGCATAATGCTTCATCTCTGACATCATAGACTCACAGTGATATCACAGTCTCACAGTGACCTCACAGCTTCTGGCTCATTGAAACAGGACAGCCTCCCTGTGACACCACAGTGTCATGACCCCCTCAGCAGTGACATCATAGCCTTTGGCATCATAAACAGTGACACAACAGTCTTACTTGTTACATTACTGCCTCTTTGTGATATCAATATTCTCACAAATATTACAGACTCACTGTGACCTCACAGTCTAATTTGCTACATCATAGACTCACTTATTACATTATAGTCTCATGGTGAAATCAGCTTTACCACTGATATAACATCTTCCCCAGAGACCTCACAGCCTCACTGTGACATCACAATCTCTCAGTGATGTTACAGCCTCACATTGACTTCACAGCTTCACAGTGATATTACAGATTCACTGTGGCATTGTAACCTCATTTCTGACCTCGCAGTCTCACTGTGACATCACAGCCTCACCGCTGCCATTATAGACTCACTGTGAAATAACAGGCTGACCTTTAAAATTATAGCATCAGTGACACCACGGATATTCTGTCAAACCTTGCTATGAATCCATAGACTTATCACTAACATCTCAGGTACATGGCCACATGACAGCCTCACCAGTAACATACCAGCCTCACTCTGATATCTCAGTTTCATCGCTGACATCAGCCTCACTTCTGTAATCACAGCCTAACCACTGAACTCTCAGCCAAACTGTTACATCACAAATTCATGATAACATCACAGCATCATAGTGACATCAGAGCCTTTCCTTTGGCATCACAGCCTCACTCTGACATAACATGCAAACCTCAGAAATTATAGCATCAGTGATACCATGGACATCTTGCTTTGCCTCTCTATGACACCACAGCCTCACCACTGACCTCACAGGCTCACTGAAACATGACAGTCTCCCTGTAACACTACAGTGTCACTATTGACATCACAGCCTCACTGTGACATCACAAAATCTCTGTGACATAAGCCTTGCCACTGACATAATAGCCTCATAGTGACTTCACATACACATCTCTGACATACCCTCACTGTGAAATCACAGCCTCAATGTGACATCACAGCATCACTATTGACATCATATCCTCACACAGCCTCCCTGTGACACCACAGTGTTGCTATTGACATCAAAACTTCACTGTGACATCACAACTTCTCCAGTGACATCACAACCTCACAGTGACATCACAGCCTCATTGGGACATCACAGCCATACCATACCATCAAAGTATCACTGTGACATAAATCTTTAACTCTCATATCATAGCTGCACTGTGATATTACAGCCTCAATTTGACACAATAAATTCACTGTGATTTTCGGGCTCCACCAGTGACAACACGTTCTCACCAGTGACATAGACTCCTTGTGAAAACACACTCACTACTGACATACAGCCTCACTGTGACCTCACAGTTTAACCTGTAACATCATAGACTCACCTGTTCCATCATAGCCTGATGATGAAATCAACCATGGTACTGACATAATATTTTCCACAGTGACATCACAGTCTTACTCTGACATCACAACTTCTCTGTGAATTCTCAGCCTCATAGTGACATCACAGCTTCACAGTGATATCACATCCTCACTGTGGCATTATTCCCTCATTTCTGAAATCACGGAATCACTGTGATATAACAGCCTCACCTCTGACATCATAGTCTCACGGTGATATAACAGCTAACGTCTGAAGTCATAGCATTAGTGACACCAAGGATATCAGCTTAGCCTCGCTATGACACCACAGCCTCATTAATGATATCTCAGGCTCACATTCACATGATAGCCTCAACAGTAACAACACAGCCTTGCTGTGGCTTCACAGCCTCACTGGTAACATCCCAGCCTCACTGTGACATCTCAGCCTCATCACTGACATCAGCCTCACTTCTGACATAAAAGCCTAACCACTGAAATCTCAGCCATACTGTGATATCATAGTCTATCACCACTGACATCACAATCTCACTCTGACATCACAACCTCAATGTGACATCACAATCTCACTGTAACTTTACAGCCTCACAACTGATATGACAGGCTCATCATAATATCACAGCTTCACCAATGACACCACAGCCTCATGGTGACATCATATCCTCATTATGACATCAGAGCCTCACCTGTTATATCACATTGTCAATGTGACATCTCAGACTCATTTCTCACATCAGTCTAAGTTCTAAAATAACAACCTAATCACTGAGCTCACAGCGGCACTGTGACATCACAGTCTCACTCTAACATCATAGCCGCACTGTGTCCTCACAGCCTCTCTGTGACATTATAACCTGACAGTGACTTCACAGCCTCACTGTGAATCACATCACCATCACTGACATCACAGCCTCACTGTGAATCACATCACCACCACTGACATCACAGCCTCACTGTAACTTCACAGCCTCACCACTGATATGACAGGCTGATCGTGATATCACAGCTTCACCAGTGACACCACAGCCTCATGGTGACATCATATCCTCACTGTGGCATCAGAGCCTCACCAGTTATATCACTTTGTCAATGTGACATCTCAGCCTCATGTCTCACATCAATCTAACTTCTGAAATAACAACCTAATCACTGACCTCACAGGAGCACTATGACATCACAGCTTCACTCTAACATCATAGACACACTGTGTCCACACATCCTGTGATTTACAACCTGACAGTGACTTCACAGCTTCACTGTGAATCACATCACCACCACAATCATCACAGTCTCACTGTGATATCAGCCTTGCCACTGACATCACAATCTCACTGTGACATCACAGCCTCCACCATGCCATCACCAACTCCCTCTGACATCATGAGCTCATAGTAAAACCGCAGTCACATGCTGACATCAAAGCCTCATGTGACATCAAAGCCTAACCGTGATGTCACAGAATGCCCACTGATACCACTGGATCATCTGTTACAGCTGAGCCTCATTGTGGCATCAGTCTTACCACCAAATTCACAGTCTGACTGTGACATCACAGCCTCAGTGTGATACCATGGCCTTACAGTGACATCACAGCCACACCTGTCATATCAGCATCACCACGGACATTTGGCTGAACACTGACATCACTGGTACACCAGTGACAACACATATTTTGACATCACAGCCTCAACAGTGTCACTGACAAGTAATAGGTTCACCACAGAGAGCATAGCCTCACCAGTAATATCACAGACATACTATGACATCTTTCTCACCATGGACATTCCAGCCTTATTGCAACATCACACTTTCACCAGTGAAATCACAGCATCATTGCAACATCAGCATTACCAATAACAGCACAGCCTCACTGTGCTATCCAAACCTCTCCAATGACCACAACATCACTGTGTTGTAAGAGCCTCACTGTGACATCATAGCTACACTCTGTCCTCACAGCCTCACTGTAACATTACAACCTGAATGTACCATCACAGCCTCACTTTGACATCACAAACTCATTGTGACATCAGCCTTGCTAATGACATAATAGCCTTATGGTAACATCTCATACACACCTCTGATATAGCCTCAATGTGACATCAAAGTATGACTACTAATATCATAGCTTCACTGTGACATTAGAATTGCCACTGACATTACAGCCTCATTGTTACCTCACAACCTCCACCATGACATCTCTATCTCCCTGTAACATCATGGGCTCATGGTGTCACCACAGCCCCACAGTGACATCAAAGCAAGCATCATTGTGGCATCACAGCCTCACCCATGACATGCCAGCCTCACTATGACATCATACCCTTATCACTCATACCAGCCTCATACTTATATCACAACCTAATCACTTAAGTCAGATCCTCACTGTGATGTTATAGTCTCGTCCCACTGACATCCCAGCCACTCTATGATATCATAGCATCACTGGTGACAACACAGACTCACTGTCACATCACAGCCTCTCCTCTGAGTTTATAGCCTCACTGTTAAATGACAGCCTCACTATGACATCACAGGCTCACCTCTGAAATCATTGCCCAAATATGACATCACAGCATCAACTCTGACATTATTGCCTCACTGCTTCATCACAGCCTCCCTATGACATCACAGGCTCATATCTGAAATCATAGCCTCAATGTGGCATCACACCTTCATCATTGACATTATACCTGGACTCACTATGGAACCACAGCCTCACCACTGACCTCAGAGTCTCACTGAAACATGACAGACATAACGTGACACCACAGTGTCACCATTGATATTACAAGCTCACTGTGATTTCACAACTTCCCCAGTGACATTACTGTCTCATTGTGACATCACAGACACACCATGCCATCAAAGCAACACTGTGAAATGAAGTTTCACCTCTGACATCATAGCCTCACTGTGACATCACAGCCTCAGTGTGACACAATAAACTCAGTGTGACATTAGAACCTCACCAGTGACAGTACGGCCTCACCAATGACATAGTCTCCCTGCGAAAGCACAGTCACTACTGATATACAACCTCACTCTGACATCACAAACTCACTATAACATCACAGCACTGTGCTAGCACATCATAACTGTGACATCACAGCCTCACCACTGATGTTACAGGCTCACCCTGATATTACAGTCTCATCAGTGATTCTACAGCCTCATGTCGACATCATAACATCACTGTGACATCACAGCCACACCCAATATAATCACATCGTCAATGCAACATCTCAGTCTCATCTCTCACATCAGTCTCACTTCTGAAATCACAGCCTAACCTCTGACCTCACATCTGCACTCTGATATCACAGCCTGTGAGTGACATCACAACCTCTTTGTGATGTCACAGCCCCATAGTGACATCAGAGTTTCACAGTGATATCACAACCTCACTGTGGCATTATACCTTCATTTCTAACATCACAGCCTCACTGTGATATCACAGCCTCACCTTTGACAGACATCATAGTCTCATTGTGACATAATAGGCTAACCTCTGATATCTTAGCAGCAGTGATACCATGGATATCCTGCCTAACTCGCTACAAAACCACAGCCTCATTACTGACATCTCAGGCTCACGGTCACATGACAGCCTCAACAGTGACACCATAGCCTCGCTGTGACATCACAGAATTATGAAAAACATCCCAGCCTTACTGTCACATCTTAACCTCATCACTGACATCAGCCTCTTTTCTGACATCACAGTCTAACCACTGAAATCTTAATCGAACTGTGATGTCATAGTCTATCACCCCTGTGATATCACAACCTCAAGGTAATATCACCATCTCACAATGACATCACAGCCTCTAATCTGACATCACAGCCTCACTGTTACAGCACAGCCTCACCACTGATGCCCTAACCTCACTGTGAAATCCAAGCATCACCACTGATGACACAGCCTCACTGATATCTCAGAGAACCAGCCCTGACATAAGAGGCTCACAACGACATAACAGCCTCACAGTGACATAGGCTCAATTGTTAACCATCATAGCCTCATTGTGACATCATTCTTGCCACTGACATCATAGCCATACTGTGACACCACAGATTCGAGAGTAATATCAACTCATGGTAACATGACAGCCCACAGTGACATACAACCTTCACAGTGACATCACAACCTCAGTGTGACATAATGGACTCACCAGTGACAGAAGAGCCTCAACTGTGACATCAGTGTGGCTACTGACATCAGTCAGAACACTGACATTATTGCCACACCAGTGAGAACAAAGTCTTTGACATCATAGCCTCACCAGTGTCACTGTCATGTAATAGGTTCACCAATATTCTAGGCTTATTATGACATCACACCTTTACCAGTGACATCACAGCCTCATTATGACATCAGCCTCACCACTAACACCACAGCCTCACTGTTACAACCTAACCTATCCAGTGACATCACAATATCACTGTGTCATCACAGATTCATTGTGACATCATAGCCAAACTGTGTCCACATAGCCTGACCATGACCTTTCATGCTGACTGTAACTTCACAGCCTCACTCTGACATCACATACTCTCTATGACATCAGTCTTGCTACTTACATAATAACCTCATGGTGATCCCACATACACACCTCTGACATAGCCTCCCTGAAACATCACAGACTCAAAGTGACATCACAGTATCACCACTGACATCACAGACTCACTGTGATATAACAGGCTAACCTCTGAAATCATAGCATCAGTGACACTACAGACATCCTTCGTAACCTCGCTTTGACACCACAGGATCATCATTAACATCTCAGGCTCAAGGTCACATGACAGCCTCAACAGTGACACCACAGCCTTGCTGTGGCTGTGTCACAGCCACATCAGTAACATGTCAGTCTCAGTGTGACACCTCAGCCTCATCACTGGCATCAGCCTCATTTCTGACATCACAACCTAACCACATAAATCTCAGCCGAACTGTGATGGCAAAATCTATCATAACTGACCCCACCATCTCACTGTGACATCAGAGCCTTTCCTCTGACATCACAGCCTCAGTGTGATAGCACAGCCATCATTGTGACATAAAGCTTCACCTTTGGCATCACAGCCTCACTGTGACATCACAATCTCAGTTTGACACAATCAACTCACTGTGATACTACAGCCTTACCAGTGACAACACAGCCTCACCAATGACATAGTCTCCCTGTGAATGCTCAGTCCCTACTGACATCACAACCTCACTGTGACAACACAGCTTCACCAAGATATCAGAGCCACACTGTGACATCACAGAATCACCACTGGTATCCTACCTAGTCTTTCCATGACATCACCGCCTCACCACACATAGCACAGGCCTAGCCAATGACATAGTCTCCCTGTGAATGCACAAAAACTACTGACCACACAACCTCACTTTGACATCACAACCTCACTGTGACATCACAGCTATACTGTGCGAAGACAGCCTCACTGTGACATCACAGTCTCACCTCTGGTTTCCTACCTTGCCTTGCCATGACATCACATCCTTACCACATATAGCACAAGATCACAGTGACATGACAGCCTCAGCAATGACATCACAGCCTTTGACATCATAAACAGCGACACCACAGACTCACACATTAAATCACTGCCTCATTGTGACATCAATCTTCCCACAGATATCACAGCCTCACAGGGATCTCACAGCATCATGGTAAAATCAGCCTTGCCACTGACATCGCATCTTCCACAGTGACCTCACAGCCTCACTGTGACATCACAGCTTCACAATGATATCAGAGCTTCACTGTGGCATTATAGACTCATTTCTGACATCCACCTCACCAA
This sequence comes from Typhlomys cinereus, assembly GCA_023101885.1. Classification (NCBI taxonomy): domain Eukaryota; kingdom Metazoa; phylum Chordata; class Mammalia; order Rodentia; family Platacanthomyidae; genus Typhlomys; species Typhlomys cinereus. The sequence goes on along the minus strand of JALPQD010000465.1, from coordinate 1,307,287 downwards.
TGATAGCACAGCCTCATCTGTGACATCTGCCTCCCCACTGACATTAGTCAGAACAGTGACATCACTTCCACACCATTGACAACACAGCCTTTGACATCACAGCCTCACTAGTCTCACTGTCAGTTAGGTTCACAATTGACATCAGAGCCTCACCAGTGATATCATTGACTCACTATGACAACTTTCTCACTACTGACATTCCAATCTTATTTTGAAATTATATGTTCACCAGTGACATCACAGTCTCATTGATGCATCAGCCTCAACAATAACATCACAGCCTCACTGTGCCATGAAAACTCCTCCAGTGTCATCACAACATCACAGTGTCCTCACAGCCTCATTGTGACTTCATAGGTGCACTGTGTCCTAACAGCCTCACTGTGACATTGCAACCTGACAGTGATATCATAGCCTCACTGTGACATCACAATCTTTCTGTGAGAACAGCCTTGCCTCTTACATAATAGCCTCATGGTGACATCACATACCGCTGATGCAGTCTCACTGTGACACTATAGCCTCAATGTGATATCACAGCTTCACTTCTGACATCATAGCCTCACTGTGACATCAAGCCTCAGTTTGACACAATAAACCTCACCAGTGACAATACAGCCTCACAGAGTGACATAGTCTCCCTGTGAAAGCACAGTCACTATTGACATCACAACCTCACTGTGACATCACAGACTCACTGTGACATCACAGCCCCACTGTGCCAGCATGGCCTCACTATGACATCACAGCCTCATCACTGTTAGTACAGGCTCACTGTGATATTACAGCCTCAATAGTGACCCCCACAGACTCATGGTGACATTATAACCTCACTGTGGCATCACAGCCTCACTAGTTATATCACAGGGTCAATGCGACATCTCAGCCTCATCTCTCGCATGAATCTCAGTTCTGAAATCACAGCCTAACCACTGACATCACAGCCTCACTGTGATATCACAGCCTCACCATGACATCACAGCCTCACCTCTGACATCACAGCTTCACTGATACATAGCAGGCTAAGCTATGAAATCATAGTATCCTCACTGACAGCGCAGGCTCTCAGTCACATGATAGCCTCAACAATGACAGTACAGCATCTCTGTGGCATCACAGCCTCACCAGTAACATCTTAGCCTCACTACGACAAAACATCCTCACAGTGACCTCACAACCTGCCCATGATACCACAGGCTCACCTGTTACATCATAGCCTCATTGTGACTTCAGTCTTCCCATGAACATCACAGCCTCAGTGTGACCTCACAATTTCCAGAGTGATATCACCTCATGGTCACATGACAGCCCACAATGACAAAACTGTCATAGTGACATCATAACCCCACTGTGCCATCAGCCTTGCCACTGATCTCACAGTCTCACTATGACCTCACAGCTTGCACCAAATCCCAGGATTTGGTGATGTCATAGGTTCATTCTGACCCCACAGTCACTCGGTGACATCAAAGCATCCCGGTTGCATCACAGCCTCACCAGTGACATGCCAGCCTTACTGTGACATCACAGCCATACTGTGTCATCAAAGCATCACTGTGATACAAAGCTTCATTTCTGACATCACAGCCTCACTGTGACATCACAACTTCATTTTGACATTACAGTTACAGTGTGCCCGCACAGCCTCACCAATGATAGCACAGCCTCACTTGTGACATCAGTGATACCATTGATATTAGTCTGAACACTGACATCACTGCCACACCAGTGAAAACACAGCCTCACTGTGATATGGCAGCCTCACCCATGTCACTGTCACGTAATAGGTTCACCACTGACATCATAGTCTCACCAGGGTCATTAAACCTCATTGTGCCATCAGCCTTACCATTGACATCACAGACTCACTGTGCCATCAAAATGTCTCCACTGACATCAAAGCCACACTGTGACCTCATAGCCTCACTGTGACATCATAGCCCTGATCTCACAGATTAACCACTGAAATCACAGCTGAACTCTTATGTCAAAAACTCATGGTAACATCAGAGCCTCACAATGACATCACAGCCTCTCCTCTGACATCACCGCCACAGTGTGACATCATGGCCTCACCAGTGGCAGCACAGCCTCACCTGGGCCTTGGCATCTCCACGGACATTAGTCAGAACACTGACATGACTGCCACAGCAGTCACAACAAAGCCTTTGTCATCACAACCTCACCATTGCCACTGTCATGTAATACCACTGACATCATAGCCTCATCAGTGATATCATAGTCTCACTATGACATCATTCTCACCAGTGACATTCCAGCCTTATTGTAGCATCACACCTTCACCGGTGAACATCATTCCCTCATTGTGACATCAGCCTCACCACTAATATCACAGCCTCACTGAACTATCAAAACCTCTCCAGTGACATCATGACATCACTATCTCATCAGAGACTCACTGTGACATCATAGCCACACTGTGTCCTCACAGCCTCACCATCACAAACTCTCTCTGACATCAGCCTTGCAACTGACATAATAGCCTCATGGGGACATCACATACATACCTCTGACAAAGCCACACTATGACATGACAGGCACAATGTGACTTCACAGCATCACCACTGACATTAGCTTTGCTACTGACATCAAAGTCTCACTGTGACCTCACGGCCACCTCTGTCACATCACCAACTCCCTGTGACATCATGTGCTCATGGTGATTGCACAGCTACATGGTGACATAAAAGTCTCACGGTAGCATCACAGCCTCATCAGAGATATGCCAGCCTCACTGTGACATCATACTCTCATCACCTCATATAGGCCTCATTCTAATATCATTTCCAAACCACTGAAATCACATCCTCACTGTGATGTCAAAGTCTCACTCCACCGACATCACAGCCTCACTGTGACATCACGGCATTACTGATGACTACACAGCATCACTGAGACATCACAGCCTTACTTCTGAAGTTATAACCTTACTGTGATCTCACAGCCTGTACCATGACATCACCAAATCCTTGTGTCATCACAGGCTCATGGTGACACCACAGACACACAGTGACATCAAAGCCTCATGGTGGATTCATAACCTCAACAGTGGTATCAACTAGCCTTAGTATGACACCACACCCTCATCACAGATAGCACAGTCTCATAGTGACATGACATCCTGAGCAGTGACATTCCATGCACACCTATGAAATCATTGCCCAACTGACATCACAGCATCGAATCTGACATTACAGCTTCACTGTATCATCACAGCCTAACCTCTGAAATCATAGATTGAATGTGATATCACACCCTCATCACTGACATCCTACCTAAGTTCACTATGATACCACTGCTTCAGCATTCACCTCACAGATTCTCTGAAACACGATGACCTCTCTATGACACCACAGTGTCGCTATTGATATCGCAACCTCACTGTGACATCACAACCTCACTGTGACATCACAGCCACACTGTGCCAACACAGTCTCACTGTGACATCACAGCCCTATGGTGACATCAAAGCCAACAAGTGACATCACAGCCTCACTACTGATGTCCTACCAAGCCTTGCCATAACACCACAGCCTCATCACAGATAGCACAGGCTCACAGTGTTCTGACAGCCTCATCAGTGATATCACAGCCTTTGACATCATGGACAGGGACATCACAGCCTCACATGTTACATCACTGCCTCATTGTGATATCAATCTTCCCTCATATATCACAGGATCACAGTGACATCACAGCCTCACTGTGACCTCACAGTCTAATCTGTTACATCATAGAGTTACCTGTTACATCATATCCTCATGGTGAAATCAGCCTTGCCACTGTCATCACACCTTTCACAGTGATCTCACAGCCAAACTGTGACATCACAACATTTCTGTGATATCACAGCCTTATAGGGTCATCATAGCTTCAGTGATATCACAGCCTTACTGTGGCATTATAGTTGTGTTTCTGACATCACAGGCTAACCTCTGAAATCATAGCATCAGTGACCCCATGGATGTCATCCCTAGCCTCACTATGATACCACAGTCTCATCACTGATATCTCAGGCTCATGGTCACATGACAGCATCAACATAGACACCACAGCCTCACTGTGGCATCACCTCATCAGTAACATACCAGTCTCACTGTGACATCTCTTCCTCATCTCTGACATCATAGCTTAACCACTGAAATCTCAGCACAACAGTGATGTCATTGTCTATCATCACTGATATCACAGCCTCACAGTGGCATCACAGCCTTGCCTGACATCACAGCCTCAGTGTGGCTGCACAGCACTATGTCATCATAGGCTCACCTCTGAAATGACACCCTTGCCAAGAACCTGCTGTTACTACAACTGGGTCCGGCCCTTCAGCCCTGATGGCATCATCTCCACTTCTGGTGCCCCAAGCTCCTATGCTCCAGACGTCCCCACAGTTTTCTAACTTTTGGCAGAGAGAAGCTTTCCCTGTTAATGTAGGACCCATTGCAGCCAACCAGCCTTGGGTGCCTACCTCACTTGATGATCTTTCCCTGATTCGTAAGGCGGCCAGTGAATCAGGCCCTGATTCCCCTTATTTTGAACTGGTTATGTGCCAATGGGCCATGCAGCTCCAAACTCATTATGATTGGTATCATCTCCTTAAGGCAGTCTTAGAGATGGCCGTTTTCCTGAATTGGCACTCTGCATATGATGATCAGGCAGAAGCACAAGCTCGCCTCAACCTTCAGTATGGTCTTAACATCACATTGGATATGCTCAAGGGTCGAGGGCAATATATTGATCCTGTATTTCAGTCCACCATAGGTTTGATGCATATTTTTAGTAGGTGTTTGACCTGGCCTTTAAGGCCCTAAAGGCTTGCACCCCAAGGGATCCTCACCCAGCAATCAAAGGAATCTTTTATGGACTTCCTTACTAGAGTAACAGAAGCAGTAGAGCATAGGATAGACCCAGGCCCCCATTAGAGATATGTTAATCAAACAATTAGCTTGGGAGGGCCTCAATGCCCCTTACCATAATGCAGTGGCTGCTGTCTGAAATGATAATATCCACAAATGGGTGATAGCAACTAGAGATCTGGATCTGGGTGCTGGCCCCATAGTGGCCTTTACTGCCTCCATTGATGCCCTCTTGTTGAACAAACAATGATCTCCTGACCACCCACCACATACTAGCCCATCAGACTGCATTTACTGGGGCTGTGGTGGGACAGGTCACCTTTGGAGGACTGCCCCAGTGTTCATCTCTGGACCCGTTGCCCAAAATGTAACAAGGGATTCCATTGGGCTCACAACTGCAACTTAAAACCTTCCAATATCCAGCAGAATGCTGAGGCTAATTTAAACTCCCAGCGGGGCACTTCTCAGCTCTGTCAATAATAGAGGAGAAATGTCATCCTAAGGTATTCTGGACTTTGCTCATTTTTCCACATTCTCCTATGACAACCGTATACCTTGATAGTATCCCAGTTAAGAGGTTGGTGAACACAGGAGCTGATGTTACCATCATCACTGAGATTGAAACACACAGGTTTCCCCATTGGAAATTTAAACCAGGCCTCTCCATTAGTGGGGTAGGAGGATAACAATCAACTCAGGTTACAATTTGTCCTGTTCACTGGAAGGATTTAGATGGTAATCAAGGTTTTTTTTCCCCTATTGTTGCCGATATCCCTCATAACCTCTGGGGAAGTTATATTTTAGAAGATATGAGTGTCGTTCTTACCACGGACTGCCGATCCTCCATTGATGATTATCACCCCCCAATTCTAGAGGCCACTGCCCATCATGAGTCATCGTCTAAACGGGTCCCTGATCCCATTCCCTTGACTTGGCTCTCAGATGATGTCTGGGTGGAGCAGTGGCCAATAATTGAACCCAAATTGGCTGCCCTTAAAGAATTAATTGAGGAACAACTTAAATTGGGACATTTAGAACCCTCAACAAGTAGGTAGGCACAATACTTCCATATTTGTTATCAAGAAAATGTCAGGCTGTTGCAGACTTCTACAGGAACTGAGAGCAATCAATGAACAAATGGAAAAGATGGGGACTACTCAGGGTGTCCTGCCACATTCCAATGCTATACCATCCTCCCACCATATAGTAATTGTAGATATCAAGGATTGCTTCTTTCAAATTCCCTTTGCACCTCAGGATAGGGATAGCTTTGCATTTACAGTATGGGAACCTAATAAGCAAAGACTAGCCCAGAGATGTCAATAGACTGTCTTCCCTCAAGGCATGAAAAATAGTCCTACTATCAATCCCCTTTATGTTAAGAAGGCACTTTGTAATATTCCCCAAGATATTTTACTTGTTCATTACATGGATGATATTCTGTTAGTTCATCCTACCTTGCCTTACTTACAAGGTGTGTCCAGGACCCTCTTAAAAGACCTGGCTGCCCTAAATTTAAAAGTAGCTCTGGAAAAGATTCAATTTGCTCTCTCCATGGCTTTTTGGGGTTTTCTATTTCCAAACAAATATGCCCATTGCCCTTTACCCTTCCCTCTAAAGACGCTTTTCCCTAACTGAACTCCAACAGCTATGTGGAACAATAAACTGGCTCAAACCATTTCTACCAATTCCTGACCAGGAAATGTACTCTTTATTTTCTCTCCTAATGGGCCCTATATACCCCTCTAAAAGAATTAAACTTACACCTAAAGCAACAGCTCTTCTACAAAAGGTTGCCTATCTACTCGTCTCAGCATTCTCAGACATACATGAGCCTCGCTGGGCTTTCTTTGCAATAATCTTATGGACCCCTGATGGTGTCCTATGGCAAAGAGACCCCCTTATGTGGTTACATCAGGCTCATTATGACCTACACCAACTCACATCTAAATTTGAGATCACCTTTCGACTTGCTCTCAAGGCGAGAAAGTTGGCCCACAAAACCTATAACAGTGAGCCTGATAAAATCATCCTTCCTTTCTTGCTCTGGCACTCAAAATCGCTTTGGGCTGATTCTATTAGTTTTCAAGAAATGGTCTCCGGCTACACTGGAAATATTGACAACCACCCCCCACAGGACAAAAGGTTAATTGTGCTTTCTCAACTCCCTATTAAAATTAAGCCTTATAGTACTCCCAGCTCTTCCCCCATCCCACATGGGACCCTAACATTCTCAGGCTCCAATGAACAAAGATATGGAATTCTCATTCAGTGCTCAGGGAGAAAAGACATTACTTGTCCTTCCCAACCCTGGCTTGGTACAGCTGGGTGAACTCTTGTGGCTCTTAAAGATTTTTACTAAATGCCAATTAGAACCTGTTAATATTTTTTCTGATAGTCAGTATGCGGTACAAGCTGTCTAGACACTTTCATTTTCTTTGCTCAAGTACCGTATGACCCACTTACATCACCATACAGTTGCTCCTAGATATATTGGAACACAGGGCTCACCCTTGGTATATTTCTCATATAAGGTCACACACAAAACTTCCTAAAATCCTGGCTAAGAAAAATGATTTAACAGATACAATGATCATGACTGTGGACTTAGAGCTTCTTAAACAAGCTAGGGCATTATACCACCAATTTCAACTTATCCCTCAGAACTTACACAAGTTTCTTTCAGAGATTACAATGTCACAATGTAAACATTTAGTCAGATCTTGTACAACCTGTACACCGTTGGCTCCACTTGGCCCTCTAAATAAGGGAGGGTTAAATTCCAGAGATCTCTTGCCTAATACAATTTGACAAATAGATGTTACCCACCACTTCCCCTTTGGGAACTTAAAATATGTTCATGTCATAGTGGACACTTGTTCCTCCTTTGTGTACACAATAGCCCTTACAGGAGAAAAGACAGCCCATGCTATTAAAGCCCTAAAATCTACTATGTTAGTTATGGGTTTACCTTGGACGCTAAAGACTGACAAGGACCCATATATGCTTCCCAACAATTTGATTCCTTTATAATCTCATGAAAAATTAATCACACCTTTGACATTCCCTATAACCCACAGGGACAAACCATTGTAAAAAGATCCAACAAAACCTTAAAGGGCCTTTTGACAAAGGTCATATCCCCTAAATCCAAATGTGACCCACACCTGTTTCACCTTAACTTCCTCACTTTTAATGATTCAGGACTAAGCCCTGCTTATAAACACTGGGCTTTCCTGCCTCACAGTACTCCCCTGCCTCTTGTCTGATGGAGGGACCCTGTCACGCTGGTATGGCTGGAACCCACTCCCTTATTAACCCAGGGTCGAGAATATGCTTGTGTCTTCCCTCAAGATTCCACTTCACCAATATGGGTGCCATCTCCAGATGTAAGACTGGCAAAAAATTTATAAAGCTTTCCTGGGAACCAGATTCATAAAATAAATAAATCTGTGGCCACTTCAATTTTTTTTTTCATTTCTGTTGTGCGCTAAATTTTTTTTTACATTTCTGTTATGCGCTAATTTTTTGACATGCCATTTATAAATACATATATACATACTTATTTTTAGTAACATCTAAGGCCTTATCTACTTATGTTCTATATTGGTCACAATTGTTTTTCTATTAGATTGTAAGTTTCCTTTCATTGTTTTCTCATTTGATTTTAATTTTAAATAGATTATAAACTGTTCCTTTACCAATTATATTGTTTACGTATTTCCCTCAACACATCTCTCAATAACACTCCATCAATAAGAACATACCACAGGCGCTTATGGCCCTTAAATATCCGAGCCATCATGCCCCTAGGGACATGGTTTGGGCTTAAATTACAGAGATTTATAAAGCCTTGGTCTAGTCCATTATCTACATATCTTGACATGGCTTCCAGAGGTGAGATCCTTCGAGGGCTGGTAGCCAATAATGGATAAGATCCTGTGAGACAGGACGACCTAAGACAGGCACGGTTCATAATGCTAGACACCCTCTGAGGCAGGGTCAACAAGGTCAAAACAAAAAACTCCAGCTCCTTCAGACTGTCAAAAATAAATAAAAAGGATAGATATGTAGGAGGAACGGACAATGATTGCGCCACAGAGGCTTCCATCCTCCATACAGAGAGGCTCCTTGGACTCCTCCCTCCTGCTAAGCATACAAATTTTGCAAAAGTACAAATCTCACGAGACTAATAATTTTGTGAGACTACAAATTTTGCTAGACTACGCCTTCTCAGAGGAAAGACAGTTGGTGCTGTTAAACCGCCTGGCTGAGAGGACCAATCTAGACAGGACAACTCAGCAAAGACTCATGCTAGAACTTATGGGATGTCTGGTGGGGTATATAAGCAGCCTGATATTTAAAATAAAGGAGCCATGGGGCTGGAGAGGTGGCTCAGGGGTTAAGCCTCTGCCTTGCAGGCGGAAGGTCCTGAGTTCGGATCCTAGACCCCACATGTAGATGCCAGGCGGAAGCGGGGGTAGCCTGTATTTCCAGTCATGGTAGGGTGGAGCCTGTGAATCCCAGGGCAGAGTAACAATGAGGAGGTGGAGGCATCCATGGTGGTTCCCGAATTCGTCCGTGGTTCTACACACACAGATATACACATACATACATATACATGCCCACACGCTCACAACTGAATAAATAATAAAAAAATAAAAAAATAAAAAATAAAAAATGAAGGAGCCACAAGCCTGATAGCCTACAAGCCTGAGAGCCTGTTTTTCCACTCACCTGACTCCCAGAGTCTCTGCTGTAACTCTGCACCAGCTTATTCCTGCCCCCCAAGAGTCTCTGTGGGCCCCGGTTATATTGTTCCATCTACACTGTAACATTGTAACAAGTTTATAGAGTCAAACTGAGGCTGTGATGTCACTGTGCAACTATGATGTGAGAAATGAATTTTTATGTCACAGTGATGCTGTAATGGCAAAGTATGACTATGATATCATAATGAGGCTGTGATATCACTGTGAGGTTGTGATGTCACTGGGGAAGTTGCGATGTCACAGTGAGGTTGTGATGTCAATGGCGACACTGGTGTCACAGGGAAGCTGACATGTTTTAGTGAGCCTGTATGGTTAGTGGTGAGGCTGTGGTGTCACAGTAAGGCTAAGTATGATGTCAGTGATGAGGGTGTTATGTCACATTGAGGCTATGAATTCAGGAGCGATCCTGTGAAGTCATAGTGAGGCGGTGATGAAGCAGTGAGTCGATGGTATCCTGTCACAGTTGTGCTACGAATTCAGAGGTGAGTTTTAATGTCATACTGAGGCTGTGATGAAACAGTGAGTGAGACTGTGACATAACAGTGGGACTGTGTTGTCACCAGTTTGGCTGTGATTTATCAGTGAGACTGTGATGTAAGTGGACTGAGACAATGACATCACAGTAAGGATGTGATTTCAGTGATTAGGCTGTGATATCAGAATGATGGTGATGTGAGTGATGAGAGTATGATGCCACAGTGAGGCTGAGATGTTACCGCTGAACCTGTGATACCACTTGAGGATTTAATGTCACCATTTGTCTCTAGTGTCACCATGAGCCCATGATGTCACAGGGAGTTAGTGATGTCACGGTGGAGGCTGTGAGGTCATAGTGAGACTTTGATATCAGTGGCAAGAAGGATGACACAATAAAGTTATGATGTCAGAGGTGAAGCTGTGATGTCACATTGATGGTGGGATGTCAATGTGAGGATGTGATGTCATTGAGGGAGTTGTGATGTCACATGGAGGTTGTGATGTCAATAGTAACACTGGTGTCACAGGGAGGCTGTCATGTTTCAGTGAGACTTTGAGGTCAGTTGTGAGGCTGTGGTAATATTGTGAGGCTAGGTAGAATGTCAGTGGTGAGGGAGTGATGTCGCATTGAAGCTATGATTTCAAGGTAAGGCTGTGATGTCATAGTGAGTCTGTGATGAAAGAGTGAGGCTATAATGTCAGAGTCGATGCTGTAATGTTACAGATGGGCAATGATGTCAGAGGTGATACTGTGATGTCATAGTGAGGCCGTTATGTCAAAGTGAGGCTATAAACTCGGAGGTGAGGCTGCAATGTCACTTAAGCTGTGTTGTCACCAGTGATGCCATGATATCACAGAGATTCTGAGATGTTAGTGGAGCGAGACTGTGACATCACAGTGAGGATGTGATTTCAGTGGTTGGGCTGTGAGATCAGAATGAGGCTGGAGTGTGATGAGTGTATGATATTACAGTGAAGTTGGCATGTCACTGGTGAGGTGATTATGTTACCTAGACATTGTGACATATTCTGGGAAAACCCAGGAGCTAAGATTAAAGCTTCATCCCAAAAATCTTCTAAGTCTTTTGGTTTCACTTTGATCCTACTTAAGTTTGGCTTAGATTTCAGTAGTTAGGATGTTTTGTCAAATTGAGGCTGATGTCAGTGATGAGGCTGAGATGCCAGAGTGAGAATGTGATATCACTGTGAATCTAAGATGTTACTGTGAGTCTATGGCATCACAAAGAGTTTGTGATATCATAGTGAGGCTGTGAGGTCACTGTGGAAGATGTGATATCAGTTTCAAGGCTGATTTCACCATGAGGCTATGATGTAACAGATGAGTCTATGATGTAAATGTTTAGACTGTGAGGTCACAGTGAGGCTGTTAGGTCACTGTGAGGCTGTGATGTTGGTGGGAAGATGTCTCCGTGAGGCAGTGAGATAATATGTGAAGCTGTAGTGTCACTGTTTATGATGTCAAAGGCTATGATGTCACTACTGAGGCTGTCACATCATTGTGATCCTGTGCTTTCTGTGGTGAGGTTGTGGTGTCATAGTAAGGCTAACTGTGATACCAGTGGTGATTCTGTGATGTCTCACTGTGGCTGTGATGTCACCATGAGTCTGTGATGTCACAGTGAGACTGAGATGTTACTGGTAAGCACAATGAGGCTGTGATGTCACAGTTAGGCAATGATTTCATAAGTGAGTCTGTGATGTCACTGCTGAGGCTGTCATGTCACTTTGAGCCTGTGCTATCTGTGGTGAGGCTGTGGTGTCCCAGTAAGGCTAGGTAAGATACCAGTTGTGAGGCTATGATGCCACCAGAGGATTTGATGTCACTGTGTATCTGTATTGTCACCATGAGCCTGTGATATCACAAGGATTTGGTGATGTCAAGGAAGAGGCTGTGAGGTCACAGTGAGACTATGATGTCAATGACAAGGCTGATGTCACAGTGAGGCTATGTCAGAGGTGTGTATGTGATATCACCATGAGGCTGTTATGTCACTGGCAAGGCTGATATCACAGTGATTGTGTGATGTCACAGTAAGGCTGTTATTTCATTGTCAGGTTGTAATGTCACAGTGAGGCTGTGAGCACACAGTGTGACTATGAAGTCACAGTGAAGCTCTGATGATACAGTGATGTTGTGATGTCACTGGAGAAGCTTGGCTGGCAGAGTGAGGCTGTGATGATAGTGGTGAGGCTGATCTCACAATGAGGCTGTGATGTCAGTGGTAAAGGTGTGATGTCACAATCAGGCAGGAATGTCAGTGATGGCAGTGATGTCAGTGTTCTGACTAATATCAGTGGTGATGCTGGTGTCACAGGTGAGGCTGTGCTGTCACTGCTGAAGCAGTGGTGTCACACTGAGGCTGTGATGTCACTGTGAAGTTTCTATGTCACTGTGTGCTGTCATGTCACCGTGAGGTGTTATAAGTTTGGAAGCTGTGATGTTGTGGTGAGGCTGTGATATCAGTGGCAAGACTGATGTCATAATGAGGATATTGTTGGGCTTGCCCAGGATTTGCCCCAGGGCATGGCTGAGCACATGGGACTAAAGATGGTGCTGAGGGCAAGGGTCTTGGGCGTAACCTGATCACTTCACAGAGAGCCCTAATTGGCTTTCAGGTACCTATCTGCCCTCTGTGCTGATTGACATTGAACTTGACCATTAGCACCTGTAGGATGTATTGATCTGTGACACAATTGGATGCCTGTTTCATGCCTTGGTGGCCTTTGTCTATAAAAGTTCCTTTTCTCCCCCCAATAAACTGAGATCTGCTTCTGACAATCTTCCCTGTCCCGTGCCGAGTCTCTGGGGGTAGAGGCAGAGGTGGGGATGGCTGGAACCTGCTTTCATTCCAGCCAGCAAAGTCAGAAATGGAGTTCTTTTATTAGCACTTAAATAATCCCAGACAATCTAAGTTCTGTCCCCATAGATCACAGGGAAAAAGGAGAGAAATGACTCGTGAGAGTTGTCCTCTGACCTTTACAAACACACTGTAGCATGCATGCTCCTTAACTCACATACACACACACACACACCAATTTGAAAAATAAAATGATATGTTGTGTATTTTTCCATAGTATAAAAAAGTTTCAATACATAAGGCAAATATCACAGTTTGTGAGCGTTTAGTGAGATATGAAGGGAAAAACATCTATAAAACTCTCTCCTATGTATTCCAGATTCCTAGGACATAAATTTGAAGAGAACAGGCAGGACTGGAAGAAATTGGATTTAAATGCTGACCAAGGTTATCAGCAGGTGCATTTTCTGCCTGTTCCCCATAGTTTCTGATCAGTGTACTTCAGAGATGCTTCTATCTCTGCCCCCTCCCTCAAGCCCTAAGCTGGGAGTCAAATCGAGGGTTCTCATGTTGTACAGAACACACTTGACTGACTGAGCCATCTCCTACCCCCCTGATATCATTTTTATTTTAAAATTATTAACAAATATTGGATGTGTGAGTGGGAACTGGTTCCCACAAGTGGCGACCACAAAGGGACTCTTCTGAGAGTTGGGAGGGAGCTAAGCAAGCTTCAGGGTAAGTGAAACTTGGGAAATATGGGGAATTCAAAGTGCAAGGATGAAGCAGTCCCAGCAGCACTGGGATCTATATTACAAAGACAGGGTTTAAAACTTACAAGCTCTGCTATTTCAGAAATGTGGCAAACAGCCCTTGAATTAGCATCTTGGATCCAATCGGACAATGTGTCTTCGTCCACCACTTGGACTTGGGTGACGAATCTATCCAGGAAGTGGGAAGAACATTTTGGGGTATCCTCTTCTCCAGGATTTTACTGCATTGTTTCTGTCCTTGAGGCAGCATTCCTTCCCAATCCAATCCAGCCTCCACCAGAAGCAAAGGCAAAGGGGGAGGGGAGGAACTGCCAGAGCAGTGGCTTCTAGCTCCCTGGGCAACTCCAGGTGAGCCCCAGCCACTGGAGCCAGCAAGCCATCCCTGGCACCCCTCAGGGGCTCTGCCATGGAGCCATGTGGGGATGCAAAATTGCATGGGACTGAGGAGCTGGGACTAGGTGGGGAGTCTGTTGAACCATAGCAGGGTGCAGGAAACCATGGGATGGTGGGCATGCCTGCTGTTTAGAGAATGATAACCCATCACTGTGTGCACACCGAGAAAGTTACACAGAGTTGTGGGCTGTGACAGGGGCACGCGTAACCAGTACTGGAGCTGCTGCTACCAGTGGCAGTGGAGAGACTGCCCATGGCTGTAGCGGGGCAACACGTGGGAATGTGAAACCATGCGGCGGGGGAGCCGTACATGGCTGTGACGAGGCTGCGCATAGCCGGGGGCTGAGGTTTGCAGAAGCGGACCAGAGGCATGTGGGTCAGCATGCGGGGACAAGCTGATGCCTGAGGGAGCAGAGCTTCCCATTTCAGAGGGCCATGAGGAACAGCTGCTTGGTGAGGAAGGGCGGGGCCTGCTCCGAGAGTCCAAAAAGGATGTAGGAATGTCACTCAAGAAAGTACCTTGCTCCCTTTATCCAAGGGAAGAAGTTAAGAGTGCTCCAAGAACAGGGAGTGGTCCCCTGTATCCGGATTTAACTCTGCTAGGGAGAAAAAGGGATGGAGAAGGATTAGAAGGAGACTCACCTCCATCCCCCCTAACAAAAATCCATCCTGACTCCCCACGAGGGCACACTGGTCCCCGCCAGGCTAGAGCAGGGAACCCAGGGCTGGAGCCCACATATGCTGAGGCATATTAAATACAAGCCTATCCTGTTAACTTAAATCCAGGGGGCAATCGCCCTGCAGTGTGGTATTCTTGGGAAGCAAAAGATTTAAAAGAATTAAAGCGGGCTGTGCTAGAGGATGGTCCAAATTCTCCTTGGCCTGAGTCCCTCCTTCAAGATCTAGCTCACCAACCCTGTACTACTAAGAACTGGATGGATATGGACAAAGCAGTGCTCCCCAGTCGCACATTCATTAAGTGGGCAGCACTATTTAAGAAAGAATGTGGGGTCCAGCAGCCAGCCATGGAAGCCCCATACCAAGACCAAGTTTACTTAATAGGTTTAGCTGCATGGAAAAAGGTAGATGAAGGTCCTTCTGAAACACCTCTAGCAGGCGTTATACAAAAACCGGGTGAGACCCTCCCCGAGTTCATTGACCAGGTGGAAAAGAGCCTCCGTACTAAACTTCCCCCAGGTCCCCTAAGGACTTGCTAAATTGCTGGTATGGGAAGGGATGAATGGGGATCACAAAATAGCGTATGCAGGTCTTAAGGCTGGATTATTGCTTCATAGGATATAGGGACTCAAAAAGACCAGAGTCAGACACTCGCTACGACCCTGGAAACAGAGACAAAGGCACTGGCCAACACTGAGCTTTCAGGGCCAAGAGGAGAGGGGAAACAATGGAGTTTGTTTTCATTGTGTCCAGGTGGCATTTCAGGAGGGAGTGTCCCCAGGGAGGAAGGGAAGCCGAGGGAGGTAGGAGGGGCTAAGCCCCCTAAACTCCATGCCCTAGGTGCTTCAGAAAGCTTCATTGGAAAAGAGACTGTAGATCGAAATTCGATCTAGAGAACAAGCCATTGTTAAAAGAAATCACCAATATTTAAAGGCCCAATTACAAAAACAAAAAGGGGGAGTAAGCCTGCTTCAACAGCTGGGGTTCGTATTATTTACTATCAACGTTTTAAATTTTAAATTTTCAAAAAAAGACAACTTAAATAGAGGTTCCGAAGACACTGGGAAGCCTATCCACCAAACTTTCTGTCAGGAATCTATCAACGGTGTGCTCTAGAAAATATTAACTGTAATTGTTCTGGGCCTGACTTAAGATGGCTTGATTGATACCTTGCCTAAACCAAGGTGGAGTCAATCTGGGTTTAACCTAACATCTAAAAAAATTGTTCTTTTAATAACTATATTGCTTAAGTGTTTTCTCAGCATATCTTTCAGCAGCGCTCCATTTGAGACCACACTACAGGCGCCTATGGCCCTTGAACATCCCTGCCACGCCCCTGAAAAGTCACCTGCTGCCATGCCTGGTGCTGATGCCAACCTGTCTTCTCCACCATATGCATGACACCTGCCCAAAGGAAAAATCTCTCCAGTCTAACTTGTCAAGTGCAGTACATGTCCAATGTGCAATACAGGCTTTTAAGTACGGCTCAAACCCTCAAAGTCGGTAAAGCCAACCTCATACAGAGGACTGGTAGCCAGAAACGGGCAAGTGGAAGCCCAGCTGTGGATCAACCTAAGACATGACTTGTAGAATTATACCTGGAGACTACAAGATCCCATGACAGGTCAGACCAAGGTGGGAGGTTTTTCACACCTAAGACAGGCATAGTCACTCAGGACCATTTGGTCTGCTTAGTCGCAGGTAGCCTCCTGGACCATCTCATACAAAAACGAAAGGGAAAGATGTTGGGACCACCCAGGATTTGACCTAGGGCATGGCTGAGCACATGGGACTAAAGATGGTGCTGAGGGCAAGGGTCTTGGGTGTAACCTGATCACTTCACAGAGAGCCCTAATTGGCTTTCAGGTATCTCCCTGCCCTCTGTGCTGATTAACATTGAACTTGACCATTAGCACCTGTAGGATGTATTGATCTGTGACACAGTTGGATGCCTGTTTCATGCCTTGGTGGCCTTTGTCTATAAAAGTTCCTTTTCTCCCCCCAATAAACTGAGATCTGCTTCTGACAATCTCCCTGTCCCGTGCCGAGTCTCTGGGGGTAGAGGCAGAGGTGGGGACAGTTGGAACCCGCTTTCATCACAACCAGCAGCTGTGTGTTTGAGTGAGTGAATGGATGCGTGAGTGGAAACTGGTTTCCACAGGTATAATATGACAGGTGAGCCTGTGGAGTCAATGGGCAGGTTGTGAGGTGACTGTGAGGCTGTGATGTTGCAGTGAGGTTGGGATGTCAGGGTGAGGCTGTGCAGTCACACTAAGGCTGTGATATCTGAGAAGGGGTTGTGATGTCAATGGGAGGCCTCATCACTGACATCTCAGGCTTATAGTCACATGACAGTCTAAACATTGTTACCACGACCTTGCTGTGGAATTACATCCTCACCTGTATCATCCCAGTCGAACTGTGACATCTCTGCCTCATCACTAACATCAGCCTCACTTCTGACATCACATCATAACCACTGATATCACAGCTGAACTGTGATGTCACAACAGGCCAGTAACATCACTGCCAAACAGTGACATCACAGCCTCTCCTCTGACATTACAGCCTCAGTGTGACAGCCTCACCACTGACCTCCAAACTTCACTATGAAATGTAAGCATCACCCCTGATGTGACAGCCTCTCTGACGTCTCATAGAATCAGCACTGACATCAGAGCTTCATTGCAACATCACAGTCACACAGTGACTGCACAGCCTGCCCACTGACACCACAGGATTACCTGTTACATTATAGATTGATGGTGCCATTAGTCTTGCCACTGACATCACAGTCACTCTGACACCACAACTTCCAGAATGATATCATTTCATGGTGACATAACAGTCCACAGTGACATACAGCCTTCACAGTGACATCAAAAGTCACTGTGACATCACAACATCCCCAGTGACATTACAACCTCACAGTGATATCACAACCTTATTATGACATCACAGCCATACCATGCCATCAAAGCATCACTGTGACATAAAGCTTCAAATCTGACATCATAGCCTCACTGTAACATCACAGCCTCAGTTTGAAACAATAAACTCACTATGACATCAGAACCTCACCAGTGACTACACAACCTCACCAATGGCGTAGTCTCCCTGTGGAAGCATAGTCACTACTGACATCACAACCTCACTGTGATATCACAGCCACACTGGGAACATAGCCTCACTCGGACATCACAGCCTCACCACTGATAGGATAGCCTCACTCATGGTGACATTATAATCTCACTGTGGCATCACAGCCTCACCAGTTATATCTCTTCGTCAATGCAACATCTCAGCTTCATCTCTCACATCAGTCTCACTTCAGAAATCACAGCTTAACCACTGACCTTACAGTTGCACTGTTGCATCGCAGCCTATGTGAGACTGCACATCCTCATCTCTGATATGACAAGCTCACATAACATCACAATCTGTCCTCTGACATCACAGCCTCTATGTGACTCCACAGCCTCACCACTGACGACCTAAACTCACTGTGAAATGCAAGCATCTCCCCTGTTGTCACAGACTCACTGACATCTCATAGAATCTGATCTGACATCAGAGCCTCACTTCAACATCACAGAATCACAGTGACCTCACAGCCTGCTCATTGACACCATAGGTTTACCTTTTACTTCATAGCCTCATTGTAGCAATAGTCATGCCACTGACATCAAAGTCTCACTGCGACATCACAGCCTCTCCTCTCACATCACAGACTCTTTGTGACTGTACAGCCTCAGTACTGAAGTCCTAAAGTCACTGTGAAATCCAAGAATCACCCCTGAATTCACAGCTTTAATGACATCTCATATAATCAGACTGGACATTAGAGACTCACTGTGATATCAAAGCCTCACAGTGACTTCACAGCCTCACTGTGACATTACAACCTAAGAGTGACATAAAAGCCTCACTTTGACCTCACTAAGTCACTGTAACATCAGCCTTGCCACTGACATAATAGCCTCATGGTGACATCACATACATACATCTGACATAGCCTCACTGTGACATCGCAGCCTCAATGTGACATCTCAGTATCACTGAGCCTCTCTGTGACACCATCCTTGCTACTGAGATAACATTGTCTGTGACCTCACAGCGTCCACCCTGACAACACCAAATCCCTGTGACATAAAAGGCTCACGGTGGAATCACAGCCTAACAACCGAAATCGCATCCTCACTTTGATGTCATAGTCTCACTCCACTGACATCACAGCCTCACTGTGATATCACAAACTCACTTCTATGGTTATATCCTCACTGTGACATGACCACCTCACTATTACATAATAGGCTCACCTCTGAAATCATTGCCCAATTGTGACATCACAACATTGACTCTGACATCACAGCCTCAGTGTGACTGCACAGCCTCACCACTGATGTCCTAACCTCACTGTGAAATCCAAGCATCACCCCTAATATCACAGCCCTACTGACATCTCATAGAATCAGCCCTGAGATTATAGCCTCACTGTGACATCACAGTGTCATAGTGACCTCACAGCCTTCCACAATGACACCACAGACTCAACTGTTACATCATAGCCTCATTGTTACATCAGTCTTCCCACTGACATCACAGTCTCACTGGACATCATAGCTTCCAGTGTGATATCACCTCACAGTAACATGGCACCCCAGAGTGTCATATGACCTTCACAGTGACATCAAAACCTCAGTGTGACATCATGGTCTCACTAGTGACAACATGGCCTCACCTATGACATCAGCATCACCACTGACATTAGTCAAAACACTGACATCATTGGCACATCAGTGACAGCACATACTTTGACATCACAGCCTCACCAGGATCACTGTCACATAATCGATTCACCCCTGACATCATAGCCTCACCAGTGACATCATAGATTCCCTATGACATTTCTTATCACTGACATTCAAGCCTTATTGTTATATCACACCATAACCAATGACATCACATCCTCATTTTGATCAGCCTCCGCACTAACATCACAGCCTCACTGTGTCATCAAAATCTCTCCAGTGACTTCACAATATCGCTATGTCTTTAGAGCCTCACTGAGACATCTTAGATACACTGTCTCCTCAGAGCATCACTGTGACATTACAACCTTACAGTGCCATTTCAGCCTCACTGTGACATCACAAACTCACTGTGTCATCAGCCTTGCCACTGACAGCATAGCTTCATGATGACATCATATACACACCTCTGACATAGCCTCACTGTGACATCACATCCTGAATGTTACTTCACAGCATCACCACTGACACCATAGACTCATTGTGGCATCACCCTTGCCATTGACCTCACAGTATCACTGCTTCAGCATACTTCCACAGTGACACGACCAACTCCCTGTGACACCACAGGCTTATGGTGTCATCACAGCTACACGGTGACATCAATGCCTCATAGTGGCATCACAGCCTCATCTATGACATAATATTATCACTCACGCCATCCTCATTTTGATATCACAGCCTAAATATTGAAATCACATCCTCACATCCACTGATATCATGGCATCAATGGTTATAACACAGCCTCACTGTAACATCACAGTCTCACCTCAGAAATCATTGCCCAAATGTGACATCACCGCATCAACTCTGATGTTATAGCCTAACTGTTTAATTACAGCCTCACTATGACATCACAGACTCACCTCTGAAATCATAGCCTCTCTGTGACATCACACACTCATCATTGACATCCTACCAAGCCTTACTATGGCACCAAAGCCTCATCCCTGACCTCACAGTATCACTGAAACATCACAGCCACCCTGTGACACCACAGTGTCACTGTTGATATTACAACCTCACTATGACATCACCAACTTTTCCAGTGATATCACAACTTCATAGTGACAATATAGCCTCATTATGACATGACAGCCATAATGTGCCAAAACATGACTGTGATATAACACTTCATCTCTGACACCAAAGCTGCACTGTAACATCACAATCTAATTTGACACCATAAACTTACCAATGACATAGTGTCCCTGTGAAAGCACAGTCATTACTGACAACACAACCTCACTATGATGTCACAACCTCACTGTGATATCACAGTCACATTGTGCCATCATAACCTCACTGTGACAACACAGCCTCACTGTGACATCAAAGCCTCATGGTGACATCACAGCCACAATATGCCATTACAGCCTCACCACTGGTATCCTATCCAGCCTTACTATGACACGACAGCCTCACTACAGATAGCAATAGCTCACAGTGATATGACAGCCTCAGCAGTGACATCATAGCCTTTGACATCATGTACAGTGACACCACAGTCTCACATATTAGATCACTGCTTCAGTGTGACATCACTCTTCCAACAGATATCACAGCCTCACAATGACCTCACAGCATCACTGTGGCCTCACAGTCTAACCTGTTACATCATAGACTCACTTGTTACATCATAGCTTCATGGTGAAATAAACCTTGCCTCTGAACATCACGTAGTCCACAGTGACCTCGCAGTCTCACTGTGACATCACAACCTCTCTGCGATGTCACAGCCTCATAGTGACATCACAGCTTTTCCATGATATCACAGGCTCACAGTGGCATTATAGCCTCATTCTGACATGACAGCCTCACTGTGAAATCACAGCCTCATCTCTGACATCACAGCCTCATTTTAACATAACAGGCTAACCTCTCAAAACATAGCATCAGTGATACCACGGACATCCTGTTTAGCCTCAGTATGACAGCCTCAAAACTGACATCTAGGGCTCATGGTCACATGACAGCCTCAACAGTGACACCATAGCCTTTCTGTGACATCACAGGCTCACCAGTAACACTCCAGCCTTACTTTGACATCTCAGCCTCATCAGTGACATCAGCCTCATTTCTGACATCACAGCCTAACCACTGAAATCCCATCCTCACTGTGATGCCATAGTCTTGCTCCAATGACATCACAGCCTCATTGTGACATCAGCCTTGCCACTGATGTCATAATGAGACCTTGCAACCTGCACGGTGACATCACCCACTCCCTGTGTCATCAGGAGCTCATGGTGACATCACAGCCACAATGTGACAACACAGCCACATCACTGGCACACTGGCAAGCCTTACTGTCACACCACAGCCTCACCACAGTTAGCATAGGTTTACAGTGATCTGAAAACTTCAGCAGTGAAATCATAGCCTTTGACATCATAAACAGTGATACCACAGCCTCACATGTTAAATCACTGCTTCATTGTGACATCAATACTTTCACAGATATCACAGCCTCACGGTGATCTCACAGCCTCACTGTGACCTCACAGTCTAACATGTTACATCATGGACTTAATTATTACATCATAGCCTCATGGTGAAATCTGCCTTGCCACTGACATCACATATTCCTCAATGACCTCACAGACTCACTGTACATCACAACCTCTTAGTGATTTCACAGACTCATAGTGACACCAAAGCTTCACAGTGATTTTTACAGATCACTGTGGCATTATAGCCTCGTTACTGACATCGTAGCCTGACCTTGGATATCACAGCCTCACTATTACTTAACAGGCTAACTTCTGAAATCATAGCATCAGTGCCATCATGCACATCCTGCCTAGCCTCGCTATGACACCAGAGCCTCATCACTGACATCTCAGGCTCACAATCACATGAAAGCCTCCACAGTGACACCACAGCACCATTGTGCCATCACAGCCTTATCAATAATATGTCAGCCTCACTTGACATCTTAGCATCATCACTGACATCAGCCTCAATTTTGAAATCACAGCCTAACCACTGAAACCTCAGCCATACCATGATGTCATAATCTATCACCACTGATTTCACAGCCTCACTGTGATAGCACAACCTCATGGCAACATCACTACCTCAGAGTGACATCACCACCTCTCCTCTGACATCACATTCCTAGTGTGATTGCACAGCCTCACCACTGATACCTAACCTCACTGTGAAATCTAAGCATCACCCCTGACCTCACAGCCTCACTGACATCTCATAGAATCAGTCCTGACAACAGAGCCTCACTGCAACATCAGAGCCTCACAGAGACATCACAACCTGCCACTGATACCACAGGCTCGCTTGTTGCCTCATAGCCTCATTATGACATCAGTCTTCCCACTGCTATCACAGCCTCACTGTGACATCACAGCTTCCAGAGTGATATCAACTCACTGTGACATGGTATCCCACAGTGACATACCACCCTCACAGTGATATCACAGCCTCAGTGTGACATCATGGCCTCACCAGTGACAGCACAGCCTCACTGGTGTGAGGTCGCCACTGACCTGAGAACAATGACATTATTGCCACACCAGTGACAACACAGCCTTTGACATCACAGCCTCACTAGGGTCACTGTCATGGAACATGTTCACCACTGACATCACAGCCTCATCAGAGACATCATAGACTCACTATGACATATTCCTCACTATTGACATTCCAGCATTATTGCAATATCACACCTTCACCAGTGACATCACAGTCTCATTGTGACATCAGCCTTGCCACTGACATAACATGCTCATGGTGACATCACATGCACACCTCTGACATACCCTCACTGTGTAATCAGATCCTCACTGTGACATCATAGCCACACTGTGCCCTCATCATAGACGATGTGATATAACTGGTGAGGCTGTGATACCAAAGTGAGGTTATAATGACACCATGAGGCTGCGTTGTCACTGGTGCAGTTGTAATATCACAGTGAGGCTGTCAAATCAGTGGTGAGGCTGTGATGTCACAGTGAGGGTATTTCAAAGTTGTGTATGTGATGTCACCATGAGGCTATGGTGTCAGTGTCAAGGCTGATGTCACAGTGAGCCTGTGATGACAGAGTGAGGCTCTGATGTCAGTGTCAGCTTGTAATGTCACGGTGAGGCTGTGATGTTAGTGGTGAGGCTGATGTCACAATGACGCAGTGATGTCAATGCTGAATTTGTGATGTCACAATAAGGCTGGAATGTCCGTGGTAAGAAAGATGTCACAGTGAATCTATGATGTCAATGGTAAGGCTATAATGGTGAACCTATTACATAACAGTGACAGTGATGACACTGGGGTTAAAGTCTGTGTTGTCACTGGTGTGGCAGTCATGTCAGTGTTCTAATGTCAGTGGTGACACTGATGTTGCAGGTGAGGATATGCTGTCACTGGTGAGGCTGTGCTGTCGCTGGTGAGGCTGTGCTGTCACTGGTGAGGCTGTGATATCACTGTGAGGCTATGATGTCACTGTGAGGTTAGTATGTCACTGTGGGCTGTCATGGAAACATGAGGTGATATCACTCTGGAAGCTATGATGTCACAGTGAGGCTGTGATATCAGTGGCAAGACTGATGTCACAATGAGGCTATGATGTCACAATGAGGCTATGATGTCACAGGTGAGGCTGGGCTGTCACTAGTGAGGCTGTGATGTCACTGTGAGGCTAGGGTGTCACTGTGATGTTTGTATGTCACAGGTGAGCTTGGGGTGTCAGTGGACAAGTTGTGAGGTCACTGTGAGGCTCTGATGTCGCAGTGAGGCTCTGAAGTCAGGGCTGTATCTTTGATATGTCAGTAATGCTGTGACATCAGGGGTGATGCAGTGATTTCACTATCAGGTTGTAATGTCACAGTGAGATTGTGAGGACACAGTGAGGCTGTGATGTCACAGTGTAGCTGTGAATTCAGTAGTTAAGCTGTGATTTCAGAAGTGTGACTGATGTTAGAGATGAGGCTGAGATATCACATTGATGATGTGATATAACTGGTGAGGCTCTGATGGCACAGGGAGGTTATGATGTCACCATGAGCCTGTGGTGTCACTGGTGAAGCTGTAATATCATGGTGAGCCTGTCATATCAGTGGTGAGGCTGTCATATCACAATGAGTCTATGTTATCACTGGTGCGACAGTGATGTCAGTGTTCTGACTAATGTTAGTGGTGTCCCTGATGTCACAGGTGAGGCTGTGTAACTGGTGAGGCTGTGATGGCATGTAAGGCTGTAATATCAGTAGTTAGACTGATGCCACATTGAGGCTATGATGTAACAGGTGAGCCTGCGGTGTCAGTGGGCAGGCTGTGAGGTCTCTGTGAGGCTGTGATGTCACAGTGACATTTGGTGTCACAGTGAGGCTGTGATGGCACTGTCAGGTTGTAATATCACAGAAAGGCTATGAAAGCACAGTGTGGCTATGATGTCACAGTGAGGCTCTGACAACACAGTGATATTGTGATGTCACTGGAGAGCTTAAAATGGCCCAGTTTGGCTGTGATGTTAGTGGTGAGGTTGATGTCACAATGAGGCTGTGATGTTACTGGAAAAGTGTGATGTCACTATAAGGCTGGAATGTCAGTGGTTAGAAAGATGTCCTAGTGAGTCTATGATGTCACTGGTTGTTGCTGAATCCCTACCGGGACAGCTGGGGAAAGGAGGGGGTATTCAGCAGGAGTCTCATGGGCTTGAGTCAATGGGGTGAGCAGGCACAGCAATCAGGCGAGAAGGAGAAGGCAGAGGACGAGTTTACTGCAGACTCACTATTGAGTCGCCCCTTACTAACACCAACTCCAGTAAACCTGACCTCTAACAATACCTGCCATCAAGGATCCAGGCTATGCAATTCTTCCATCATTTCTGCCACTGCTGCTGCTCCATGCTTCTTCAGGGAGGGGCCCTGACCCTTGGCAGTAGGTTTCTGCATTGCTAACATTTTCCTTTGCCTTTCTATCTCTTTTCTTTGTGAATTTTTCCTTTCCTGTTGCTTGATAAGGTTTTGGAAAGCAATTAGTCACTTCCTCAGTAGAGGATTATTTAAGGCTTGCTGTGATGCCCAGGAGGATGGGAACAAAAGGGGCGAGAGGCATATGACCTTCCTGGTCATCCCTCTTATGGGCCAGGAAGAGCACTTCCATCCATAACTGTAGGTCCCAGACATTTTCTGGGGAAATTCAACGACCTAAGATTAAAGCTTCCTCCCAAAAATCTTCTAAGTCCTTTGGTTTCACTTTGATTCTATGTAAGTCTAGTAGAGCCTTAAAGACAGTCAGCTGGCGTGCCTTCTGATGGAGCAGTAAATTACCCATTATAGAGAAGAAAGATTCCGTAATGAAGCAGAGATGACTAGGAGGCGAGCAGACAAGGTGAAAGAGCACAGAAAATAAAAAGGAATGACAAGAACCAAGGTGAAAGTCAAAACAATTCCTAAAAGGGTAAGCAATGTCTAAAGAGAGACCTAGTGCAGGACATATGCAGATGTGTTTTGTATCTAAGCATCCTGTTCTTAGTGAGGGAATTCAGGGGTTCATTACTCCCCTGGGGTAGATGCCCCCAGATCAGAATTGACAGATTGATAGCTCTTTCTTGATTCTATGGGTGTTGGTGCATGGCCATTCTTAGTTGGTGGAGCAATTTGTCTGGTTAATTCCAATAATGAATGAGACTCTGGCACTCCAACATGGGGTGGTGCTGCCTTTCCTTCAGTGTAGAGGAGACACCCACTCTGGCAAAGTTCGGTGAGAGGCCCCTTTGGTTTTGTGTTCCTGTGCTTATGGTGCCTGAAGGTGAATAGGTGGCCCCCTCCTCTTCCTCTTCTCCAGTTTATCTATCATTGTGCTCTTAAGATTAGGAACACATAACCACAATAACACATAACGCATTACCAATATGATGTCAGTAGTGAACATGTTACATGACAATCACACTGGCGAGGCTGTGTTGTCAAAGGCTGTGATGTCACTGGTGTGGCAGTGATGTCAGTGTTCTGACTAATGTCAGAGGCAACGCTGATGTAAAAAGTGAGACTGTACTGTCACTGGTGAGGCTATGATGTCACACTGAGGCAGTGATGTCACTGTGAAGGTTGTATGTGACTATCAGCTGTCATGTCACTGTGAGATGATATCATTCTGGAACATGTGATGTCACAGTGAGGCTATGATGTCAGAGGCAAGACTGATGTCACAATGAGCTATGATGTAACAGATGAGCCTGTGGTGTCAGTGGGTAGTCTGTATGATCACTGTGAGGCTATGATGTCAGAAATGAGGCTACAATTTCACAGAGAGGCTGTGGTATTACTGTGAGTCTGCGATGTCACTAGGGGGCTGTACCATTACATAGAGGTCGTGATATCACTGTGAGGCTGGGAGATCACTGTGGAAGATGTGATGTCTGTGGCAAGGCTGATTTTACCATGAGGCTATGATATAACAAGTGAGTCTATGATGTAACACGTTAGACTGTGAGGTCACAGTAAGGCTGTGAGATCACTGTGAGGCAGTGATGTCTGTGGGATGATTGATGTCACAGTGGGGCAGAGATGTGAAACGTGAAGCTGTGGTGTCACTGTTTATGATGCCAAAGGCTACAATGTCACTGATGAGGCTGTCACAACACTGTGAGCCTGTGCTATCTGTGGTGAGGCTGTGGTGTCATAGTATGGTGAGGTAGGATAACAGGGGTGAGGCTGGGATGTCACAGTGATGCTGTGATGTCACAGTGAAGTTGTGAGGTCAATGGTTTGGCTGTGATTTCAGATGTGAGACTCATGTGAGAGATGAGGCTGAGATGTCACATTGATGATGTGGTATAACTTGTGAGGCTGTGATGTCACAGTGAGGTTATGATGTCATCATGAGGCTGTAGTGTCCTTGGTGAGGCTAAGATATCACTGTGAGCCTGACATATTGGTGGTGAGGCGGTTATGTCACAGTGAGGCTGTGTTGGCACAGGGAGGTTTTGATGTCATAGTGAGGCTGTCATGTCAGTAATGGATCTGCTTTCCCAGGGGGACTATTTCATTGGTGAGGCTGTATTATCACTGAAGAAGCTGTAATGTCACACTGAGGTTATAATGTCAAACTGAGTCTGTGATGTCACAGTGTGGCTATGATGTCAGAGGTGAAGCTTTATGTCACCGTGATGTTTTTAAGACACAGTATGATTGTGATGTCACTGTGAGGTTGTGATTTCCCTGGAGACAGGTGATATCACAGTGAGGTTGTGATGCCAAAGCAATATATGTTGTCACAAGGAAGCTATCATATTTCAGTGAGCCTGTGAGGTCAGTGGTGAGGCTGTGGTACCATAATGAGACTAGGTTGGAAGTCAGTGATGAGGGTGTGATTCTCATTGAGGTTATTATTTCAGAGGTGAGCCTGTGATGTCATAATGAGGCTGTGATGTCACAGTATGGCTATAACCTCACTGTTGAGACTGTGATGTCACAGTAAGCCTGTGATGCCACAATGAGAATTTGATGTCACTGTGTGTCTGTGGTGTCACTGTGAGCCTGTAATGTCATAGGGAGTTGGTGATGTCACATTGGGTGCTGTGTAGTCACAGTGAGACAGTGATGTCACAGTGAGGCTCTGATATCAGGGCTTATTCTATGAAATGTCAGTAAGGATGTGACACCAGGGTTGAGGCTTGGATTTCACAGTGAGGATAGAATGTCAGTGGTGAGGCTGTGAAATCTCAGTGAGGCTGATATCAGAGGAGAGGCTGTGATGTCACTGTGAGGCAGTGATGTTACTGTGAGGTTGTGATATCACAGTGAGGCTGTTATAACAGTGGTGGGTGATAGACTGTGAAATGACAATTTGGTTGTGATTTCAGTGCTTAGGCTGTGATGTTGGAAGTGAGGCTGATGTCAGTGATGAGGCTGAGATGTCACAGTGAGGTTGGGATGTTACTAGTGAGGCTGTGATGCCATAGCGAGCCAGTGATTTCACTTTTGAGACTGTCATGTGACCTTCAGCCTGAGATGTCAATGACAAGGCCATGTTGTCATAGAGAGGCTAGGCAGGATGTCTGTGGTGTCACTGATGCTATGATTTCAGAGGTTAGCCTGTTATGTCATTGTGAGGCTGAGATGTCACAGTGAGGTTGTTATTGCAGAAATGAGGCTATAATGCCACAATGAGGATGTGATATCACTGTTAAACTCTGATGTCACTATGTTTCAGTGACATCACTGAGAGGTTGTGATGTCAAGTGAGGCTGTGACGTCACTGTGGAAGTTGTGATGTCAGTAGCAAGGCTGATCTCACCATGAAGCTATGTTTTCACAGGTAAGTGTATGATTTAACAGGTTAGACTGTGAGGTCACAGTGAGGCTGTATGGTCACTGTGAGGACTGTGATATCTGTTGGAAGACTGATGTCACAATGATGCAGCAATTGACCATGTAATACTGTGGTGTCACTATTTATGATGTTAAAGGCTATGATAGCATTGCTGAGGTTGTCATGTCCCTGTGAGCTTGTGATATCTGTGGTGTCCTAGTAAAGCTAGGAAGGATATCAGTGGTGAGGCAGTGATCTCACAGTGAGATTATGAAGTCGCCATGAGGCTGTGGTGTCACTAGTGAGGCTGTAATATCACAGTAAGTCTGTCATATCAGTGGTGACGTTGTGATGTCACAGTGAGGCTTTTCTGGCCCAGTGTCGCTATGATGTCACAGTGAGGTTATGATGTCACAGTGAGGTTGTGATGTCACAGTGAGGTTGTGATATCATTTGGAACTGTGCTTTCACAGGGAGACTGTCATTGGTGAGGCTGTATTGTCACTGGTGAGGCTCTAATATTACAGTAGGTTTATTGTATCAAACTGAGCATGTGATGTCAGTGTGAGGCTATATTGTCAGAGGTGAATGTTTCCATGACAGTGATGCTTTGATTTCCACTATATAGCTGTGATGTCACTGTGAGTTTGATGTCACTGAAAAGTTGTGATGTCACAGTAAGATTGTGATGACAATAATGACACTGTGGTATCATAAGGAGGCTGTAAAGTTTCAGTGAGCCTCTGATGTCAGTGGTGAGGCTGTGTTGTCATAGTGAGGCTAGGTAGGATGTCAGTGATTAGGGTGTGATGTCGCATTGAGGCTATGATTTCACAGGTGAGACTGTGATATCATAGTGAGGCTGGCATGTCACAGTGAGTCTATAACCTCAGAGGTGAGACTGTGATGTCACAGTTGGGCAATGATTTCAGAGGTTAGTCTTAGATTTCATAGTGAGGCTGTGATGTCACAGTGAGGCTGTGTTGTCACCAGTGATGCTATGATGTCACAGTGAGGCTATTATATCAGTGGAGTGAGACTATGATATTAGAGTGAGGATGTGATTTCTGTGGTTAGGTTTTGATATCAGAATGAGGCTTATGGGAGTGATGAGGGTATAATGTCACAGTGAGGCTGGCATGTCACTGATAAGGCTGTGATGCCACCGTAAGGTTTTGATGTCAAGGTGAGGCTATGGTAATACTGTGAGCCCGTGATTTCACAGGGATTTGGTGATGTTACGTTAGAGGCTCTGAGATCATAGTGAGGCCCTGATGACACAGTGATGATGTGATGTCATTGAGAGGTTTGGATGTCACAGTGAGGCTATGATGTCACTGTGAATGTTGTATGTCACCGTGGACTGTCATGTCTTCGTGAGGTTGTGGTGTCATAGTGAGGCTGGGCATGATATCTATGGTGTCACTGATACTATGATTTCAGAGGTTAGCCTATTATGTCACAGTGAGGCTGTGATGTCAGAGTTGAGTTTGTGATGTCACAGTGAAGTTGTGACATCACAGAGAGGTTGTGAAGTCACAGTGAGGCTGTGAAGTCACTGCGGAAGAGGTGATGTCAGTGGCAAGGCTGATTTCACCATGAGCCTATGAGGCAACAGGTGAGTCTAGGATGTAACAGAATAGAGTGCAAGGTCACAGTGAGGCTGTGATGTCACATTGTAGCTGTGATGTCACTGATATGCTGTGATGTCACAGTGAGGGTGGGATGTCAGTAGTGACTATCCTTTCACAGAGAGACTATGTCATTGATAAGGTCATATTCTCACTGGTGAGGCTACAATATTACAGTGAGTTTATTGTGTCAAACAGGCTGTGATGTCCCAGTGAGGCTATGATGTCAGAGATGAAGCATTATGTCATGATGATGCTTTGATGGCATTATATGGCTGTGATTTCACAATGAGTCTGTGAGGTTACTGGTAGGCTATGATGACACTGGAGAAGTTGTGATGTCACAGTGAGTTGTGATGTCAATAGTGAAATCATGGTGTCACAGGAAGGGTGTCATATTTCAGTAAGCCTGTAAGTCAGGGGTGAAGCTGTGGTGCCATAGTGAGGCCAAGTAAGATGTCAACTGATAAGGATGTGATGTCATATTGAGGCTATGATTTCAGAGGTGAGCCTGCTATGACATAGGGAGTCTGTGATGAAACAATGAGGCTATAATGTCAGAGTTGATTCAGTGATGTCACAATTGGGCAACAAATTCAGAGGTGAGCCTGTGATGTCGCAGTGAAGCTATAACCACAGAGGTGAGGCAGTGATGTCACAGTGATGCTGTGATGCCACCGTGAGACTTTGATGTTACCAGTGATGCCGTGATAGCACAGTGAAGCTGTGATGTCAGTAGAGTGAGTCTATGACATCACAGTGAGGAGTGGTAAGACTGTGATATCAGAATGAGGCTAATGTGAGTAATGAGGGTATGATGCCAGAGAGAATCAGACATGTCACTGGTGAGGCTGTACTGTCACTGGTGAGGCTGTGATGTCACAGTGAGACTGATGCTAGTGGTAAGAATGAGGCCACAATGAGGCTATGAGGAAACAGGTGAGACTTTGGTGTCAATGGGAAGGCTGTGAGATCTCTGTGAGGCTGTGATGACACAATGAGGCTTTGATGTCACTGTGAAGGTTGTATGTCACTGTGAGGTGTCATGTCTCCATGTGATGATATCACTCTGGAAGTTGTGATGTCAGTGGCAAAACTGATGTCACAATGAGGCTATGATGTATCAGGTGAGCCTGTGGTGTCACTTGGCACCTTATGAGGTCACTGTGGGGCTGTGATGTCACAGTGAGGCTCTGATGTCAGGGCTGATTCTATGAGATGTCAATGAGACTGTGAAGTCCGAGATGATGCTTGGATTTCACAATGAGGTTAGGATGTCAGTGGTGAGGCTATGCAGTCACACTGAGGCTGTGATGTTACAGTAGAGGCTGTGATGACACTGTGAGGTGGTGATGTTACCATGAGGTTATGATATCACAATATGTGGTGATAGACTCTGACATCACAGTTTGGCTGAGATTTCAGTGTTTAGGCCATGATGTCAGGTATGACACTGATGTCAGTGATGTCACAGTGAAGCTGGGATGTTACTGGTGAGGCTGTGATGCCACATTGAGGCTGTGGTGTAACTTTTGAGGCTATTATGTGACCGTGAGCCTGATATGTCACTGATGAGGCTGTGGTATCATAGTGAGGCTAGGCAGGATGTCTGTGATATCACTAATGCTATGATTTCAGAGGTTAACCTATTGTGTCACAGTGAGTCTGTGTAGTCAGATGTGAGTCTGTAATGCCACAGTGAGGATGTGGTATCAGTGTAAATGTGTGATGTCACGATGAGGCTGTGACATCACAGAGAAATCAGTGGTATGGCTGTGTTGTCATAGTTAGGCTAGGTATGTCAGTGATTAGGGTGTGATATTGCATTAAAGGGATGATTTCAGAGGTGAGCCTCTTTAGTCATAGTGAGGCAGTGCCACAGGCCGACTGAGTCTGGACCAGGACAGGGAATCCAGGGATCCTGAACCAAATGAGTGAAAGAGTCAGTGATGGGAAACAGAGACACACAACTCTAGTGGAAGGTGAATCTGAGTCTGTTTATTGTGGCACAAAGCTACAGTTTAAGTACAAATTTTTTTGGGAAGCAAAACCTTCATCCTTCCTTTCTCGCTTCAAGATTGGACTAGGAAATTTAAAATATGGAATTAATAATAATTGAGCTATATTGTAAAAATCTTACCTGAAGCTTTAATCATAATTTTTATTTCTCCTGTATAATCTGAGTCTATTGCTCCTAGTAATACTTTAATTCCTGCTTTAGTAGCATAACTCAAGCCAATGATTAATCTAAATGTTTTTTCCTGGAAGACGTCCATGAATACCTGTACTAATTAAAGTAACTTCCAAATCAGAGGGAATTATGTATTCTTTTGTAGCTGGCAAGTCTAGACCTGTGCTTCCTGGAGAAGTTCTGACCAATTCCAAAAGTTCCCTTTTTAGCTGTGGAGCATAACATTGTTTATTTGGCTCTAATTTAGTTTTATTTCATATCTCAGTTGGTACTTCCCCTATTTTTAGTTTGGGGCCTGGGGATGGCCCTGAGACTCATTTTTGTCTCTCCTTGAGTCTCAGTCAATGGAGTTCCATCCTTATGAAATTTAGATTTACAATCCTTTTACCAATGCTTTCTTTTCTGGCACCAAGAACATAATTGTGGCTCCTTTTTTCCTTCTTTGGTATTCTCTCTGTTTACAATCTTAACTCAAATGCCCTGCGTTACCACAAATAAAGCACTTTCCTCTCTTATTTCTGCAATGCATCTGCTTGAAAAATTGTCTGATTGGTTGACTTTCATAGCTGCTACAATAACAACTCCCTGCATAACAGAAGGTGAAGCATCTAAACATGCTTTCACATAATCCTGTAATAAGCCAGTTCTTCTAATAGGCCTTATTAAATTTGGGCAGTAAGTGTTAATATTCTCATAAGCCAATTGTTTTATTTTATTTTTTTAATTATTTATTAATTTATTTATTTCCACTCATACAAACTTAATAGTTACACCTGACCCATCCCTCTCTCGACCACTCCCTGGACCCTCTAGCTGCCTTCTCCCTTTTCCCCTTCCTTCCCCCCATCTCCCAGTGCCTCCTCCCACTATCCCTGGAGCGTCCTTTAATGTGTATGTTACACTTTCTTCTGGGCCCTCTTCTCTGATGACTCAGTGGCATTTTCTAGAACACTTTCTTGTGTTCCCCTTAAGTATAGGAACAATATTGTGGCTGTTAATCCCTAGCTTCTAAGGATCTTAGTGCCTTTAGTCCATGCTAGACTTTGAGGGGTTAATAATGTGTTGGTCATTGAGCAGGTCATTCAAAGTCCTATTATGATGGCTTTGTATCTAACTTGTGTGGAGTATCCTGCATATCACTTCTCTTCCCCATCTTTGTCCTCTTACAATCTTACTGCCCCTTTCCCACAAATTTCCCTAAGCTTCCAGATGGGGAGAGATTAGGCTGGCCTGATTCCAGGTGGTTGATATAGAATCTCTGATGTTCTTAATTATGGTTAGTTGATTTTTTTCCAGTTTTGCTGCTCCTGCAATGCCCATCCTGATGGGTATTGGATGTCACCACTTGGCCAGAGATACAAAGCTGTTAAAATAGAGTCTTATTATAAGGTTAGATTCAAAAGTACATGGAATAAAAGTAGGAGACCATGGTAAGGGGGGGAGTCAGTCTCCCATTTGCACAATGATTACTTTCTGTCTGCCAGACTATATGTATTCCCCTTCTGGTGAGATCATACCCCATCAGTTGCAAATGATCAGGAAGGAAAGTCTGTGAACTTAACCAGATGTCTCATTACTTACTTACAGTCCTTGATGTTGGCCTATTTTCTCTGCTGTAACATGATCCTCTCTTCTTCTCCTTCCCTCCTGTTTATAATCTTTGCAATTACTGTAAGTATTACAGAGATATATCTTTCAGTGTGTCTCTAAGTGGGTTTGGTACTAGGATCCACCTATTAGGCAGTGCATACAGTGCTTAATTTTCTGTGTCTGGCATATTTCACTCAATATAATTGTTTCTAATTCCATCCATTTCCCAGCAAATTTCATTAATTCATCATTTTTGATGGCTGAGTAAAATTCCATTGTATAAATGTACCACATTTTCCTTATCCACTCATCAACTGTTTGACATTTTATGTTGATAACATGACTTTGCTATTGTAAACAGTGCCACTATGAACATGGTCGTGCTTGTGCTATCAAGGTGAATTTTTGCTGTTTTGGGGGTTATTCCCAAAACTGGAATAGCAGGGTCAATCTTTAATTTCTTTAAGAATCGCCAGATGGCTCACCAGAGTGGTTGTATGAGCCTGAATTCCTACTAGCAATATAGAAGAGTTCCCCTCTCTCCACATACTCTCCAGCATTTGGTGGTGCTTGTATTATGGATTGACATCCTGACCAGGGTGAGCCATCCCTGATATCTAAGGATGTGGAACATTTTTTAAGATATATGTTAGACATTTTAATTTTGTCCCTGGTAAAGTTTCTTTTAAGTTCCAAGGCTCATTTTTTAATTGGGTCATTCATTTCCTTGGTGTTTAGTTTTCTAAGTTCTTTGTGCACTTTGAATAATAGAGCTCTATCAGATATGTGGTTAGTGAAGATTTTCTCCCATTCTGTGTGTTGCCTCATAAGCCAATTGTTTTAATAGTAATTCTGATCCTTCTGATTCAGGCATCATTCTCTGCATAGCTTCTTCTAGTCTAGCTAGGAAATCCTCATATGGTTCTTCATTCTTCTGCCTGATTCCAGCTAAACTGTTCTTTTTGCTTCTGGAGGAGGTAATTTTCTCCAGGATGCAACAGCTAATTTTTATACATCCCCAAGAATGGACTTGCTATAAGTCATCTGGTTTTGAAGAAGTTGATATTCTCCTCTACATAATAACATAAAGAGAGAGGGCTTCTCGCTTCTGGTTCTTTCCATTAAATTTTGTTGGATTAAGTTTCTGGCCTGATCCTCATATTCTGTCCTCCATAAAACAAATTTTCCTGACTTCAGTACAGATCTAGCTGTCTGGTACCAGTCATACAGTGGTATCCACATACTTCCAATATTCTCACCAATTGTCTAGTATATGGAGAGGATGGTCCAAAATCTTTTACTACTTGCTTAAGTTCCTTCAATAGTTTAAAAGGCAGAGGTTCCCATGTAGGAGCTTCCTCATCTATGGAAAGGAGGAAAACAAACCCTACTTCTCCTACCTGCCTTGTTTCTTTAACTGCTACCATTCATCCTGTCTTAGCAGCTACTTTTTTCACTGCTATTCCTGACTGAGGTATAAACCTGGGATTACATGGCAGGAGAGAAACAGAGGCCATAACTACTATTTCATCATCTTGATGATACTTAACATGCTTCCTCCTCTAAATCTATTTCATCTTCTTTATCAAGCCAACCATCCTGTGATGTAGGCTTGCACTTATTCTTAGACATTGTGTCATAATCTTTGTCTTTTTTACCCATAGTTAATTGTTGTCCTTCTTCAGACTTAGTTTCCTGAACTAAGCATTCAAATTCTGTCCTTTAATCCATAACGTCCCTAATTTGATTCCACAATGAAAATGCAATTGTAAGAACTTCACCAGACCATTCTGTTCATAGAAGCATCTCATATCTTTATTACCTTCTTCTAGGTATCTAGAGAGAGACTGCCTTCCTCTGGAACCATGGAGTAATTTTTTTGCACAAAATCCAAACATTCTTTTAGCTGCCTGTGGTATACTTTAACACCCTAGCTTGCAGCATACATTTAACTATGTTCAAGAACAAATTCTCTTTAGATCTGCCTTGGCCTATAGTTACTTACCCATCTTCTTAATTCAGTTATACCTAAAATGGAGGGGTCTGCAGCACCCTGATGGGATCCTATCCTTCACCTGTAAGACAGAAAAAGAGAGAAAAGCTTACCTGTATTCAGGTCCCTTGTTCAGACACCACTTGGCACAGACCAACTGAGTTGAGACCAGGATAGGGGATGCAGGGATCCTGAATCAGGTGGTTAAAGGAGTTGGCGATGGGAGACAGAGTCACACAACTCTAGTGGAAGGTGAATCTGTGTCCGTTTATTGTGGCATAAAGCAACAGTTTAAGTACAAATTTTTTGGCAAGAAAAAGCAAGTTGTGGTTTCATAAGGAACAAAGCAAATCAACTGTAAGAGTGAAAGACAATTCTTGGGACATAGCCAGTGTTCTTCTGTTCTGGAAAAAAAAATCAAGTTTCCTTAAACAATAACTAAAATATCATGCCCTAGGACAGGTTAACTATTAACCGCTGACTAGAAGTTCAGTAGACAATGGTTGGCACATTTCTAAAATTTCTTAAGCAACACATATCTAAAATTGTAGATCTGAGAAACATTTTCTTTATCAAAAGGGTCAGGTTCCTCATACATGTGACTTTTAAGGACTTCATGAGATTCGGTATAGATTTTGTTTTTTAAAGCTTCATAATAATCACACATGTAACAAAATTTGTTTTGTAACCAAATTAAGAAATCCAGGCTATTCAGGAATTTTTATATTAAATTTTTCATCTCTGTTTAATTTAATAAAACCTGAGGGATATCCCAAAGCTGTTGATAATTTCACTAAATATTAAGCAACAGATACACACAACAGCCAAATAGCATTTTATAAAAGGGAAAACATGCCACGACTTATCCAGGAAAATTTTGACTTTGTCAGGCCAGTTGGATGATCTACATTGTTGCAAGGCTGTGATGAAACAGTGAGGTTATAATGTCAGAGTTGATGCTTGATGTCATAGTTGAGCAATGATTTCAGAGGTGAGCCTGTGATGTCACAGTGATCCTATACCAACAGAGATCAGGCTGTGAGATCACAGTGAAGCTGGATTGTCACCAGTTATGCTGTAATATCACAGTATGGCTGTGATCAGTGGAGCAAAACTAAGACATCACAGTGAGGATGGGATTTCAGTGGTTAGGCTGTGACATCAGAAGAGGCTGATGTAAATTAGGAGGGAATGATGTCACAGTGATGCTAGCATATCACTGGTGAGGCTGTGATACCACCGTGTGGCTGTGGTGCCACAGTGAGGCCTTGATGCCACACGGATTTGGTAATGTCATGGTGGAGACTGCGAGGTCACAGTGAGACTGGGATGTCAGTGATGTTACAGTGAGGATATAATGACAACAGTGATGCTGTGAACTAACATTGTGGCTATGATGTCACAGTGATGTTACTATGAAGCTATTATGTCAGTGGCAAGGCTGATGTCACTGAGACTTTGTTATGTCACAGTGAAATGTGATGGCACTGTCAAGTTGTAATGTCACAGTGAGGCTGGGAGAACACAGTGTGGCTATGATTTCCCAAGGAGTCTCTGATGACAGTGATGTCACAAGAGAGGTTTTGGTGGTACAGTGAGGCTGTGATGTTGGTGGTGAGGCTGTGTCACAATGAGACTATGATGTCAATGGTGAAGGTGTGATTTTACAAAGGCTGGAATGTCTGTGGTGAGAAAGATGTCATAGTGAGTCTATGATGTCACTGCTGAGGCTATGACATGAGTGATGAACCAATTACAGGACAGTGACACTGATGAGGCTCTGATACCAAAGGCTGTGTTGTGGAGTGGAGGTGATGTTAGTGTTCTGACTAATGTCAGTGATGACGCTGATATCACAGGTGAAGCAGTAGAGTCACTGTTGAGTCTGTAGTATCACAGTGAGCCTGTTCTATCAGTAGTGAGGCTGTGATGTCCCAATGAGGCTGTGCTGGCACAGTGTGATTTCACAAATGAGACTGATGTGGAAGAAGAGGCTGAGATGTTGCATTGACAATGTGATTTAAATGGTGAGGATGTGATGCCACAGTGAGGTTATGCTGTCAGCATGAGTCTGTGGTGTCCCTGATGGCTGTGATGTCAGTGGAGCAAGACTGAGACATCACAGTGAGGATGGGATTTCAGTGGTTAGGCTGTGATATCAGAAGAGTCTCTTGTGACATCACTGTCATCAGAGACTCCTTGGGAAATCATAGCCACACTGTGTTCTCCCAATCTCACTGTGACATTACAACCTGACAGTGCCATCACATGTAATATCATGGTGTGCCTGTGATATAAGTGGTGAGGCTGTGCTGGTAGAGTGGCTGTGATGTCATGGTGAGGTTGTGATGTCATTAGTGACTGTGGTTTCACAGGGAAACTATGTCATTGGTGAGTCTGTGTTGTCAATAGTGAGGCTCTAATATCACAGTGAGTTTATTGTGTAAAACTGAGGCTGTTATGTCACAGTGAGGCTATGATTTCAGAAGTGAAGCTTTATGCCACAGTAATGCTTTCATGGCACAGTATGCCTGTGAGGTCACAATGATGCTGTGATATCACTGTGAAGTTGTAATGTCACTAGAGAAGTTGTGATGTCTCAGTCAGGTTAGGATGTTAACATCGACATTACAGTGTCACAGGGAGACTGTCATGTTTCAGTGAGCCTGAGGGTGAATTCTGAGGCTGTGGTATTATAATGGGGCTAGGTAGGATGTCAGTGATGAGGGTGTGATGTCACATTGTGGCTATGGTGTCAGAGGTGAGCCTTTGATGTCACAGTGAGGCTGTGATGCTAAACAGGTTTTGATTTCACAGTGTTGCTTTGGTGTCACCATGGGCCTGTTATGTCACAGGGAGTTGGTGATATCTCAGTCAAGGCTATAAGGTCACAGTGAGACCATGATGTCAGTGGAAAAGCTGATGTTACAGTGAGGCTGTGATGTCTGTGATGTCTGTGGTGATTCTGTGATGTCACATTGAAGGTGTGATATCTTAGTGAGGCTATGTCACAGGTGTATATGTGATGTCACCATGAGACTATTATGTTAGTGGCAAGGCTGATGTCATAGTGAGTTTGTGATGTCACTGTGAGGCTGTGATGACACTGTCAGGTTGTAATGTCACAGTGAGACTGGGAGGACACAAAATGACTATGATGTCACAGTGGGGTTCTCATGACACAGTGATGTGATATCACGAGAGGTTTTGATGGTACAGTGATGTTAGTGGTGAGGCTGAGTCAAAATGAGGCTGTGATGTCAGTGGTGAAGGTGTGATGTCACAATAAGGCTGGAATGTCAGTGGTGAGAAGGATGTCATAGTGATTCTATGATGTCACTGGTGAGGTTATGATGTCAGTGGCGAACCTATTACATGACAGTAATACTGGTGAAACAGTGATGTTAAAGGTTGTGGTATGGCAGTGATGTCAGTGTTCTCACTAATGTCAGTGGCAACAATGATGTCAAAGGTGAGTCTGAGAGTCTGGCATGCACATTAAAGGATTCTCTAGGGTTTGAGAGGGGAGGCACTGAGGGATGGGAAGGGAGGGGTGAGGGGAGGGGGAGCAGGGGGGTTGGAGGGAGGAGGAGGGAGGGAGGGAACCAGTGTACCTATTAAGTTTGTATGAGCGGAACTAATAATAAAAGATGTTAAAAAAAAAAAGGTGAGTCTGTGCTGTTGGTGGCATGATGTCATAATGAGGCTGTGTTGTCACTGTGAGGGTTGTCACTGAGGGCTGTCAAGTCACTGTGAGGTGATATCTCTCTGAAAGCTGTCATGTCAGAGTGAGGCTGTGATGTCAATGGCAAGACTGGGATGTTACTGGTGAGGCTCTGATGTCACAGTGAGGTTGTGGTGTCACTGTTGAGGCTCTCGTGTGACCATTAGCCTGAAATATAACTGATGAGGATGTGGGGTCATAGCGAGGCAAAGCAGGATGTCCGTGGTGTCACTGATGCTATGATTTCAGAGGTGAGGCTGTGTTGTCACAGTGAGGCTGTGATGTCACAATGAGGCTGTCATGTCATAGTGCAGCTGTGAGGTCAGTGGTTATTTTGTGATTACAGAATTGCGACTAGTATGAGAGATGAGGCTGAGATCTCGCATGAACGATGTGATATAACTGGTGAGGTTGTAATGCCACAGTGAAGTTACGATGCCAACATGAGGTGTCTCTGATGAGGATGTGATATTACAGTGAGCCTGTCATATCATTGTTGAGGCTGTGGTATCACAATGAGGCTGCTGAAACATTGTGGCTGTGATCTCACAGTGAAGTTGTGATAACAATAGTGACTGTGCTTTCACAGGGAGACTATGTTATTGGTGAGGCTGTGCTGTCATTGGTGAAGCTCTAATGTCAAAGTAAGTTTAGTGTGTCAAACTGAGGCTGCGATGTCACAGTTAGGCTATAATGTCATTGGTGAAGCTTTATGTCACACTGGTAACTTGATGGCACAGTTAGGCTATGATGTGACAATAAGCCTGTGATGTCACTGAGAGGTTGCATTGTCACTGGGGAAGTTGCGATGTTTGAAAGGGGAGGCACTGGGGGATGGAGAGGGAGGGGTGAGGGGAGAGGGAGCAGGGGGCTGGGGGGAGGAGGAGGGAGGGAGGGAACCGGTGTACCTATTAAGTTTGTATGAGCAGAAATAATAATAAAAGATGTTAAAAAAAAGGTCATGTCAATAACGACACTGTGGTGTCACAGGGAGTATGTCATGTTTCAGTGAGCCTATGAGGTCAGAGATGAGGCTGTGGTGCCATAGAAAGGCCAGGTAGGATGTTAGTGATGAGGTTGTGATGTCGAATTAAGGCTATGATTTCAGAGGTGAGCCTATGATGTCATAGTGAAGCTATGATGAAACAGTGAGTTTAATGTTACAGTAGATGCTGTGATGTTACAGTTGAGCAATGATTTCAGAGGTGAGCCTGTGATGTCACAGTGAGGCTGTTTTGTCATATGGGATGCTGTGATATCACAGTGTGTCTGTGATGTCAGTGGAGCTAGACTATGACATCACAGTGAGGATGTGATTTCAGTGGTTAGGCTGTGATATCAGAATGAGGCTGATGTGAGTGATGAGGGTATGATGTCACAGTGATGTTGGCATATCACTAGTGAGGCTGTGATGCCACCTTGAGGCTTTGATGTCACCTTGATGCTGTAATATCACAGTGAGTTCTGATGTCACAGTGAGGTTGTGATTTCAGCAGTGGTTGTGCTTTCACAGGGAGACTATGTCATTGGTGAGGGTATATTATCTCTGGTGAGGATCTAATGTCACAGTGAGTTTATCGTGTCAAACTGAGTCTGTGATGTCACGATGAGGCTAAGATGTCAGAGGTGTAGTTTTATATCTCATTAATTCTTTGATGGCATGGTATGGTTGAGATGTCACAATGAGACTGTGATATCACTGTGAGGTTGTGATGTCACTGGGGAAGTAGTGATGTCACAGTGAGGTTGTGATGTCAATAGCAACACTATTGTGTCACAGGGAGGCTGTCATGTTTCAGTGAGTCTGTGAGGTCATTGGTGAGGCTGAGGTGGCACATTCAGGCCAGGTAGGATGTTAGTGATGAGGTTGTGATGTTGCATTGAGGTTATGATTTCAGAGGTGGGCACGTGATATCATAGTGAGGCTGTGAAACAACAGTGAGACTGTAACGTCAGAGTCATTGCTGTGATGTCACAGTTGGGCAATGATTTGAGAGTGATGTCATAGTGAGGCCATCATGTCACAGTGAGGCTATAACTTCAGATTTGAGATGGTGATGTCACAGTGAGGCTGTGTTGTCACCATTGATTCCATGATATCACAGTGAATCTGTAATATCAATGGACCAAGACTATGACATAGCTGTGAGGATGTGATTTTAGTGGTTATTCTACAATATCAGAATGAGGCTGATGTGCATAATGAGAGTATGGTGTCCCAGTGAGGCTGGCATGTCACTGGTGAGGTTGTGATGTCACCATGAGGTGTTGATATTATCCAGTAGCTGTGGTTTCACCATGGGAATGTGAAGACACGGGCACTTGTTGAGCACTTGTTGATGTGATGGTAGAGGCTGTGAGTTCACCTTAAGACTGATATGTGAGAGGCAAGACTGATGTCACAGTGAGGCTATGATGTCAGAGTCAAGGTATAATGTCACAGTGAGGCTGTGAGGAAAAAGTGTGGCTATGATGTCACAGTGAGGCTCTGTTGACACAACAATGTTGTGATGTCACTGGTGAGATTTGGATGGCACAGTGAGACTGTGATGTTAGTGGTGAGGCTGATATCACAATAAGGCTGTGATGTCACTGGTGAAGATGTGATGTCACAATAAGGCTGGAATGTCAGTGGTGAGAAACATTTCATAGTGAGTCTATGATGACACTGGTGCGGCTCTGATGCCAGTGGTGAACCTATAATGTCACAGTGACACTGGTGAGGTTATGATGTCAAAGGCTGTGTTGTTCCTAGTTTGGCCGTGATGTCAGTGTTCTCAGTCATTGGTGATTCTGATGTCACAGATGAGGCTGTGCTGTCACTGGTGAGTCTGTGATATCACATTGAGGTTGTGCTGTCATTGTGAAGGTTGTATCTCACTGTGGGCTGTCAGGTCCCTGTGAGGGGACATCACTCTGGAAGCTGTGATGTTACAATGAGCCTATGATGTCAGTGGCAAGACTGATGTCATAATGATGCTATGAGGTAACAGGTGAGCCTGTGGTGTTAGTGATCAGGTTGTGATGTCACTGTAAGTCTGTGATGTTAACGTGAGGATGTGATATCAGAGTGAGGCTGTGATATCAGTGGTGATAGACTATGACATCACAGTTCAGCTGTGATTTCAATGGTTAGGCTGTGATGTCAGAAGTGAGGCTGATGTCAGTGATGAGGCTGTGATGCCACAGTGTGGTGTCACTGTTGAGTCTGTCATGGTGACACATCCCCTGGCCTTTACTCTGGATTTTCTAAAGTATATAAACTCTGCTAAAATTTTCAATAAAGAGTTCAGATTTCCTCAGCACAGAGAGCTATCTGTCTGCCCACCATTTGCCAAAGCCTTGCCCACTTTGTCAAGAGGACCCCTGGATTCAAGGTTGCAGCTTGGACTGCAACATCTGGAGCCTGCACCTGGGATGCTTGACTAGGTAAGTTTTTCCATTTCTCTTTTTTTCTCTTTAAGTCTTTTAGGAAAGGATAGAATCCTGTTAGTGTGCAGAAAACCCCTCAGACCAAGTGGAGCCTAGTTAAAAAGACGGGTCAGGATAGGATTCCGTCAGAGTACAAAAGACCCCTGGACAAGAGTGGAGCCAAGTTAAAAAGAAGGGTAAGAAACATATGGTATTACATCCTCATAAGTTATATCACATCATCAATACAACATCTCTATCTCATCTCTCACATCAATCTCACTTCTGAAATCACTGCCCTCACAGCTGTACTGTAACATCACAGCCTCATGGTGATATCACAGCCAGAATATGACATCACAGAATTACCACTAGTATCCTACCTAGCCTTGTCATGACACCATAGTCTCACTACAGATAACTCAGGCTCATAGTGCCATGACAGCCTC
This sequence comes from Typhlomys cinereus, assembly GCA_023101885.1. NCBI lineage: Eukaryota > Metazoa > Chordata > Mammalia > Rodentia > Platacanthomyidae > Typhlomys > Typhlomys cinereus. The sequence continues at coordinate 1,263,425 of JALPQD010000465.1, read as the reverse complement.
AGTAGTGACATCATAGCCTTTGACATCATAAACAGTGACACCACAGAGTCACATGTTATGTCACTGGCTCACTGTGACATCACTCTTCCCACAGACATCACAGCCTTACAATGATCTCACACCCTCATTTTAACCTCACAGTCTAACCTGTAACATCATAGACTCATCTGTTACATCATACCCTCATGGTGATATCATCCTTGCCACTGACATCACACATTTCACAGTGACCTCACAACCTCATGTGACATCACAACCTCTCTGTGGCACAGTGATATCTCAGGCTCATTGTGGCCTCATTTCTGACATCACAAACTCACTCTGACATCACAGCCTCTCCTCTGACATCACAACCTCACTGTAACATAACAGGCTAATCTCTGAAATCCTAGCATCAGTGACACCACTTACATCCTGCCCAACTTCTCTATGACACAACAGCTCCATCGCTGACATCTCAGGCTCATGGTCATATGATAGCCTCAACAGTGACAACACAGCCTTGCTGTGGCATCACAGGCTCACCAGTAATATCCTAGCCTCACTGTGACATCTCAGCCTCATCACTGACATCAGCCTCACTTCTGACATCACAGCCTAACCACTGAAAGTTCAGCCAAATTGTGATGTCTATCACCAATGCTATCACAGCCTTATTGTGATATCACAACCTCACAGCAACCTCACAGTCTCACTGTGACATCACAAACTCACTGTGACATAAGCCTTGCCACCAACTTAATAGCCTTATTGTGACATTACATACACACCTCTGATATATCCGCACTGTGACATCACATGGTGAATGTGTCTTCAAAGCATCAACACTGACATCATAGCCTCACTATAACATCAGCCTTGCCACTAATATCACAGTCTCACTGTGACCTTACAGCCTCCACAATGACATCACCAACTCCCTGAGACATCACAAACTCATGGTGACAACACAGACACAGGGTGACCTCAAAGCCTCACACTAGCATCACAGCTTTACCTCTGAGGTTATAGCCCCATTGTGACATGATACCCTCACTATGACATCACAGGCTCACCTCTGAAATCATTGCCCAACTGTGAAATTATAGCATCAGCTATGACATTATAGCCTCACTCTTTCATCATAGCATCACTATGATATCACAGGCTCACCTCGGAAATCATAACATCAAAATGACATCACATCCTCTTCACTGACACAATAAGCTCACTGTGACATTAAAGCCTCACTAGTGACAATACATCCTCACCAATGACATAGTCTCCCTGTGAAAGCACAGTCACTACTGACATCACAACCTAACTATGAAATCAGAACCTCACTGTGACTTCACAGCCATACTGTGAAAGCACATCCTCACTGTGGCATCACAGTCTCACCTGAGTTTATAGTCTTACTGTGACATGACAGCCTCACGACATGACAGGCTCACCTCTGAAATCATTGCCCAACTGTGACATCATACCATTGAATCTGAACTTATAGCCTCACTGTTTAATTACAGCCTCACTTTGAAATCAGAGCCTCAATGCAAAATCACACCTTCCTCACTGACATCCTATGTAGCCTCACTATGAGAGCACAGCTTTACCACTAACCTCACTGGCTCACTGAAACATGACAGCCTTCTGTGACACCACAATGTTGCTATTGACATCATAAACTCACTATAGCATTGCACCTGCCCCAGTGACATCACAACCTCCCAGTGGCATCACAGCCTCATTGTGACATCACAGCCATACCGTGACATCAAAACATCACTGTAACATAAAGCTTCACATCTAACATCATAGCCTCAGTGCAACATCACAGCTCCAGTTTGACACAATAAACTCACTGTGACATTAGAGCCTCACCAATGACATAGTCTCCCTGTGAAAGCACAGTCACTACTGACATCACAACCTCACTGTGACATCACAAACTCACTGTGAAATTACAGGCACAATGTATCAACAAAGTCTCACAGCTGCACTGTGACATCACAGCCTCACTGTCACATCAAAGCCCCATAACTGATTGGACTGGCTCACCATGATGTCATAGTGTCAGCAATGACATCACAACATCACAGTGACATCATAGCCACATTGTGCTAACACAGCCTCACTGTGATACCACAGAGTCAACACTGGTAGGACAGGTTCACCATGATATTACACCCTCACCAGTAACATCATGCCTCATGATGACATCATAACCTAACTATGGCATCATAGCCTCACTAGTGATATCACATTGTCAATGTGACTTCTCAGTCTCATCTCTCACATCAGTCTCACAGCTGATTGTGACATCACAGCCTCACTGTGATATCACATTATCACCACTGATATCATAACCACACTGTGACATCAGTCTTGCTACTGACATTACAGTCTCACTATGATCTCAAGCCTCCATCAGGACATCACCAAATCCCTGTGACATAGAAGGTTTATGGTGACACCACAGCCACATGGTAACATCAAAGACTCATTGTGTCATCATAGCCTCACTGTGACATCACAGCCTCAATATGACATCACAGGCTCACCTCTGAAATCATTGCCCAACTGTGACATCACAACATTAATTCTGATATTATAAGCTCACTGTTTTATCTCATCCTCACCATGACATCATAGGCTTACATCTGAAATCATAGCCTCGATGTGACATTACACCCTCATCACTGAAATTTTACTTAGCCTCACTATGGGACCACAGCCTCACCACTGACCTCACAGGCTCACCGAAATATGACAGCCTCCCTGTGACACCACAGTGTCTCTATTGACATCACAACCTCACTGTGACATCAGAACTTTCTCAGTGACATCACAACCTCACAGTGACATCACAGCTTCCTTGTGACATCACAGCCATACCATGCCATCAAAGCATCATTGAGACATAAAGGTTCACCTGTGACATCAGAGCCACACTGTGTCCTACAGCCTCACTGTAACATCACAAAACCATGACATCAGCCTTGACACTGACATAATAGTCATGATTACATTACATACACACTTCTTTCATACCCTCACTGTGACATCACGGTCTCATGTAATTTCACAGCATCACTACTGACATCAGAGCCTCACTGTGATATCAGCCTTGCCACTGACATCACATTCTCACTGTGACCTCACAGCCTCTACTGTGACATCACCACCTCCCTGTGACCTCATAGGCTCACGGTGACACCACAGACACATGGTGGCATCAAAGCCTCATGGTGGCATCACAGACTCACAGTGACTTCACAGCCTGCCCACTGACACCACATGCACACATATTCCATCATATACTCATTGTGGCCTCAGTCTTACCACTGACATCACAGCTTCATTATGACATCACAACCTCACCAGTGACAGCACAGCTTCACCTGTGACATCAGCATCACCACTGACATAAGTCAGAACACTGACAGCACTGCCACACCAGTAACAACACAGCCTTTGACATCACAGCCTTACCCATTTCACTGTCAAGTCCTAAACTCACTGTGAAATCCAAGCATCATCACTGAGGTCACAGCCTCACTGATATCTCACAGAATCAGCCCTGACATCAGAGACTAACTGCAACATCACAGCCTCACGGTGACCTCACACCATGCCAACTGACACCACAGGTTCACCTGTTACATCATAGATTCATAGTGACATCAGTGTTGCCACTGACATCACAACCTCACTGTGACATTACAGCTTCCAGAGAGATATCACCTCACAATGACATGACAACCCACAGTAACATACAATCTTCACAGTGACATCACAGCCTCACCAGGGACAGCACAGTCTTTGACATCACAGCCTCACGAGTGTCACTGTCATGTAATAGGTTCACCATTGACATCATAGACTCACTATGACATCTTTCTCACCACTGACATTCCAGCCTTCACCAGTGATATCACATCCACATTGTGACATCAGCCTCACCACTAATATCACATCCTCATTATGCTATCAAAATCTCTCCAGTGACATCACATCACTGTGTCATCTGAGCCTCACTGTGATATCATAACCACAGTGATATAGTCTCCCTGTGAAAGCCCAGTCACTACTGTCATCACAACCTCACTGTGACATCACAGCCTCATTGTGACATCACAGTCTTACCACTGGTATCCTATCTAGACTTACTAGGACACCACAGTTTCACTACAGATAGCACAGGCTAACAGCGATGTGACAGCCTCAGTATTGACATCGTAGCCTTTGACACTGCAGCCTCACATGTTATATCACTGCTAATGTGAAATCAATCTTCCCACAGATATAACAGCCTCAAAGTGACCTCGCAGCCTTCCTGTGACCTCACAGTCTAATCTGTTACATCATAGACTCACGTGTTACATCACAGCTCTTTCTGAATCCCCGCTGGGCAGCTGCAGAAAGGAGGGAAAGCTGAAGGGGCCTTGTGGGCTCGAGGTGAATGGGCCAGCTGGTGGCGGAGTCACTATCCAGTCTCCAGGAGTCAGGCAAGATGCAGCAAGCAGAGGACAAGTTGGCAGCAGACTCAGCTTTATTCAGAAAGTGTCTGGGCTTATATAGCGTCAGGATCCAATCAGGTGTGGCCACTTCTCTGCTCAGGAGGAGGGGGAGAGCAACCACCAATCATTTAGCTGTTTATTGGGTGTCTAGGTTAGATGGCTGCTTCACATTGGCTCATCCCTCCTTCCCATTGGTTGTCCATCCCTCTGCCTATATGGTTCCTCTATTGGGACATGTCTGGGGCATGTCTGAATTTGTTCAGGCTTGTCTGTAGCCAGACCTTCTGGATTCAGGAGCCTGAGCTAAGGCCTCCCTGAATCGATAATCCCACATTTTCACCCTTTTACTTATTTATAATTTTTTAGTGGGGACCATGATAGCTGGGGCAACCCTGAGCCTCTACAGCTGCTGGGAATATAAGGGACTTTGCCTGTCTTAGGTTGAACACCACCCATCATTGACTACCACTTATGAGACCATCACAGAAAAGGACTAGTGGTCCCAAAGGGGAACTCAAGTGTGACAGAGAAAAGAGGTTTTTATCAGAGCAGGAGCAGGTGGAGGGGCTGTTGGTAGCATAAGTGCAGAAACAATCCAGAAGTACTGGTGAGAAATAAATCAAAACCTAACAATTGTAAATTTGTAAGGCATAGCTCTAATGGAGGAAAGCCAGGGCTCCCACGAGCCTTTAGTGATCTTAGGAATGTCTGAGGCCTGAATGGATGCCCTCAGGACCTAGAAAACAAACTTGTTATTTTGGGAATATATGAAAAAAAACTTGTAATAAAATTTGTTTGCAAATCTATTAGATAAACAATTGTGAATGATATAAAACATAAGTAGTTAAGGCCTTAGATGTCATCAAAATTATTTGTTCTTATTCTTAAGTATACAGTATACTTAAGACTTAAGTATGTCTTTAAAGATGGCATGCCAAAATTTTAATATTAGCATGTCACACAAATGAAAGGAAAATTGAAGTTGCCACGGATTTGTTTTTTTTAACATTGAAACACAAGACACACAACATGAAAACACAGAACATATAAACATACAAGCACATGAAACACAAGAAGTCAGATATCCTGTTCCATAATTGTTTCATAAGAGGGAGACCAATATCATCTGAAGCAGAAAATACAGCTGGGGAAAGAGGGGGAGTCAAGAGCTACAGGAACAAGAGGAGGGAAGTGGACTAGGGCCCAAAGATCATCAGTGGTGATTAGAGCTGCCAGGGGAACCAGGAGAGCCACACTCATCCAGGCTGATGCTCATCTTTTTCCAAGTCATTTCTGATGACAGGTGCATCAGTTGCAGGGTGGACAAAACAAGAGGGTACCAAAATAGGGTTCAAGGTGGGATCTGGAAGAACACAAACATATCCTCAGTCCTGTGTTAATAGAGGATGGGGTCCCTTCCACATGCCCATTAGGGGATCCTTCCAAAAGATAAGAGGCAAGGGTGTTGTAATGGGTTGAGATTTCCCAGGTTTGTAAGTGGGAGATAAACCATGGTTATCAGAGGTGAGGAAATTAAGGGTGAAGAGGGCCTCGGTGAGATGCAGGTGAAGGTCTGGGGAAGGAGTGTTAGTCTGTAAACAGTCCTTTAAGGTCCTGTTCATATGTTCAATTATGCCTTGTCCCTGAGGGGTTATAAGGGATGCCAGTAACATGTTTTATACTCCAAGATGAGAGAAAGGAGCAAAATTGAGCATGTGCATAAACAGGCCCATTATCTGTTTTCATGATCCAAGGCACTCCCATAACCAGCATAGCCATTTTTACAGCCTTTATGGTATGGCTAGCCTTTTCTCCTGTTAAAGCAGTGGCATAAATAAATTTGGAATATGTATCTGTGATGACATGCATACATTTGAGAGTTCCAATTGAATGAAAGTAGGTCACATCCATCTGCCATAAAGAATTAGATGAAAGCCCCTGAGGGTTAACTCCCTGAGATTGCAAGGGACCCAAAGGTACAAAAGGGGCACAAGCAGCACAGGTTCTGCACAAGTGTTTGCACTGAATAATAGTTAGTTCAGAATATAGTTTGTGCAGGTTGGAAGGGGACATGTGAAATTTTTGGTGGAGAAGCCTAGCTTGTTCCAATAACGGGACAGAGATCACGATGATAAGTTTGTCTACCTCATCATTGCCTTGTGCTATGAATCCTGGTAATCTTGAATGAGATTTTCCGTGTGCTCAATAAAAAAAGGATGATGTCTATTCTCTAGGAGCATTTTAAGCATTTGTAATGCAATATCAACAGGAGATGATGAGCCCCTAAAGCTAGAGAAGGAAATAACTTTAGTAGACTGTACCACATACCAACTGTCAGAAACTGGGCCCAGTTTAGGTTTCTTCTAAGGTTTTGATAATGGCATACAGGTCACCAATTTGGACAGATCCTTTATTGGGCCATACAAAAATTTTGTCTTTTTTTTAGGGGCTTTGATTATCACCCCTATTTGATGGGTTTGGGCATCAGTAAAGACACACAGAGCACCAGGGATGGGTGAGGAAGAGGGGAAGTCATGAGAATGGGACTGTATCATGAGGTATTGCAAGATCTGAACAAGATTATAAGGAGGAAGGTGATTATCTAAGTCACCTGAAAAGCCAGCAAGTATAGCTTGATAAAGGAAGTTATAACTCATTAAAAATTGAATTTCTGTCAGGGAAATATGCAAGATCATCTTATCAGGCTCCCTGTTGAAAATTCTGTTACAATATGCACTCGCCTTATGTGCCACAAGGAGGGCAGTTTCAAATCTGGGAATTATTTTATGAAAGGTGGACCATGAGGAATGTATCCAACAAAGGAGTCCTTGTTTTTGCCAGATGTGCCCTAATGGCACCTCCCTCATAGAGAGGACAATTTCCCATAAGAGTTCCTGGGTGTTTATCCTATGGATGTTTAGAATGTCTAATGAGCCTGATATAGAAAAAAGCATCAGGGGGCAAAGTAATATTTTTTGTGGTTGTGATTTGAAAGTCTTAATAGATTAAAGAGGGGTAGTAAGTCCTCAGTGAAACGAGATAGGAAGGGTTTAACCAACTGATCTGACTGCATAGTTGTTGTAGCTCATTTAAGGAGTATTTTTTATTAGTAACTGTGGGACAAGGGCCTAATGTTTGAAGTAATTTTATAACCTAGAAATCCATAGGAAGGGACCAGTTGTACTTTATCATTAGCAATATAAAGGCCGATGTTATTAAGATTCTGTAGGAGTTCTGAAAGGAGGGATTTCAATTTTTTTTTTTTGAATTTTTGGGCCACGAGTAAATCATCCATATAATGGATAAGCAAGCATTGAGTCTTAATACATTGTGTCACTGTAGCAATGTTTTGTTGACACATCATTGGGCTGTTTTTCATTCCCTGGGGTATAACTTTCCAATGAAATATCTTTGTAGGTGTTTGATAATTGGGTTCCCATACAGTGAAGGCAAAAACTGCCTGTCATTCTCATGTAAGAGGACTGAGAAAAAACAGTCCCTGATGTCTATGATAGCTAGATAGTAATTCAAGGGGATAGAGCTGGGATGTGGGATGCCAGCCTGGAGTGGGCCCATTTTTTATTAACCTGGCATAGATCTTGTAACAGGCGATATTTCCCTGACTTTTTTCTAATAGCAAAAATAGGGGTGTTATGAGAACTTAAGGAGGGTTCATTATGTCCCAGACTTAATTGTTCTGTCACTAAAGACTTAAGAGCAGAAAGTTTTGGTTCTAATATTGGCTACTGCTCCACCCATATGGGGCCAATGTGAGTTCATTTCAGTTTAATGGGCTCTGGTTTACTTAGTGCAAGAGCAGTAGCCTTCAGAATTGGGGGTGCTTTATATACTTTGCTGGGGAAATGTCATTCAATCTTCCAGATAAACCAACAGCATCCTTTTCTAAGATGTCATCATAAAAGTCTTGGTCATCTGTTGTCAAGATGACACCCATGGCAGTCATCAAATCTCTGACCAAAGAATGATAGTGATATCTGCTACTAGTAGTTTAATATGGCCTATATTACCATCATGGTCTTTCCAGGTTACATTGCTTGTAATTTTTATGGTCAGTTGGTTTCCTACTACTCCTTTTATGGGGGGCCTTTGATTGTGTTCCCAATGTGACATTAATCTAGTATTGTCCTCTGCAATTATGATGAAATCAGCTCCTCTATCTAATATGCCTTTGATTGGTATCCCAAACCAGGGAGACCATCATTTGAGGTACATGGACATACACAGGCAGTTTCCTTTGGATGCTAGATAACCCTCTTTTTAGGGGCTGAGGATTTTCCCTCCTTGAGTTTAAAGAAGCCCAGTGTAAACTTTTCCCATATTTGGGGCAGGGTGTTCTTAGCTTAATCATGAGCTTAGGGCATGAGCTTTTAAAATGTCTGGGCTTTCCACAACCCCAACATGTGGGGGTCCTTTGTTTATCTCTGAATGACCAGAGCATTAACAGAAGTAATCAAGACCTTAAATGAAGTGACAGAGGTATTGATATCTTTGGTAGCTACTATACACTTATGAATATGTTTATTATGGAAAGGAGCGACCATGTTATGATTAGGTGTATTTGCTCCTTCCCAGATCAAATCTTTAATCAATGCATCTCTTGCTGATCCATCTGGGGTGCATTTCCCCACCAATTCAGTCACAAATCTTTCATCAGGTCCTCAGATAAGTTTACCTAAAAGTGGCTCTGGTCTTTGAGGCCTGCAAGTCTTTAGGCTTTGTAAGGCCATTTGTCTAATGTAGATTGTGAAACAGGATCATTATATTGATTTCTACCTGTAAGCATATCTATTGTAATTTGTATGTCATATTGTATATTACTATGGGCTTGGCTTTCAGACATGTCATCATAGGTTGCTCTCCATTGCAGAAAGCCCAAGGGAGAGAGAACAGCCTTGAGGAGAGAATATCAATTATAATGGGTCTGTAATTGGAGAACCCATTGTAAAAGGACTTGTTCAAAATAAAGGGAGTCAACCACGCCTTCCTTTACAGCTTTTCTAATTAACTCCAGGTCCCCTAAGGGGGTAGAAACCCATGACCTCATTAGAAGGTTAGGTTCCACATTTATGGGGAAGGTAGCCATAGGGTTATGAGCATGCCTATATGTGGGTTGCTCTAGAGCATCCCCAGGTGACCTTGGCATAACATGATTACCAGTGAAGGAGGATCTCAGATCAAGTGAAGGGTCTTCCATAAGATATGTCTGGGAAAGGAAGATAAGGTCCTGCCATGTATGAGGGGGAGGTTGGCAGGGGTCTGTTCTGACAGGGAGGTGGAATTGCTGCTGACACAGACCTGTGAACCCTCTGCAGAGTTCTCAACCAGAGAGGGGGAGGGAAGGGATCCAGAGGAAGAACAAAGGACTAAATTTGGGTTCTCTCCACAAGTTACATTATAGCAATTAATCACTTCCTCAGTGGAGGATCCTTTAAGGCTTGCTACAATTCCCAGGAGGATGGGAACAAAGGAGGCCAGAAGGATATGGCCATCCTGGATTTCCCTCTTATGGGCCAGGTAAAGCACTCCCATCCAAATCTGTGGGTCCCAGACATTTTCTGGGGAAGTCCAAGGAGCTAAGATTAAGGCTTCCTCCCAAAAATCTTCCAAGTCCTCTGGCATCACTTTGATCCTATATAAGTATAGTAGAGCCTAAGGGCAGGCTGGTGTGCCTTTTGATGGGATGGTAAATTACCCATTATGGACAAGAAAGGCTCCCTAAGGAGCAGAGATGACTAGGAGGCGAGTGGACAAGGCAAAGAGCGCAGAAAATAAAAAGTAATGACTAGAACCAAGGTCAAAGTGAAAACAACTGTTAAAAGGGTAACCAATATCCAAGGAGAGACCTAGTGCAGGACATGCACAGAGGTGTTTTGAATCTAAGGGTCCTGTGCTTGGTGAGGGACTTGAAGGGTTCATTTATCCCCTGGTCCATATGCCCCTCATCAGGCTACAAGTTCTGAGGGGACCAATTTCTCATGTGAACTCACCGGGAAAAGCCTTGGCTTCAAGGGGCTCTTTGATCATGGGGAAATCAAATGAGCGATTGTGTTCTTACCTTAAGAGCACAACGATGGACAGACAGGGAAAGGGAAAGAGGAGGGGACTACCTGCTCACCTTCAGGCATCGTAAACTCAGGAACACAAAAGCAAAGGTGCCACTCACTGAACTTTGAATGGGTGTCTCATCTAAACTGAAAGCAGCACCACCTCACGTTGTAGTGCCAGATGTTGCTGAATCCCCACCAGGCCAGCTGGGGAAAGGAGGGGAAGCAGCAGGGGCCTTGTGGCCTCAAGGAAAATGGGCAAAGTGGTGATGGGTTCAGCTCCCAGAACACCGGAGTCAGACAAGAAGCAACAGGCAGAGGATGAGTTGGCTGCAGATTCAGTTTTATTCAGGAAGTGTTTGGACTTATATAAGATCAGAGTCCAATCAAGTGTGGCCACCTCTCTGTTCAGGGGGAGGAGGAGAGCAAACACCAATCATTTAACTGTTTACTAAGTGTCCAAGTTAGATGGCCTCTTCCCGTTGGTTGTTCACAGTGAGGTTGTGATATCAATAGTGACACTGTGGTGTCACGGGGAGGCTATCATGTTTCAATGAGCCTGTGAGGTCAATGGTGAGACTGTGGTGTCATAGTGAGGCTAGGTACGATGTCAGTGATGAGAGTGTGATACCACATTTAGGCTATGATTTCAGAGGTGAGCCTGTGATGTCATAGTAAGACTGTATGAAACAGTGAAGCTCTAACATCAGAGCCAATGCTGTGATGCCACAGTTGGGCAATGATTTCAGAGGTGAGCCTGTGAGGACATAGTGAGGCGGTCATCCCACAGTGAAGCTATAACCTCAGAGGTGGGGCTGTGATGTCACAGTGAGGCTGTGCTGTCAGCAGTGATGCCAAGATATTATAGTGAACCTGTGATATCAATGGAGAGACTGTGACATCACAGTGAGGATGTGATTTTGCTGGTTAGGCTGTGATATCAGAATGAGGCTAATATGAGTGATGAGGATATGATGTCACAGTGAGGCTGGCATGTCACTGGTGAGACTGTGATGGAATTGTAAGGCTTTGATATCACCATGTAGCTGTCTTGACACCATGAGCCCTTGATAGCACAGGGAGTTGGTGATGTCATGGTGGAGGCTGCGAATTCACAGTGAGTTTTTGATGTCTGTGGCAAGGCTGATGTCACAATGAGGCTGTAATGTTAGTGTTGATATGATGTTACATTGAGGCTATATCACAGGTGTGTATGTGATGTCACCATGAGGCTTTTATGTCAGTGGCAAGGCTGATGTCACAGAGAGTTTTTGATGTTACAGTGAGGCTGTGATGTTACTTGTGAAGATATGATGTCATAAGAGGCTGGAATGTCAGTGGTGAGAAAGATGTCATAGTGAGTTTTTTATGTGACTGATGTGGCTCTGGTGTCAGTGGTGAAACTATTATGTGAAAGTGACATTGGTGAGGCTGAGATGTCAAAGGCTGTGTTGTCACTGGTGTGGCAGTGATGAGAGTGTTTTGATTAATGTCAATGGCATGGCTGATGTGGAAGGTGAGTCTGTGCTCTCACTGGTGAAGCTTTGATGTCACAGTGAAGCTGTGATGTCAGTGGTAAGACTGATGCCACAATGAGGCTAAGATGGAACATGTGATTCTGTGGGGTCTGTGGGCAGGCTGTGAAGTCATTGTAGGGGTGTGTTGCCATGGTGAAGCTTTGATGTCACCATGTATCTGTGATATCACCATGAGCCCGTGATGTCACAGGGACTTGGGGATGTCACAGTCGAGGCTGTGAGTTCACAGTGAGACTGTGATGTCAGTGGCAAGGCTGATGTCACAGTGAGGCTATGATGTCAGTGGTGATGCTGTGATGTCATAGTGAAACTGTTGTCACCAGTCATGCCATGATATCACAGTGAAGCTATGATGTCAGTGGAGCGAGACTATGACATCACAGTGAGTATTAGAGTGGTTAGGCTGTGATTCTGAATGAGGTTCATGTGAGTCATGGATGTCACAGTGAGGCTTCCATATCACTGGTGAGGCTGTGATGTCACCGTTTGTCTGTGGTGTGACTGTGAGCCTGTGATGTCACAGGGAGTTGGTGATGATATGGTTGAGGCTATGAGGTCACAGTGAGACTGTGATGTCCGTGACAAGGCTATTGTCACGGTGAAGCTATAATATCAGTGGTGATGCTGTTAAGTGACATTGAGGCTGTGATTTCACAATGAGGCTATGTCAGAAGTGTGTATGTGATGTCGCCATGAGGTTATTATGTCAGTGGCAAGGCTGATGTCACAGTGAGTTTGTGATATGACAGTGAGGTTGTGATGTCAGAGATGAGGCTATGATATCACAGTGAGTGTGTGATGTCTCTATCAGGTTGCAATGTCACAGTGAGGCTGTTAGGGCACAGTATGGCTATGACATCGCCGTGAGACTCTGATGACACAGTGATGTTGTGATGTCACTGGAGAGGTTTGGATGGCACTGTAAGGCTGTGATGTTAGTGGTGAGGCTGATGTCACAATGAGGCTGTGGTGTCACTGGTGAAGGTATGATGTCACAAGAATGCTGGAATGTCAGTGATGAGAAAGGTGAGAGGCTGTGGTGATACTGTTTATGATGTCAAAATCTATGATGTTACTGCTGAGGCTATGTCAATGTGAGCCTGTTCTCTCTGTGGTGAGGCTGTGGTGTCCTGTTAAGACTAGGTAGGATACCAGTGGTGAGGCTGTGATGTCACACTGTGGCTGTGATGTTACCATGAGGATGTGATGTCACCATGAGAATGTGATGCCACAGGGAGTGTTGCAGTCAGCCTACAACATTGCCCATAAATGACTATCACACAGTTTAAGAGAACAAGGAGTTTACTTTCTTATGACAGTCTGGTTACAGTTCTCAGTCCAGCTTGATGGGAGAGCATTTATCAACACCAGGGCCAAGGGAAATGTACACACCATCACCACATAGTGGCTGAGAGATGAACAATCCTTATTTGCCAGACCAGCAAGTCTGGCCAAGTGAACAGAAGGATGCCAACTCTGTCAATGAACACTCTGATTTATCCAGTGCCTAATACTACCCTCCATGGGCTGGGTCATCCACATCAGCTAGACAATCTCCTTCAGGTTTGCTTTGGGCTTAACTCAACCATCAATTATCTATAACTGTGCCCAGAGCTCAAACCCTCAACAGTCAAGTTGACACCTGTGCTTAACTATGACAGTGAGGCTGTGATGTCACAGTGAGGATGTGGTGTCAAATTGCAGCTGTAAAACTGATGTGAGAGATGAGACTGAGATGTTGCATTGATGATGTGATATAACTGATGAGGCTGTGATGCCACAGTGAGGTTATGATGCCAGCATGAGCCTGTGCTGTCATTGGTGAGGCTGTAATATCACAGTAAGCCAGTCCTATCAGTGGTGAGGCTGTCATGTTACAGTGAGGCTATATTGGCCCAGTGTGGCTGAGATGTCACAGTGAAGTTCTGATGTCACAGTGAAGTTGTGATTTCAGCAATGGTTGTGCTTTCACAGGGAGACTATGTCATTGGTGAGGGTGTATTATCTCTGGTGAGGATCTAATGTCACAGTGAGTTTATTGTGTCAAACTGAGTCTGTGATGTCACGATGAGGCTAAGATATCTGAGGTGTAGTTTTATGTATCATTAATTATTTGATGGCATGATATGGCTGAGATGTCACAATAAGGCTGTGATGTCACTGTGATGTTGTGATGTCACTGGGGAAGGTGTGATGTCACAGTGAGGTTGTGATGTCAGTGGTTAGGCTGTGATGTGAGAATGAGGCTGATGTGAGTGGTGAGGGTATGATGTCACAGTGAGGCTGGCATGTCACTGGTGAGGCTGTGATGACTGTAATGTCATCGTGTTCATGTGGTGTCACCGTGCAGAGGTGAAACTATGTCACAGTAATGCTTTGATGGCATGTTTTGCCTATGATGTCACAATTAGGCTGGGAATGCTCTGTGAGGTTGTGATGTCACTGGAGAAGTTGTGATGTCACAGTGAGGTTGTGATGTCAATAGTGACACTGTGGTGTCATAAGGAGGCTGTCACGTTTCAGTGATCCTGAGGTCAGTGGTGAGGCTGTGGTGTCATAGTGTGTCTAGGTAAGATGTCAGTTATGAGGGTGTGATTTTGCATGATGTTATGATTTCAGAGGTGAACCTGTGATGTCATAGTAAGGCTGTGATTAAACAGTGAGGCAATGATGTAAGAATCGATGCTGTGAGGTCATAGTTGGACAATGATTTCAGAGGGGAGCCTGTGATGTCAGAGTTAGGCTATGATTCTATGGTTTGCCAGTGAGCCTGTGAAGTCAGGGGTGATGCTTGGATTTTACAGTGAGGTTAGGACATCAGTGGTGAGGCTGTGCAGGCACACTAAAGCTATGATGTCAGTGGAGAGGCTGTGATGTCACTGAGAGGCTGTGATGTTATTGGGAAGTTGCGATATCACAATGAAGCTGTGATATCAGTGGTGATAGACTATGACATCACAGTTCATGTGAGATTTGAGTGTTTAGGCTGTGATTTCAGAAGTGAGGCTGTCAGTGATGAGGCTGTGATGTCACAATGAAGCTGGGATGTTACTGGTGAGGTTGTGATGCCACAGTGAGGCTGTAGTGTCACAGTTGAGGCTCTCATGTGACTCTGAGCCTGAGATGTCAGTGATGAGACTGATGTCATCGCAAGGCTAGGCAGGATGTCTGTGGTGTCACTGATGCTATGATTTCAGAGGTTAGCCTGTTATGTCACAGTGAGACTGTGATATCAGAGGTGAGGCTGTCATGTCACAGTGAGGCTGTGATATCAGTGGTGATTGTGTGATTTCACAGTGAAGCTGTGATTTCACTGTCAGGTTGTAATGTCACAGTGAGGCTGTGAGGACACAATGTGACTACGATGTTGCAGTGAGGCTGTGATATCACAGTGCAGCCACGTGTTCAGTGATTAGGCTGTTATTTCAGAAGTGAAACTGATGTGAGAGATGAGGCTAAGATATTGTATTGACAATATGATATAACTGGTAAAGGCTCTGATGCCACAGTGAGGTTATGTTGTCACCATGAGCCTGGGTGTCACTGGTGAAGACATAGTATCACGGGGAGTCTGTCATATCAGTGGTGAAGATGTGATGTCACTGAGGCTGTGATGTCACTGAGGCTGTGATGTCACAGTGAGGTTGTGATGTCAGTAGTGACTGTGCTTTCACAGGGAGACTATGTCATTTGTGAGGCTATATTGTCACTGGTGAGGCTCTAATGTCAATGTTTGTTTATTGTGTCAAACTGAGACTGCTCTTCCTTCAATCTGGACTGAAAACTGTAATGAAGAATTGTAAGAGGATAAACCCTTGTGCCCTTAAGCAGTATGATGGCCATTTTTCAGCAACCATGCAGGCAAACTGCAACAGCAGTTAAGAATTTTTTTTCCTTTTTGTACAAAAATGTTGTCCTTGGTTTCCAGAGGAAGGAATCTTGGATTTAGAAACTTGGAAAAAGATAGAAAAGAGAAAAAAAAACTATTATCATGTCATGGACCAGAAAAGGTCCCAATTGTTACATTTTCTTTATGGAGTTTAATGACAGATTCTTTAGGTCCTAGTCAAGAAACAGTAAGCATAGCACAGGAAACTAAGTTAGAGGAGAAAACTGCTGATTCCAAAGGAAAATAAAGATAAAAATTATGAAAGTTTAATTAAGCCTCAATGTGTCATTACCATAAGTTTAGAGGAAGCGGTTGATGATGTCCTGTCTCATCTCCCTCTGAGGAGACTGATTTAGAGAAGGAAGCAGATGATGAAGTCCTGTCTCCCTCTGAGGAGAATGACTTAGAGGAAGCATTTCGCCATAGTGAGGATGATGGGGTATTTCTAAAGTCTTCAATGCCATTTCCCCTTGAGAGTCCTGGGAAGAGGTAGGCTTTCTTGGAGCGGGACAACAGGCTAGAAGAATGGGAAATGAAGATCCTACAAGGTAGCCAAATGCAGAAGCTACAGAAATAGTTTTAAAGCAATTGGCGGTGATGCCACAGTGAGGCTGTGGTGTCACTGTTGAGGCTGTCATGTGACCATGAGCCTGAAATGTCAGTGATGAGGCTGTGGTGTCACAGCGAGGAAGTCAGGATGTCCATGGTGTCACTGATGCTGTGATGTCAGACGATAGCCTGTTATGTCACAGTGAGGCTGTGATGTCAGAGGTGAGGCTGTGATGTCACAGTGAGTCTGTGATGTCAGAAATGAGGTGATAATGCCACAGTGAGGCTGTGATATCACTGTGAAGCTGTGATGTCACTATGAGTCTGTGACATCACAGAGAGGTTGTTAAGTCACAGGGAGGCTGTGAGGTCACTGCAAAAGATGTGATATCAGGGGCAAGACAGATTTCACCATGAGGATATGATGTAACAGGTGAGTCTATGATGTAAAAAGTTAGACTGTGAGGTCACGGTGAGGCTGTGATATCAGCGGGAAGATTGATGTCACAATGAGGCAGTGATGTAACATGTAAGGCTGTGGTGTCACTGTTTATAATGTCGAAGGTTATGATGTAACTGCTGAGGCTGTGAGGTCACTGTGAGCCTGTGCTGTCTGTGGTGAGGCTGTGGTGTCATAGTAAGGCTAGGTAGGATACCAGTAGTGAGGCTGTGATTTCACCAAGAGTCTGATGTCACAGTGAGGTTGTAATGGCACAGTGCAGCAGTGAGGTCAGTGGTTAGGCTGTGATTTCAAAAGTGAGACTGAATTGAGAGATGAGACTGAGATGTCACATTGATGATGTGATATAACTGGTGAGGCTGAGATGCTAAAGTGAGGTTATGATGCAACCGTGAGGCTGTGGTGTCACTGGTCAGACTGTAATATGGTGAGCCTGCCTTATCAGGGGTGAGGTTGTGATGTCACAGTGAGGCTAGCACAATATGGCTGTAATGTCACAGTGAGGTTGAAATGTCACAGTGAGGTTGTGATGTCAGTAGTGGCTGTGCTTTCACAGGGAGTGTATGTCATTGGTGAGGCTGTATTGTCACTGATGAGGCTCTAATGTCACAGTGAGTTTATTGTGTCAAACTAAAGCTGCAATTGCACAGTGAGGCTATGATGTCAGAAGTGAAGCTTTATATCACTGTGATGTTTTGATGGCATGGTATGGCTGTGCTATCACAATGAGGTGTGATGTCACTGTGAGGTTATGATGTCATTGGATAAGTTGTGGTGTCACCGTGAGGTTGTGATGTCAGTGGAGCGAGACTATGACATCACAGTATGGCTATGATATCGGAGTATAGCTCTGAGGTCAGTGCTTAGGCTGTCATTTCAGAAATGGTCCTGATGTCAGTGATGAAGCGGAGACATCACAGTGAGGCTATGATGTCAACAGTGATGCTGTGAAGTCACAGTGAGGCTATGTCACAGGTGTGTATGTTATGTCTCCATGAGGCTATTATGTCAGTGGCAAGGCTGATGTCACAGTGAGTTTGTGATGGCACAGTGCAGCTGTGATGTTAGTGGTAAGGCTGATGTCACAATGAGGTTCTGATGCTACTGGTGAAGGTGTGATGTCACAATAAGGCTGGAAAGTCAGTGGTGAGAAAGATGTCATAGTGAGTCTATGATGTCACTGGTGAGGCTATGGTGTCAGTGGTGAATCTGTTACATGACAGTGACCTCTGGGAGGCTGTGATGTCAAAGGCTGTGTAGTCATTGGTGTGGCAGTGAGGTCGGTGTTCTGACTAATATCAGTGGTGATGCTGATGTCACAGGTGAGGGTGTGCTGTCACTGGTGAGGCTGTGATGTAACTGTGAAGGTTGTATGTCACTGTGGGCTGTCATGTCACTGTGAGGTGATATCACTCTGGAAGCTAAGAAGTCCTAGTGAGGCTGGAATGTCAATGGAAAGACTGATGTCACAATGAGGCTATGATGTAACAGGTGAGTCTGTGACGTCAGTGGACAGGTTGTGATGTCACTGTGGGCAGGTTGTGAGGTCACTGTGAGGATGTGATGTCTCAGTGATGCTCTGATGTCAGGGCTGATTCTATGAGATGTCAGTGAGGCTGTGCCATCAGGGGTGATGCTTAGATTTCACAGTGAGGTTAGGATGTCAGTGGTGAGGCTGTGCAGTCACATTGAGGCTGTGATGTCAGAGGAGAGGCTGTGTTGTCACTGTGAGGCTGTGATGTTAAAGTGAGGTGTGATATCACAGTTAGGCTGGAATATCAGTGGTGATAGACTATGACATCACAGTTTGTCTGAGATTTCAGTGGTTGGTTAGACTGTGATGTCAGAAGTGAGGCTCATATCAATGATGAGGCTCAGATGTCACAGTGAGCCTGGAATTTTCCTGGTGAGGCTCTGGTGCCACAGCATGGCATTGGTGTCACTGATGAGGCTGTCCCATGATGGTGAGCCTGAGATTTCAGTGATGAGGATTTGGTGTCATCGCTAGGCTAGGTAGGATGTCCATGGTTTCACTGATGCTATGATTTCAGAGGTTAATGCCATGTCCTAATCCAACCATGTTGTTTTGACAAGGTCAGGCTATCATTTCAGAAATGGTCCTGATGTCAGTGATGAAGCTGAGACATCACAGTGAGGCTATGATGTCAACAGTGATGCTGTGAAGTCACAGTGAGGCTATGTCACTGGTCAGACTGTAATATCATGGTGAGCCTGCCTTATCAGGGGTGAGGTTGTGATGTCACAGTGAGGCTAGCATAGTATGGCTGTAATGTCATAGTGAGGTTGTAATGTCACAGTGAGGTTGTGATGTCAGTAGTGACTGTGCTTTCACAGGGAGTGTATATCATTGATCAGGCTGTATTGTCACTGATGAGGCTCTAATGTCACAGTGAGTTTAAAGAATATTGTTTAAAGAAACAATTTTAAAGGGCATGACATTATTTGATATAAATAAGAGAAATAAGGAAAATATGGGGATTATCGGGCCTTAGCATTAGTGCTGTCTTATTGTTACTGTCTCTTTCCAGCCTAAAACCTGCTGGCTGAGTAGTACACATTAACATCTAAATGGGCAATTGCTAGGTGCTAGGGGCTCTCACTATGTAAACTAAGTTTTGCCTCTGGCAGGAGGATTTCTCCCTCTGAAATTTGAGTCTGCCTCTTGTATGTTCCTACATCTTTTGTTGTTGTCGTTGTTGTTTTTCTCAGGACTTGCTAGTTTACAGTTCCTCCCCCACACATTTGATATTTATACATAAACCAGGGAAAATCTACTTTGAAACATTCATTGTCCCTTTGCTTTTAGCAACTGAGTGTCATGCCTGCATTAACTCTACCTGGAGACATCATGTCTGTTCCAACACAGAAAATATATGTCACCTCTACTCTTCCTTTGTTACCTGGAATGAATACATTTTACTTAATGCTGTAAAGAATTTGTTCCTGGTTTTCTTTGATGTTTTCCCTATGGGCTTTGTGATACAAAGGCCCCTGGCCTTTACTCTGGATTTTCTAAAGTATATAAACTCTGCTAAAAACTTCAATAAAGAGGGGCTGGAGAGGTGGCTCAGGGGTTAAGCCTCTGCCTTGCAGGCGGAAGGTCCTGAGTTCAGATCCTAGACCCCACGTATAGAGGCCAGGCAGAAGTGGGGGCGGCCTGCATTTCTGGTCCTGGTAGGGTGAAGCCTGTGAATCCCTGGGCAGAGTACATGAGGAGGAAGTGGAGGCAGTCCATGGTGGTTCCCGAATACGCCCGTGGTTCTACACACACACATACACACACACACATATACACACACACACTCATACATACATACATGCGCAATTGCATAATAAAAAAACTAAAAAAAACTTCAATAAAGAGTTCAGATTCACTCAGCACAGGGAGCTGTCTGTCTGTCCTCCATTCATCAAAGCCTTGCCCACCTTGTCTGTCGAGGGGAGCCCTGGATTTGAGTTTGCAGGTTGGATGGAAACATCTTGTACCCAAACCTGGGACACTTGACTAGGTAAGTCTTTCCTTTTCTCTTTTTTTTCTCTTTAAGTCTTTCATAGACAGTCTCCCTGACAAGATGACAGCTCTCAGCCTACAGGAAAAAAGGAGTTGACATTGACACAGAACACGTCACAGAGAAAGATCCTGACCTGAAGGAGCCAGAAATGTTTCCTTCTAGGATGGATTCCTGACCCCTGTTTGGACTGACTCTGAGAGTCTTTCACAAGCTGGACTTTTAAACTTAACTGCTGCTTACTATATGCTAAAGGACTTTATTTTCAACTTAAAATTCACTATTGTGTACTCGCCACATGTTTTGCTTTTGGTTCCTAAAGATGTACAATTTTCTCTTGACTTTTGCTGACATTTATACCACCAATTGTATCTACTCTTGATGGCTAATTATGTTTTTCTTAATTTAGACACTAAGATAAAATTTATATTTGGTAATCAGTGTTGGTGAAAATGTAGAGATTTGTAATAATCACACATTGCTGGTGAGAACGTAAAATGGTGCAGCCATCATAGGAAAAATGCTTGACATTTCCTCAAAAGATGTGAAAATCACCATCTGATCCAGAAATTTCATTCCTAGATATATATGTATGTTGAAGAACTGAAAACACATGCCAAGCAGAAACTCAACATGAATGTTCACAGCAGCACTATTTACAATAGCCAAAAAGTGGAAGCAGCCAAATGCCAATGGATGTTAAATAGGCAAACAGAAATGTGGTATAACAATCCATTGGAAACATTATTCACCAATAAAAAGGAATAAAACATGTTGCAACATAGAAGAATTTCTTAAAAGTGACACAACACATTAAAGATCAGATATTGTGTGCTTCCATTTATAAGATATCCTGAAGAGCTATGTTCATGGTACAAAGTGGGGTAGTAGTGTCATGGACCACGTGGAAGGTGCAGCAAGGAGTAATCAATAGAAATGGTTCTCCCTTCAGGGTAATGAATGGATTTTAATCATCAGACATGTGCACATGGAAAATGTGCTACTGTCTACTACACTGGGCACTTTAAAATAGTTAATCTTAGGTTACTAGACTAAATACTACATTTTAATACTACCTGGCCGGAGAGATGGCTCAGGGGTTAAGGTTAAGACTCTGTCTTACAAGCAGAAGTTCTTGAGTATGGATATCAGGTCCCACATAAAAACACCAGGTAGAAATGGCTGCAGCCTGCACTTCTGTTCCTGGTAGGCGGAGCCTGGGAAATCGCAGAGAGAAGCAAAAGGGTTGTAGAAGCAATCCAGGATGATTTCCAAAGTCACTATTGGTCCTCCACAGGGATACACAATGCCTTCTCACACACACACACACACACACACACACACACACACACACACACACTCACACCCCAAAAATAAATAAATAAAAATTTGAAAAAGTGAAAAAAAAAATTTATATTTGGGACAAAATTCAAACTTATTTAAACTCCAGAATAGATCTGGTTGGCTTGACACTTAGTACTTAGATAAGTTATTCCTACCTATCAAAACTAGTCTGTTAGATGTATTAAGACTACTTTATATTTGTTTATACAAATTGCTGACTGCTACTACAATTGTACTCTTTAAGAGATATTCAGAGCCGGGCTGGAGAGATGGCTCAGGGGTTAAGCCTCCGCCTTGCAGGCGGAAGGTCCCGAGTTCGGATCCCAGATCCCACGTATAGACGCCAGGCAGAAGCGGGGGCGGCCTGCGCTTCTGGTCCTGGTAGGGCGGAGCCTGTGAATCCCAGGGCAGAAGGAGGTGGAGGCGTCCATGGTGGTTCGCGAATTCGTCCGTGGTTCTACACATACACAGACACAAACACACACACACACACACACACACACACAGACACACACACGCACGTGCACACATACACACGGTTGAATAAATAATAATAATAATAAAAAAAATTTAAAAAAAAAGAGATATTCAGAGCCATTTTACCAATTTAAGGCTCTGCACATTTACATAAATAATTGAAAGACTCCCGGTCTTTCAGTCAGGAACGAGGCCGAGAGAAAGACCAAGACCCTTCTCGCTGCAATAGCATGAGGTTTTATTTAAGGACGCGCCGGGTGGCTCCAGCAACCTCTCACGCAGGAGAGACTGAAGCCGCCCCTAGCGACTGAAGCAAGGGGTTTATAAAGGGGTTTTGGGTGTGGGGGTCTCGTTGTTAGCAAGAGTCCAGGCCTTCGTGATTGATGCAGTCTACCTGCTTAACTGCAGGAAGTTTGCTCCAGATGGCAATTATGCTATTAACAGAATTTTCTTGCAAGACTTGTTTTCCCTAGAGCTAGTCATCTTGAGGTTACAGCCTGTTTTCCCATCACTAAGGGTTACAGCTCCTTTTCCCATCACCAGGGATTTCAGGGCAGGAAGGGAAATAGCAAGGTACATACTTTTAGACAATGGCTAGCAGTAGCTACGCTTGAATAGCTATGAGCAATAGCTAACTATAGCTGTGCCTGATCAGCTATGAGCAAGTATCTACACTGTGGGGCTGGACTGGCCCGTTCTGTGAATTTTAGGGCCAACAATAATCATAAGTCTTAATGTTTTCCTACAACCTGGTTCATCATGTTAATTCATATTGACATGACGATTCTTTTTTTTTAATATTTTTATTTCATTTTTTGTTCAGTTGTGCATGTGTGCGTGTGTGTGTATGTATGTGTGTGTGTAGAACCACGGACGAATTTGGAACCACCATGGACCACCTCCACCTCCTCCTCGTTTACTCTGCCCGGGGATTCACAGGCTCCGCCCTACAAGGACCAGAAACTCAGGCCACCCCTGCTTCCGCCCGGCGTCTATACGTGGGGTCTAGGATCCGAACTCAGGATCTTCCGCCTGGAAGGCGGAGGCTTAACCTCTGAGCCACCTCTCCAGCCCGGCATGACAATTCTTATCATAGTCATTGCTATAATTCTCTTACCCATCATCTTCAGATGAATCTCATCTTTTAAAAAAACTAAAAGATAAGGAAATTCTGTGTCCTCTTCCAACCATGTTGTTTTGACAAGGTCCAGCATGACAGAATATTGTTTCAAGGAAACAATTTCTGGATAAAGGACATGATATTATTTGATATAAATAAGAGAAATGAGGAAAATAAGGCAGTAGTCAGGACTTAGTGTTACTGCCTGCCTTAGTGTTACTGTCTGGTTCTGGACTAAAGTCTGCTGCCTAGGGAGTGACACATTATCATTTAATTGGGCAATTGCTAGGTGCTAGGGGCTCTCCCTATGTAAATTAAGTTTTGTCTCTGGCAGGAGGATCCCTCCCTCTGGAATTTGAGTCTACCTCTTGTATGTTCTTACATCTTTTGTTGTTGTTGATTTTCTCAGGACTAGCTAGTTTACAGTCCCTCCTGAAACATTTGATGTTTATACACAAACCAGAGAAAATCTATTTGGAAACATTCATTGTCCCTTTGCTTTTAGCAACTGTCATGTCTGCTTTAACTCTACCTGGAGACATCATGTCTGTTACAACACAGAAAATATATGTCACCTCTGCTCTTCTTTCGTTACTGGGAATAAATACATTTTACATAATCCTGTAAAGAATTTGGTCCTGGTTTTCTTTGATGTTTTTTCCTATGGGCTTTTTACTCTGGATTTTCTAAAGTATATAAGCTCTGCTAAAAACTTCAATAAAGAGTCCAGATTCACTCAGCCCAGAGAGCTGTTTGTCTGCCCTCCTTTCACTGAAGCCTTGCCCATCTTGTTGAGGGGAGCCCTGGATTCAAGGTTGCAGCTTGGACTAACAGGTTAGCCTGTTATGTGACAGTGAGGCTGTGACATCAGGGGTGATGCTTAGATTGCACAGTGAGAATAGAATGTCTGTAGTGAGGCTGTGCAGTCATACTGAGGAGATGTCAGAGGAGAGGCTGTGATGTCAGAGGAGAGGCTGTAATGTTACTGTGAGGTTGTTATATAACAGTGGGCCTGTGATATCAGTGGTGATAGATTATGACATCATAGTTTGGCTGAGATTGATGTCAGTGATGAGGCTGAGATATCAAAATGAGGCTGGAATGTTACTGCTGAGGCTCTGATGCCACAGTGATGCTATGATTTCAGAGATTAGCCTGTTATGTCACAGTGAGGCTATGGTGCCAGAGGTGAGGCTGTGATATCACTGTGAAGCTGTGATGTCACTGTAAGGCTGTGATATCACAGAGTATTTGTGATGTCACAGTGAGGCTGTGAGGTCACTGTGGAAGATGTGATGTCAGTGTCAAGGCTGATTTTGCCATGAGTCTATCATGTAACAGGTTAGACTGTGAGGTCACAGTGATGCGGTGGGGTCACTGTTAGGCTGTGATATCTGTGGGAAGATTGATGTCATAGTGAGGAAGTGATGTAACATGTGAGGCTGTGATGTCACTGTTTATGATGTCAAAGGCTATGATGCCACTGCTGCGACTGTCAGGTCACTGTGAGCTTATCCTATTAGTGGTGAGGCTATGATGTCAGTTGTAAAGGTGTGATGGCACAATAAGGCTGGAATGTCAGTGGTGAGGAAGCTGTCATAGTGAATCTATGATATCACTGGTGAAGCTATGATGTCAGGAGTGAACCTATTACATGACAATGACACTGGTGAGGCTGTGACATCAAATGCGGTATTGTCACTGGTGTGGCAGTGATGTCAGTGTTCTGACTAATGTCAGTGGTGATGCTGATGTCACAGGTGAGTCTCTGCTATCACTGGTGAGGCTGTGATGTCATTCTGAGGCTACGGTGTCACTATGAAGGTTGCATGTCACTGTAGGCTGTCATGTCACTTTGAAAGATTATAACATTGAAGCTGAGATGTTACAGTGAGGCTGTGATGTCAGTGGTAACGCTAATATCACAATGAGGCTATGATATGACAGGTGAGCCTGTGGTGTCAGTGGGCAGTTTGTGAAGTCACTGTAAGGCTGTGATGCCAACATAAGCCCATGATGTGACAGGGAGTTGGTGATGTCACAGTGGAGGCTGTGAGGTCACAGTGAGACTGTTATGTCAGTAACAAGGCTGATGTCACAGTGAGGCTGTGATGTGACAGTATGACTTTCATGTCAGTGGTTAGGCTGTGATTTCAGAAGTGAGACTGATGTGAGAGATGAGGCAAAGAGGTCTCATTGATGATGTGATATAACTGGTGAGGCTGTGCTTCCACAGTGAGGTTATGATGTCACCATGAGACTGTGGTGTCAATGGTGAATCATTGGTAAGACTGATGGCACATCAAGGCTGCGATGTAACAAGTGAGCCTGTGGTGCAGTGGGCAGGCAGTGAGATCACTGTGAGGCTGAGATGCCAACACGAGGCTTTGATGTCACCATGTGGCTGTGGTATCACAGGGCACCCATTGTCTAGTCCCATGAATCCTAACCTAAAAATGCAAGATATGAAGTGGTAGCGGTAGGAATTAAAAGTTTCGGGCTCTGGGTCAGAGGGGACCTTGGATGTCCTCTTATCATCCAAGCCGACTTTATTGTAACATACATGGGTTTTATAATCAAGGAGCAGGGCCAAATTCTTTACAGGATTATGTAAAGCACATACATTTTGGTGACATGCACTTGTTGTGGGACCAGGTATGCTAAACAGGCATGGCACCTTGTTGCTAGAAGAGAAAGGAATGTATGCCTCAAAACAGAGTTACTTGGTCTGTGCATAAGCATATCTCAGATAAGCAGGAAGAAACTGCTGGGGGAAGAACAGCCCAGCCAGGTTCTCGTTTCTTGAAATGTTTTTCTCAACTCTTCCAAGTGTCTGTTGTGTTGATGCATTTATTTAACTCCTCCTGGATTTCCTCTTTCATAGTATTGGTCATGGTCATGATCATACTTTGAAAGTCATTATCTTGGGCCTGGCTTTCTTGGCTATTTTCTGTAAATTTGTTCTGGTTGGAATCTGTCACTATGGGTTTAATTCTTTCAGTGGGAGGTTTGTTTTCTTGGGTTTTGTTTCTCATGGATCTACACTTTGACTTGGGCATTGTTGTTTTGTCTCTTGAGTCCTTACAGTTTCTATGTGTTTTTGACCGAACTGATTTAGTTGGAATAACTGCTGTCTGGCTGTTATTACTAGTGGTTGCCTTGGAATTGGGTATGTTTGTCTGTTGTTATTGTTATTTCCAAGATGAGACTATTAGACTGTTAGTACATCAATTAAATCAGGTATAATAGACAGGGAGTGCCTTACTTGGTCTGAGAGTGAGCCAGCATGTGTTCCCAACAGGCAGAAGGGGAAAGGGGCTAAGGATGATCAACAGGCTTCACCTGGGACCTGGGACATGACCAGTAGTCCACCCAAGCCCTGGGCAGCTTTGACGCTGCTCAGGCTGGGGTAGTGGGTGACCTGGGTTCTGGGAGGTTTTCTCATGAATCTGCATGTTGAGTTGGGCATTGTTGTTTTGTCTCTTTTGTTGTTTTGTCTCTTAAAACCTTTCAGTTTCTATATGTTTTTGACTGAATTGATTTAGTTGGTATTACTACTCTCGGGCAGTTATTACTAGTGTTTATCTTTGAGTTGGGTAGGTTTGTCTGTTGTTATTGTTATTTCATAGATGAGGCTATTAGACAGTACATCAGTTAAGTCAGGTTTAGTGGACAGGGGGTGAATATTAGTATGGTAGTGAACCTTTACAACTAGGTACCGTGGTGATATGTGAGGATGAGTGGTATAATCCCTGAAGTTGTATATGTTTTGCAGTTTCTATATGGAAAAGCTAATCAACAGTGATTAATAGTTGAGAGGAGCAGGATGGTTAAAAAAAAAAGAGGGGGGTTACTTATCTTTGGGCTGGAAGTGAAGAATCTCTTCCATGCGATAGGATGATTTTAGAGAACTTCAGATGTATGGCCTTTGTCCCCTAGAGCTTTGCTCCAGCTTCCTTTGGACTCTGTTGAATTCTGCGTAGCAGTGTGTCCTCCATGAACCACAAGCAAGGGTCCTTGGTGGGCCGGAGGGACAGAGGGGCTGATGGAGATGGCAGAACTCTTCACCTGGGGCCTGGGACTTGGCTTAGTGGCCCACCCAAGCTCCACAGATGGAGGACTGTGAGCAAGTCCTGTCCCGGTTAGGTGAGCAGGCTTGTGGGAGGAACAAAGGGGCTGGGACTTGGGGCATGGCCCAGGCAAACTCCAGGCAGCCTGGGTGTTGCTCAGTCTGGGTGGTGGGAGGAGCTGGGGAGACCTGGGGACTGGTGGAACTCACCTGGGATGGAGGACCAGGAGTGAGTCCTGTCCCAGTTGGGTGGGCAGACATCAAGCTAGTCTGTCTTCTTTATGTATTAAAGTATTGAGTTGGCTCCAGATCAGGATCTGGCTCCTCGAGTTGTTCTGCATTGATGCCAACTCCTTTTTTCCTGAAGGCTAAGAGCTGTAATCTTGTCAGGGAAACTCTCCATGACTTTCTATTGGGCAGACTAAATGCTTGGAAATCCACCTGCTGATAGAGAAACACAAAGATACCCGCGACTCCAGTGGATCTCTGAGTCTGGTTAAAACAGGTGTATGTCAAGCATGTTCTGCCATTATGAAACAATTTTTAAGTGTATTTCTTTTTTAAAAAAAATAAAATGGAGGAAAGAATTAAATGAGGTGTACCTGAGGAAGTCCTCTCACCCTCCTTAATTTTTAAAATACCATTTAATTATGTCATTAGCACATATAACAATAGCCATTATAATTACAAAAGAAAAATTTGTTCTATGATAGTGTAGTTTACTATCAAGGAGAGATTTTGTTTTGTTTTTTTTTTTTACATTTTTTATTATTTCAGCTCATACAAACTTAATAGGTACACCAGTTCCCTTCCTCCCTCCTCCTCCCCCCGAGCGCCCTGCTCCCTCACCCCTCACCCCTCCCTCCTCACCCCCCAGTGCCTCCCGCCCCAATACCCAGAGAGTCCTTTCTTGTGCATGCTTGACTCTCGTCTGGAGCCTCCTCTCCGATGACGTAGAAGGATCCAGTGGCATTTCCCTGAACCCTTTCCTATGTTCCCCTTAAGCATAGGAACGCTGCTATGGCTGCCAATCCCTTGCCGCCAAGGATATTGGTGCCTTTAGCAGATGCCAGACTTTGTGAGGTCAATAATGTGTTGGACATTGTGCAGGGCATGCAAAGTCCAATTATGATTGCTTCGGCCCAACTTGTGTGGAGTATCTTGCAAATCATTGCTCCTCCCATCCTTTTAGGAGAGATTTTGAAAAGTAAACAATTGATTTTCTCTAAAATCAATCTCGCAACACACA
This sequence comes from Typhlomys cinereus, assembly GCA_023101885.1. Taxonomy (NCBI): domain Eukaryota; kingdom Metazoa; phylum Chordata; class Mammalia; order Rodentia; family Platacanthomyidae; genus Typhlomys; species Typhlomys cinereus. Next base: position 1,234,636 of record JALPQD010000465.1, on the reverse strand, counting down.
CACACTCACGTGGTCTAGACACTCCCCACCAGAACCCAGGTCACCCTTTACTCCAAGGCACTTTCACCATCCAGCCTGAGCAGCGCCAAAGCTGCCCAGGGCTTGGGTGGACTACTGGTCATGTCCCAGGTCCCAGGTGAAGCCTGCTGATCATCCTTAGCCCCTTTCCCCTTCTGCCTATCGGGAGCACATGCTGGCTCACTCTCAGACCAAGTAAGGCATTCCCTGTCTATTATACCTGATTTAATTGATGTACTAACAGTCTAATAGTCTCATCTTGGAAATAACAATAACAACAAACAAACATACCCAATTCCAAGGCAACCACTAGTAATAACAGCCAGACAGCAGTTATTCCAACTAAATCAGTTCGGTCAAAAACACATAGAAACTGTAAGGACTCAAGAGACAAAACAACAATGCCCAAGTCAAAGTGTAGATCCATGAGAAACAAAACCCAAGAAAACAAACCTCCCACTGAAAGAATTAAACCCATAGTGACAGATTCCAACCAGAACAAATTTACAGAAAATAGCCAAGAAAGCCAGGCCCAAGATAATGACTTTCAAAGTATGATCATGACCATGACCAATATTATGAAAGAGGAAATCCAGGAGGAGTTAAATAAATGCATCAACCACTTTGAACACAACAGACACTTGGAGGAGTTGAGAAAAACAGCTCAAGAAACAAAAATAGGCATACAGCAGTTAAAAGAGTTTCAGGCAGAGTTTAAAATTGAACTAAAAGACAAGTTATCCTCAACACAGAACTGAAGAGAGAGTCTTATCAGCAGAACTAACAAGCAGAAAATAGAATTTCACATCTTGAAGACAGAAATGGAAGAATTAACCAGCTCAATGGAAGAGGTTGTTAAAGCCAAAAAGATACTTGAGAGGATTATTCAAAAGTCATGGGACATCCTTAAGAAGCCTAACATGCACATTCATGGAATAACAGAGCAAGAATCCCAAAATACCATACTTGAGGAATTTTTCAAAGTATCATAAATGAAAACTTCCCTAATATAAAGAATGAGAGCCCATCCAAATACAAGAGAAATTCTACACCACAAACAGATTTGACCAAAATTAAAACTTGGCATGGCAAATAATAATCAAAACACTCCACATTCCAGACAAAGAAAAGGTGCTAAGAGCTTCAAGGGAAATAAAAACAAGTTACTTTTAAAGGTAAACCTATTAAAATAATAAATGACTTCTCAATGGAAACAGTAAAAGCAAGAAGAGCTTGAGAGCTTGGATAGATGTACTTCAAGTACTAAATGAACAAAAATGTCAGCTCAGGCTGATGTACCTGGCAAAATTATCTGTCATGATTGAGGAAGAAAGAAAAGTTTTTCAGCACAAAGACAACTTGAAGGCTTACATGTCAACTAAACCAGGCCTTCAAAAAATGCTAGAAATAATACTCAAGCTTGAAGAAAACAACAAGAGTATCCAGGGGGACAGAAGGGAAGTATAATATCACCAAAACCTAAAAGCCAAACAATATACTTAAAAAAGCCACTAAATATAAAAAAATTCCGGAATTAAAAATAATTTCTCCATTATAACAGTAAATGTCAATGGTATTAACTCACCGATCAAAAGACACAGATTACAAACTTGGATTAAAAACCACAACCCGTCAATCTGCTGCCTTCATGAAACTCATCTCACTACAAAAGATAGGCACATCCTAAAAATAAAAGGCTGGTCCAAAATTCTACAAGCTAATGGAGTCAGGAAGCAGGCAGGGGTAGCCATTATGCTGTCATACAAAGTCGACTTCAAACCAAAAAAAATCATAAGAGATACAGATGGATACTACATTTTAGGTACAGGTACAATTTACCAGGAAGACTTAACAATACTGAACATATATGCACCTAATATGAGCCCCTCCATATTCATTAAGCAAATCCTACTGCATCTAAAGTGAGAAATCAACCACCAAATGACAATTCGTGGGGACTTCAACACTGCCCTCTAAACATGGGATAGATCAACAGGTTTAAAAGCTTAACAGAGACACTTTGGAACTTAACCAAACCCTTAAAGAAATGGACCTTACAGATCTCTATTGAATTTTTCAACCATGCACCAAAGAATACACAATTCTCTCAGCAGCAAATGGAATTTTCTCCAAAATAGATCACATATTGGGCCATAAAAAGAATCTACACATATACAGGAAAGTTGAAATTCTAGCCTGTACCCTATCAGACCACCATGGTCTAAAGCTTGACATCCACAACACAACAAACAACAGAAAATATACTAACTCCTGGAAACTTAACACTATGATGCTGAATGAGAATTGGATTCAGGAAGAAATTACAAAGGAAAGCCAAGATTTCCTGAAAGTGATGATAATGAAAATACAACTTACCAAAATCTTTGGGACACAATGAAAGCTGTCCTAGAGGTAAGTTCATAACTCTTAATGCCTACATCAAAAAAATGGAAACATCGCAATAAATAACTTTTTTTTTATTCAACTGTGTGCATGTGCGTGTGTATGTGTGTGCGCGCGTGCGCGTGTGTGTCTGTGTGTGTGTGTGTCTGTGTATGTGTAGAACCACTGACGAATTCGCGAACCACCATGGACGCCTCCACCTCCTTCTGCCCAGTGATTCACAGGCTCCGCCCTACCAGGGCCAGAAGCGCAGGCCGCCCCCGCTTCCGCCTGGCATCTATACGTGGGATCTGGGATCCGAACTCAGGACCTTCCGCCTGCAAGGCGGAGGCTTAACCCCTGAGCCACCTTTCCAGCCCCCGCAATAAATAACTTAACAGTGCAGCTTAAAGCTTTAGAGACACTAGAGCAATATCATCCCAAAATCAGTAAAAGAGAGGAGATTAGCAAAATAAGGGGAGAAACATCTGAAATTGAGATTAGGCAAATGATACAGAGAATCAAGCAATCAAAAAGCTTTTTTTTTTTTTAAATCAATGATTGATAAACCCCTAGCTAAATTAACCAAAAGCAAAAGAGAAAAAACACAAATTAACAAAATTAGAAATGAAAATGGAATTATCACTACTGATACCCAAGAAATTCAGAGTATTATAATATCATATATCAAAAACTTATACTCTGTGAAATTTGACACACAAAAGAAATGGATGAATTCCTAAGTAAGCATAACTTACCTCAATTGAATCAAGAAATTGTGAATTATTTAAATAGTCCTATAACATATGAGGAAATTGATGAAGTAATTTCAAATCTTCCTACCAAAAATGTCCTGGACCAGATGGATTCAGCACAAGGTTCTACCAGACATTTAAAGAGCCAATAACACCAATACTCCTTCAACTGTTCCATCAAATAGCAAAGGAAGGAACACAACCAGATTCTTTCTATGAAGCTAATATTGTCTTAATCCTGAAACCTAATAAAGACACATTTAAAAAAGAAAACTATAAGCCCATCTCTCTGATGAACACAGATGCAAGGATTCTCAATAAAGTCTTAGTAAATCGGATTCAAAAACATATCAAAAAGATCATTCACTGGGATCAAGTAAGTTTTATCTCAGGCACACAAGGTTTGTTCGACATATGCAAATCAATAAACATAATTCACCATATAAACCAGTCCAAAATTCAAGACCACATGATACTCTCGATAGATGAAGAAAAAGCTTTTGACAAGATCCAACAGCCCTTTATGATCAAAACCTTAGAGACAGTAGGAATGGAAGGAACCTTTATGAATATAATAAAAGCTGTATACAACAAACCCACAGCAAGGATTATACTCAATGCAGAAAAACTGGAAGCATTCCCACTTTGATCAGAAACTAGACAAAGCTGTCCACTCTCAGTACTTCTTTTCAATATTGTATTTGAAGTCTTAGCTGAGGCCATAAGACAAGAAAGGGAGATAAAAGGGATTCAAATCAGCAAGGAAGATGTCAAGTCATCTCTATTTGTAGATGACATGATCATATACCTGGGTGATCCTAAAAAGCCCACCAGGAAGTTCCTGGAACTAATACAGGAGTTCAGCAGGGTGGCAGGATACAAAATAAATGTACAAAAATCAGTGGTCTTCTATATGCCCAGAATGAAAGAAGTGAAAAATCTCTGAGAGAAACAATCCCATTTACTGTAGCCCCTAAAAAAATGAAATACCTTGGTATAAACCTAACCAAGGAAGTAAGAGACATTTACAATGAAAACTTTAAAACCCTAAAGAAAGAAATTGCAGAAGACACCAGAAGGTGGAAAATCTCCCATGTTCCTGGATTGGCAGAATCAATATCATAAAAATGACCATTCTATCTAAGGCAATATACAGATTCTATGCTATACCAATCAAAATCCTAAAGCAATTTTTTAAAAAGAGTTTGATCAAATAATCTCAAAATTCATATCGAGGAACAAAAGATCCAAGATAGCAAAAGCAATCCTGAGTAACAAAAACACTGCTGGAGGTATACTAAACCTTAGTCTATACTACAAATCCATAATTATAAAAACAGCCTGATACTGCTTCCAAAACAGACACATAGATCAATTGATAAGGGTTGAAATTACAGAGCTCATAGTCGGGATTAACCCATACATGAGCTCCCCCTGCCACATTGAGATGATCCTCACAGAAAAGGAACAGAGTGTTCCTAAGTCAGAAGAGTAGGTTGCACAGAAGAAAAAAAATATTCCAGAAGAAACTGCAGAAACAAAAATTTATGACCCGGGAATAAATTCAACATAAAATAAAGGCAAAATGAAGTAAAAAAAAAAAGAGAGAGAGAAACAATTATATTGAGTGAAGTATCCCAGACACAGAAAACTAAGCACCGTATGTACTCCTAATAGTTGGATCCTTGTACGAAACCCACTTAGTGACACACTCAGAGATAAATCTCTGTAATACCTAAAATAATTGCAAAGATTATAAGCAGGAGGGAAGGGAACGGAGGGCCCCACAGAAACAAGGAGAGAGGGGATCATGCTACAGCAGAGAAAAATAGGTCACCATCAAGGACTGCAAGTAAGTAATGAGACATGTGATTGGGCTCACACACTCTCCTTACTGGTCATTTGTGTCTCATGGGGTATGATCTCACCAGAAAGGGAAGGCATGGAGTCTGGCAGATAGAAGGTAACCATCCTGCAAATGGGAGACTGATCCCCCCACACAGAGGTCTCCTACTCTTATTCCATCTACCTTTATATCTATTGTTATAATAGAATTCTATTTTAACAGCATTTTACCTCTGGCCAGGGGATGATATCCAATACCCATCAGGATGAAGCCATGCACAGTGCAGGAGCAGCAAAACAGAAAAAATTCAACACACCATAATTTGCAAAGTGAGAGACTCTACATCAACCACCTGGAACCAGGCCAGCCTAATCTCTTCCCATCCTAAGAAATTTCCCATCCTCAGGGAAATTTGCAGAAGAGGGATCGGTAAGACTGTAAGAGTCTAAGGATGGGGAGAAGCAATAATATACAAGATACTCCATACAAGTTAGGGCCGAAGTAATCATAATAGGACTTTGCATGACCTGTGCAATTACCAACATCTCATTGATCCCCCAAAGTCTAGCATGGATCTCAGCCACTAGGATTCTTAGAGGCAAGGGATTAACTTAACAGTGTGGCTGGGATGTCAAAGGTGAAGCTTTATGTCACAGTGATGTTTTGATGGCACGGTATGGTTGTGATGTCATAATGAGGTTATGATGTCAGTGGAGTGAGTTTATGACATCACAGTGAGAATGTGATTTCAGGGGTTAGGCTGTGATATAAGAATGAGGCTGATGTGAGTGATGAGACAGTCAGGCTTGCATGCCACTGGTGAGGCTGTGATGCCACCATGAGCCTTTGACATCACTGTGTGGCTGTGATGTCACTGTGAGCCCATGATGTCACAGGGAGTTGGTGATGTCATGCTGAAGGCTGTGAGATCACAAAGAGACTGTGATGTCAGAGCAAGGCTGATGTCACAGTGAGGTTATGATGTCAGTGGTTATGCTGTAATGTCACATTGAGGCTGTGATGATGTCACAGTGAAGCTATGTCGGTGGTGTGTATGTCAACAGAAGGGTATGATGTTAGTGGCAAGGCTGATGTCACAGTGAGTTTGTGATGTCACAGTGCAGCTGTGATGTCACTTCTAGGTTGCAATGCCACAGTGAGGGTGTGAGGACACAGTGTGGCTATGATGTCACAGTGAGGCTCTGAGGACACAGTGATGTGATGTCACTGGAGAGGTTTTGATAGCACAGTGAGTCTGTGTTAGTGTTGAGATGGATGCCACAGTGAGGCTGTGATATCACTGTGAAACTTTCAAGTCACTATGAGTCTGTGACACCACTGAGTCACTGTGATGTCACTGTGGAAGATGTGATATCAGTGGCAAGGCTGATTTCACCATGAGGCTATGATATAACTGGTGAGTCTATTATGTAACAGGTTATATTTTTGAGGTCACAGTGAGTCTGTGAGGTCATTCTGAAGCTGAGATATCTGTGGGAAGATTGATGTCAAAATGAGGCAGTGATGTTACATGTGAGGCTGTGGTGTCACTGAGGCTATAATGTCACAGTGCAGCTATGATATCAGAAGTGAATCTTTATGTCACAGTGATGCTTTGATGGCATGGTATGGTTGTGATGTCACAATGATGCTGTGATGTCAATGTGAGGTTTTGATGTCACAGTGAAGTTGTGAAGACAATAGGACACTGTGATGCCACAAGGAGGCTGCCATGTTTCAGTGAAACTGGGAGTCACTGTTGAGGCTCTGGTGCCATACTGAGGCTAGGTAGAATGTCAGTTATGAGGGTGTCATGTCACATTGAGGCTATGATTTCAAAGGTGAGCCTGTGATGTCATAGTGAGGCTGTGATGAAACAGGAGGCTATAACGTCAGAGACGATGCTGCGATGTCACAGTTGGGCAATGATTTCAAAGGTGATCCTGTGATGTCATAGTGAGGCTGTCATGTCACAGTAAGACTATAAACTCAGAAGTGAGGTGGTGATGTCACAGTGAGGCTGTGTTGTCACCAGTGATGCTGTGATATCACTGAGATGTCAGTGGAGCAAGACAATGACATAACAGTGATTGTGTGATTTCAATGGCTAGGCTGTGATATTGGAATGAGGCTAATATGAGTTTTGAGGGTAAGATGGCACAGTGAGTCTGTCTTGTCACTGGTGAGGCTGAGATGCCACCATGAGGCTTTGATGTTACCTGGTATCTGTGGTGTCACCTTGGGCCCGTGATGTCACAGGGAGTTGGTGATGTCACGGTTGAGGCTGTGAGGTCACAGTGGACTGTGATGTGAGTGGCAAGGCTAAAGTCACAGTGAGGTTATGATGTTAGTGGTGATGTTGAGATGTCACTTTGAGGCTGTGATGTCACAGGGAGACTATGTCAGAGTTGTGTATGTGATGTCACCATGAAGCTATTATGTCAGTGTTAAGGCAGATGTCAGTGTGAGTTAGTGATGTCTCAGTGAAGCTCTGATGTCAGAGTGATGCTGTGATGTCACTGGAGAGGTTTGGATGACATGTTGAGGCTGTGATGTCAGTTGTGAGGCTGATGTCACAATGAGGCTGTGATGTTACTGGTGAGGCTATGATGTCCGTGATGAATCTATTATGTGACAGTGACACTGATGAGGCTCTAATGTCAAGGGCTGTGTTGTCACTGGTGTGGTAGTGATGTCAGTGTTCTAACTAATGTCAGCGGTGACACTGATATCAGAAATGAGGCTATGCTATCACTAGTGAGGCTGTGATTTCACAGTAAGGGTGTGATGTCAGTGATAAGACTGATGCCACAATGAGGGTATAATGGAACATGTGAACCTGTGGTGTCAGTGGGCAGGCTGTAAGTTCACTATGAGGCTGTGATGTCACTGTGAGGCTTTGATATCACCGTGTGTCTGTGGTGTCACCAGGAGCCTGTGATGGCACAGGGAGTTGGTGATATCACGGTGGAGGCTGAGAGTTTACAGTGAGACTGTGATGTCAGTAGCAAGGCTTATTTAACAGTGAGGCTATGATGTCAGTGATGATGCTGTGCTGTCACATTGACTATGATTTTACAGTGAGGCTATGTAAGAGTTGTGTATGTGATGTCACCAAGAGGCTATTATGTCAGTGGCAAGGCTGATGTCACAAAGAGTTTGTGATGTCACAGTGAGGTTGTGATGTCACACTGAGTCTACTGTGATGTCATAGTGAGGATGTGATTTCAGTGTTTAGCCTGTGATATCAGAAAGAGGTTGATGTGAATGATGTGGAGATGATATCACAGTGAGCCTGACATCTCACTGGTGAGGCTGTGATGCCACCATGAGGCTTTGATGTCACCTTGTATTTGTGGTGTCACCATGAGCCTGTGATGTCACAGGGATTAGGTGATGTCACAGTGGAGGCTGTGAGGTCACAGTGAGACTGTGATGTCAGTGGTAAGGCTGATGTCACAGTAAAGTTATGATGACAGTGTTGATGCTGTGATGTCACATTAAGGCTGTGATGTCATTGTGAAGGTTGTATGTCACTATGGGCTGTCATGTCACTGTGAAGTCATATCACTCTGGAAGTGGTAATGTCACAGTGAGGCTGTGATGTCAGTGGCAAGACTTATGTTAAAATAAGGCTATGATGTAACAGGCGAGCCTGTGGTGACAGTGGGCAGGCTGTGAGGTCACTTTGATGCTGTGATACTGCAGTGAAGCTCTGATATCAAGGCTGATTCTGTGTGATGTCAAGGGTGATGCTTGGATTTCACAGTGAATTTAGGATGTCAGGGGTGAGGCCGTTCAGTCACAATGAGGCTCTGATGTCAAAGGAGAGACTGTGATGTCACTGTGAAACTGTGCTCTTACTGCTAGGTTGTAACATCCCAGTTTGGCTGAGATTTCAGTGGTTAGTCTGTGATGTCAGAAGTGAGGCTGATGTCAGTGATGTGGCTGAGGTATCACAATGAGGCTGGGAGGTTAGTGGTGAGGCTGTGATGCCACATTGAGGCTGTGGTGTCACTGTTGAGGCTGGCATGTGACTGTGAGCCTGAAATGTCAGTGATGAGGCTATGGTGTAATAGCAAGGCTAAGGAGAACATCATTGGTGTTATTGATGCTATGATGTGGCTGAGATGTCACAGTGAAGCTGAGATGTTACTGCTGTGAACTGCACAGAAAAATAAGGGAATAAATGCTCATTTCTCCAAAACCAGAAGAGTTGCAACTTCCAAACTTCTGCAGGATTCTTGTCCCTAAGAAAGAAGATCACCTGGAACATTGCACTTCGTGACAGGAGCAAACATAATGGACAGGAGGCTACCTTTAACAGATGTGATTCTCTCTCAAACAGAAAGTGTTACAACATCCAAATTACTGCAGGATTACTTGGTCATAAGTAACATTTTGAGTGAGAGTCTGCCTCACTTGGGTCAATATATTAAAAAATCCTTGCATGAGTGAACATAATGCACAGAAACCTAAGGGAAACAAATGAGATATTCTGCTGAACAGAAAGTGTGACAACCTTGTTCCTAAGAAGTGCACCTGGCACATTTTCAAGGAGAGTCTGCCTCCCTTGATTCAAAGTCCTTAAATATTGTGGCAGTTGTAATCATACTGCACAGAAAAATAAGGGACACAAATGCTCACTTCTGATTTAGAAGAGTTACCCCTTCCAAACTTCTGGAGAATACTTGTCCCAAGGAAGAGCACCTGGAACATTTCAATGAAAGCCTGTTTCACTATCTTCACAATCTTTGAAGACCATGGCAGGAACCATATGAGGGGACAGAAACTGAGGGAACAAATGTGATTTTCTCCTGAACAGAAGGAGTTACAACCTCCAAACTTCTACAGCCTACCTGTGGCTAAGAAGTGCACCAGGAACATTTCGAATGAGAGTCTCTCTCACTAAGTTCAAAATCTTGAAGATGCTGGCAGGAGTGAACATAATGCACAGACAACTAAGGGAAACAAATGCGATATTCTACTGAACAGAAAGTGTGAAAACCTCCAAACTTCTACAGGACACTTGTCCCTGGGAAGGTCACCAAGGAACACTTTGAATGTCCATCTGCTTTTCTTGGTTCAAAATGTTTGAAGATCATGGCCTGAGCGAACAGAGTGGACAGAAACCAAGGGAAAAAAAGCGATTTTGCTACTGACAGAAGGAGTTACAACCTGCAAACTGCTGCAGGACACTTGTTCCTAACAAGTGCACCTGGAAGATTCCAAAAGAGAGTCTGCCTCAGTTGGAGGAAAATCTTTGAAGAGAATAGCGAGACAAACCACAGTAGACAGAAACCTAAGTTAAAGACATATGGTTTTCTCCTGACAGATAAAAAGACACATAATATATTACTAGTTTAATAAAGTTCATTGAATCTTCATAAGTAAAAAGGGATTTTGAATAGAAATAATAAGAACACAACCAGTAGGTTCTGTTTTCATGTACAATAGATGTTTAGCATACATTAATGTGTACCATAAATGTGACCATGAGTTCACTTTAATGCTATGTTCCATTAAGAAACTAGCTGTACACAGTGTCTCCCTGTCTTCTAAACACACACACCACCACATTTCCAAATATTGCATATGGGAAGATGGGTAATATGGTCAAAACATGTTTTTCAAAATTCTGTTATAGGATTATTATATTTTACATTTTGTTTTAGTGTGTGTGTGTGTGTGTCTGTGGGTGCCTGCATGTGTGTGTGTGTGTCTGTGTGTGTGTGTCTGTGTGTGTGTGTTTGTATGTCTGTGTGAAAGGGGGAGAGAGAGAAAGAGACAGAGAGGGAGAGAGAGAGAAGAAACTGTGTGTTCCTATGGAGTAACGCAGGGTGAATTCGGGGATCATTCTGGATTGCTTCTGCCTCTTTTTTGCTTTGCTGTAGGATTTCCCATGCTCTGCCCACCAGGACAGGAAATGGTGGCTTCCACCGTTTCCACTTGGTGTTTTTACATGGGACCTGAACTCAAGACCCTCTGCTTGTGAGATAGGCTCTTAACCCCTGAGCCATCTCTCTAGCCCAGAACTGACTTTCTTACCTGAAAGAGAATCTGACTAGCATAGAAACACAACACAGATGGTTTTCTACCTCTACTTTTTCAAAGTTATGGTGTTGTGAAAGTGACATACATACAGGATAAACCTATATTGAATTTTGAATCTGCACCCTTTCCTGCACTAGAATGGTGTAGCCAGATTCTCTTTAGTAAAGCTGGGTGGCACAACAGTGAGCCACATTTCCCAATCAGTCACACAAAATCATGAACAGAACCAACTCTACAACTTAGAGATATTCACTAAATTTGGCCTTAGGCTTTTGTACTTAATTCAACCTCTTAATGTGTGTCAAGAAGCATTTGTATTCAAAGCTTGCCAAATTCACACTTAATCATGCTTGGGTTTTCCTGATACTTCAAAATCACAGAAATCTCCTCTCTGGGGCAGAAAGCTGAATATACCTTTCTTTCTCTCTTAAATCACTTGACTCAGTGATATTTCACAGCAGCAGAGTAGTAACCTGTACAGTCAACCCCACTTGATGCAGGGTGCCAAGCAATGTATTGATATAAAAGAACACTTCTGAAAGGCTGTTATAAGGAATGTTGTTTTGCTTTTAATTTGGTACCACAGTAGGAATGTGCTTGCTATGCAAGTAGGAGAACTAGAGTTTGGGTTTCAGAACTATGCAAATGCAGGGTAGACAGAGTCAGCCTATAATTCCAGCTTTAGAAGGAAGAGATGGGATCTCCAGAGTAAGCTGATTAGTTATTCAGCCTGAAGGAATAAGATGGAAAAAGCATCAAAGATGAATCCTGACAGCTTCAGGCTGCACATGTATGCATAATCATGTGCATGCATGCTTGCAAGCATGCAAATACACACATACAATTATTCACATGAAAACACATTCACATATGTGGCACATCACACACACAGATGAAAAAGTGAAAACAAAAGAAAGAACAGCCAAACAATAACAACAAAATCCTATACAAAGTCCAGGCATGGTTGATTGATGCCTGCAATCTCAGTAGTCAAGAGATTGAGGCAGGAGCCAGTGAGATGACTCAGCAGGTAAAGCACTTGTGTAAACCCGGGTTCCATTCCAAAACGGCTCTTTGATAGCCATAAAATGTGCTTTGTGACTCATGTGATCACCTGCACACATACACAATGATCATTTTTTAAGTGCTGGGGAAATGGCTCAATGTTTAAACAGCTGGAGCTCAGATCCCCAGATATGATGGGAAATGCCTGTTACTCCTTAAAACCAGTGGTCTGACAAACTCTGTGTTTGCTGAGACCCAATCTCAAGAAGAATAAGGCCAAAGAATGACAGGAGATGATTCTTTATATCAACCTCACATTGCGTGGGAGTGCACACAAATGCACAGACACCTACATACATACCTTTGTTCACACACAAGTAAATAAAAACATATATATGTGCTCCACATACATGCAGGAAAATGAGGGGAGAAACTAGAAAGGAAGGAAGGGAGAATGAAGGGAAGGAAGTAAGGAGAGAGGGAGGGAGGAAGAAAGGTAAGAAAGGAAGAAGGAAAAAAAAGGCTGAGGCTGAAGGATGTGGCAAGGAAAACACAAAAGGGGAAACAGGACACTGTCAGTCTGTGAAGTGCTTGCAGCACTTGTAACACTAGCATTGGAGAGGTGAAGACAAGGAAGATTCCCTAACCAGGAAGTTAGCTCAGTCAGTAAGCTCCAGGTTCAAAACCAAGCTTGAGAGCAACAAAGATAACATTTGATACTAACCTCTGGCCTCCATACACTGCATTCCAACATGTACATACAACACACACAGATATCCACTTGCACAAACACATTCAACAAGCACACGCATGAAAAGGTAACCGGTTCATATGCAGATGAGAAATACCTAAGAAGGACACAAAGCAAACTGAAAGGCCTTGTCATACATGGCAGCTGGTGAGGATGTAATGAAACTGGAGCCTTCGTAGGTTGTTAGTAAAATCTAAAATGGCAAAGATGCTTTGGAAAATTTTCATGTAATATGAAACATTTGCCAAGCAAGGCATAAAGGACAACACATTGTGGGGTGCTGTGTTGAGTCCCAGTTCCTCAGAAGCTGAGAGAACATTGCTTGAGATCAGCCTGGATAACACAGCAACATCCATCTCAAAAGATCCTAAGCAAAACCAACCACACAGAATTCCGTTTATCTGACATGTCTGGAACAAGAAATCTACAGACATCTTCAAGTGTGTTTTCAGGACTGAGAGTAGAGAAAGAGATGAGATTGTTAAAGAGCTGGATTTCTTTTTAAGGTGAGAAAATGTATTATTAATGGTGGTGATCTATCAACTGTTTTTTTGCATATGTGTATGTGTATCATAGAGCACATCAATGTGTGTGCCTGTGAAAGCCTGAGAGTGACTTTGGGAATCATCTTGGGCTGCTCTGACTCCTTATTCCTTTGCTATGCAGTTTCCCAGGCTCCATTTTCTGCAACCAAAAGCAGGCAGCTGTCATCTTCACCTGACATTTTTATGTGGGATCTGAGGAACTGAACTTAGGTAACTTGTGATAACTGACTGTGGGCAAAGGGATTGAGTACTACACAGGCCCTGCTGAAGAGGAGCCTTGGAGACTTTCAGAGTGAGGAACATGAAGCAGTTGCTCAGGAAACAGACCACAGAGGACTTCAGGAAACAGGACCATCTCTGCCAAGTCCCCTCTGAGGGGCCAAGTTGGGATAAAGAAGCTGCGTCATCAGAATAGAACAAGACTTACTCTAGCTGCATCAACACTAACAAACATGTGCAAAAACTCAGATCCACTAACAGAGATGAAGGGGACATTGGCTTCTCCTGCTGTGGCCTTTGCTAGTGGTGTTTTCCCAGTACCTGGAAGACTGGTGAGAATGGCACTCTTCAGATACCTCCCCCCGAAAAAAGGATGGATTTTCATTAGAATTTTGGAAAATGAACTGTACATCCACAATAATTCTGAAGTGTAATTCCACTTTGTTTATGTTCATCTTATTTGTTTTATTGCTAAAAAATGACTCTTTCCTAAGCATGTGAATTGTGGCAGGATATTCTTATCGTAATAGGAAGAATAGTATTACTATAGACAATTTTGTTTCAAAACACTCAGCAAGAATATGAGGTAAAACAGTAAATGCTTAAAAGATTGTTAGTGTTGGGCTGTGGGTATAGTTCAGTGGCAGAGCACCTGGCTAACATGTATGAAACACTGGATTCCATCTCTGAACACAAGGCATTAAGAAAAGATTGCTTAGAAATGTTGATTTTGAAGATTTCAGTCCAATGTTATATAAAAACAGACTTCATTTTGGATCTAATGAACTATTATTTAAATAAAAAGATACATAATATACTACCAGTTTATAAAATGTATTCAATCTTCATAAGTAAAAATGGTTTTTGAATACAAATAACAAAAACACATGTTTTTATTGTTTTCATGTGTAATCAAAGTTTAACATACATGAATGTGAACTTCAAAATGTAACCACTAGTTCACTTTAATGCTATGTTCCATTAAGTCCCTGCCTTCTGTGGAAGAAGTAGGGTGATCTGGTGAGGGGTGGAGGGAGGGACCAGGGTGCCTATTAAGTGTGTATGAGCAGAAAAAAATAAATAATTTATTGGGAAAAAAATTAAGGCAGAGTTAAGAGGCATGAAAATCTCCACCAGACCTCAACCAAGTGCTGCCCTTCTACAGTGAGAAACTAAGGGAGGTACTGCTCAAAGGGATGGCTAATAGCCCCACTTTGTTTCACAAATTTGTACTTTTGGTCCTTACAAAATTTATATGGTGTTCTTCAACTGGTGCTTCCCCATACAGGACTCATTACAACTCTGAAAAAGATTCAAAGTGTGTGTCCAACATAATACTAAATATATATATATATATATATATATATATATATATATATATATATATATATATATAATAAAAGAAAATTATTTCTCCTAATATAAATCCACCTAATGCTCAAATTAATAATGAGAGAACTACAACCTAAATTTGATATTTTAAAAGGGACTCAATTACAAATACATCTAAAAACAAACACAATGTAGACAGAAGTAGACGTTTTCTAACTTAGATGACAGTAACCGTGTACTTTAAATTCTAGAAGATATTAAAATAAGAAAAATAACTTAAATTCTAGAAGGCATTGAATAAGAAACATAATCTTTAAACATATATATATATATATTATGTTACATTTAATTTGGAAACAAAAATTTGGTACCTTTTGTCTTCAGTTAGCATTTGAGCCCTGATACTTAATATTAGTTCCACATGAGGAGTTGAGTATTAATAATAATATTAATTATAATCAATATTAAATTATAATTAACAATCAAATGTTATTAATATAACTAATAATATCAATGTTTTAAAATTATAATTAATGATATTTAATTAGTTGTTAAGAAATACAGCTAATTAACTTTTATTGTTTCATGATATAAATGATACAAATACTGTTCTCGTTCCCTAATGTAATCATACTGAGTTTCCAAAATTATATTGTGATTTACTGATTTTTAATTTTTAAAAAAATCTTAAAGAAGATAAACTAAATAAACAATTCATTTTAACTATATTTATTTTACATTCCAAACTGACTTTAAATTACCTGTATAGACACCTAGCTGGCCTTCTCCTGCCTTTCATTCCTAAATATTAAAATTATAGGTGAACATCACCATGCCCAATGATATTTTATTATGGTTTTTGTTATAATGTAATTCATTTTCATATGCAGTTGCTGGGGTCAACTTAAAAATTAATAGATCATAACTTGTCAAAAGTTTTTACTGAACACAGTTATACTAAATTTAAGCAATATACATCATGCATTTGGTTGTCACGTTTTCCAGGACCTGTTAATATTTTTCCCAATTCAAGGTATACTGTGTCTGCTGTTCCACAATTGGAATCTACATGGATTGTTCATAAATAGTTTGTATTTTATTCCTACAGATATTAAAGACAGATATGGACCAAAAAAAAGTCCCTGTCTTCTAAATAAACACACCACCACATTTCCAAAAAATATTGCATGTGGGAAGGTGGGTAATATGGTCAAAACATGTTTTTCAAAACTCTGTAATAGGATTATTATTTTTTTACATTTTATTTTAGTGTGTGTGCATGTGTGTGTGTGAGAGAGAGAGAGAGAAAAGAAAGAGAGAAAGGGAAGAACTGTGTGTCCCTATGGAGTACCCCAGGGTAGGGTGAATTCAGGGATCATCCCGGATTGCTTCAACCTCCTTTTTGCTTTGCTCTGGGATTTCCCAGGTTCCGCCCAACAGTGCTAGAAATGCAGGTCCCTGCCCATTTCTACCAGGCATTTTTGTGGGACCTGGAATCCCAACTCAAGACCTTCTGCTTTCAAGGCTTAATCTTGAGTCATCTCTCCAGACCATGTGATTGTTTTTAAACTTGCTTATTTTCTTTTTTGATTTGAATAGACATTAAATAACAGCAAATATGAACATGATTTTTTTCATCCTATGAACAAGACATGGAAATCAAGGAAATGGTTCCCTTTACAAAGCACTTCCTTAAAGTAAAACTTATTAATGAGTTATTTTATTCATTGGTAACAACTTATCTAAGCCAGGTTTTGTGGTGCATTTGCAATCCTACCTACCTGGAAGGCTCAGGCAGGAGGGTCATGGTCTCCTGGGCTAGAGAAAGCTCAAGGCAAGTCTAGGTAACTTGGTGAGATCATGTCTCAAAATCAAAAAGTACAAGCTTTTCAACCCCATACCGCTGTGCCGGTTTGGTCGGTTGTGAGCCCAGGTTCGAGCCTGCAATAAACCCCTCATGCGAATTGCATCGGTATTGGCTTCTTGCTGATTTTTGGGACCCTAGAATCTGGCCACAACATTAGTGGGGGTTCGACTGAGATCCCAGAGATCCAAGGACCCCCAAACCGGAGGGCACCCAGTTGACTAGTGAGTGTCTGTCTATCTGTCTGTCTGTCTGGTGTGTTTGCAGCGCTTGGGAAGGTCAATATCTGGCTCAAGTGGACACCTGGGAGTGCTGTTGGCCGGGGGAAAGTTGGGAGACGTCCCCTTTCCCCATTTGGAGAGGACAAGAGTCCTCATTTGGTTGTACGGACACTTGGTTGATGGCAGAGCGGAATGCCTTTGCTTTGTTTTAGTGTTTGTCTCCGAAGGGAACGTTATGTGGCTGTTTGTCTGTGTCTTATTGTTTGTTGGTGTTGGAATCTTGACTGTTTTACTGACGGACAGTATGGGACAGAACCAGAGTACCCCACTTAGTCTACCCCTCGACCATTTCAAGCAAGTGAAAGCGAGAGAACGGAATTTAGGAGTTGATCTTAAGAAGGGAAAGTTACAGGCTTGCTGCAGGTCCGAATGGCCCTCCTTTAAGGTAGGATGGCCGCAGGAAGGAACCTTGAACCTATCGGTTCTCTTACAGGTTAAAGAGGCCGTATTCCGGCCTGGGAGCCAGGGTCGTCTGGACCACATTCCTTACGTTCTGATCTGGCAGGATCTCATTGAGAACCCCCCTAATTGGTTAAGCTCTTTCTTTCCTTCACAAGAGATAGCGTCCCCTAAGGGTTTGGCGTTCCAACAGACCACCGATGACAAGAAGGATCCCCGGGGCTCACGGCCACCCGCCGGGTGGGCGCCAGCAGCGGCGACTGAGCAGCCGCAGCCGGCCTGCCAGGGACAACCGGGGGCGGCTCTCCAGCGCATCCGTGGGGAGGCTTGGCCAAGGCTCAGGGCCCTCTGCGAGTCTGGACCGCCACCTGCCCCGCATCCGTATCGGTGACCTGGTCTATGTGCGAAGGTACCAGAAGGAGACTCTCACGCCTCGCTAGAAGGGATCCCACATTGTGATCCTGACCACGCCCACCGCTCTCAAAGTGGCTGGCGTCCCTCCATGGGTCCATTCCACTCACGTCAGGCCTGCAGATCCCATCCCCGCGAGAGAGGACTATGTCCCAGGATGCAAGAGTCTACAGGACAAGGACAACCGCTTAAGGCTAAGACTGCAGCCCAAGAGAAAATCCCAGGTGTTACGGGAAACCCCAGGTGTTGTGGGTAATACAAGGTACAATTCAAACTGCTCACGGAAAGGGGGGAGGAACCAATCCCTGCACCCCGAAACTGTTGGCTGTCAGCCAATCATGTAACTACTAAGTTGGAAGCCCCCTCCCCTTGCCAGTAAGCTATAAAAACTTTGCTCAGACAAAGGGCTACGCTTTTCAACCTGATACCGCTGTGCTGGTGATGGTCGGTTGTGAGCCCAGGTTCCAGCCTGCAATAGAAGCCCTCAAACGAATTGCATCGGTATTGGCTCCTTGCTGATTTTTGGGACCCTAGAATCTGGCCACAGCAGGCAAGAGATCCATTAGGTGGCTGGCAGGGTCAGGGGTTTTTATAGGGTTAAGCAAGCCAGGAAAAACTGACTTTTCCTTATTGGTCAGCTCCAGCTCCTGAAAGCGGAATGGGGCTTTTGGTTCCTGCATCTGATTGGTCTGTTCGTCTCTGGGGGCCCAGCTCAGTGGACCTTGAGACCCATCTCTTAGTGGAGCTGTTTCTTTCGAGGAACTTAATTTATCTGCTTTTGAGGAACTCATCTCCAGATCCTCTCATAAATAGAGGGTTGGGGAAGTTGGTGACCTTATCTCTGTGGAGGATTAGAGTTGGTTCACTGAAGACTGGCAGGTTGTGTTCCTTCGGGATAATCCCAGAAGTGGGGGTTGACCTTCAAAGACCTTTCCAGTTGGGCTACTCAGTTCTAAATTCCAATAGAAATTATTATCTGTGCTTAGATGGTACGGAGCTCCCCACATGGTTAAGTGCTCGGAAAAGGCAAGGAATATGAGGAAAAACATGCTTAGACTTTGGAAGTTTAGATAGAAGCACTGAAGAGAAAGAGAAGTTTCGCTCATGTGACTTTAAAGCTCGAAGTGCTTAACAAGTAAGGTATGCTTGCTCCAGACCCTGGCGGTCTGAGCTTGATCTACAGACGTCCACGTGGTGGAAGATGAAGACTCGCTTCCATTCATGGTGTGCGTGTACATGTGCCTTCTCTTCTGTTCCTTTTCTTTGTTTAAATGAATGAATAAAATATTTTAAAATAAGCAAAAAAAAAATCAAAAGTACAAACATGGTTGGAGGTAATGCTCAGTGATTGCACACTTGACTAGCATTTGCAAAGCCCTGAGTTCAATGTTCAATACCTTCAAAGGAAAAGAAATGAAATTCATCAAGCATAGGTACAGAGCTCAACATGGTACAGGCCCTCAGCACTAGCACTTCAGCCAAAGATAAGTGTGGGAAGTACAGGAAGTAACCACTATAACCTGCTTCCTGTCTCACCACACACTCTGCTCCTCTGTGGAAGGACTCCAAGTCACCACAGTATGACATGCTGCAAGGAGTTAAGGTCACTAAATGAGGGACCATCTAAATTATACAGGAGTGAAGACAAAGACCTATCAAGGAAGGCTTCAATGAGGAAAAAAAAAAAAGAAACCTTTGAAGGAAAACAAAAATTCATTCAAGAAAATGTAGCAAACAGACAACAAAGACTGTGTTAGGAGAAACCAAGTTAAGAGCAAAGACAGAAACAGCTACTTTGTAAGTAATCAGGTAATAAAGTTAACAGCTTCCAAAACCAAGAAATACCTCAGGCAGTTTGAATTTACTACCTGAAAGCATTAGGGATTTTTGCTTCTAGGTCTTGGATTTTTCAAGAAATGAATGCATTCCATTATTTCCAGCTTGGGCTCCTCACGGCCAGCCACATCTTTGAACTTCATGTCTATCTCATCCTTCAAGACCTTGGCAATGGTTTCCCCAACTCTGAAGAGTCCGCCCATCCCCCGGCCAGCTTGCCTGATGCCAGCAGGCCCTCTTCTTATGTTGTAGAGAACAAAAGTGATTATGAGCACCATGGGCAACATGCTCAGGAGAAATGATACACATCATTACAGCCTTTAACAATGATTGGTGGCACATTTCTTATTTTCTAACTACTTCAGATATAAGGGAAACATTTAAAATCTTGGAATATTATTATCTCTAAAGTAAAACCACATAATGAGAGAAGCCTGTTCTTGACATGTACACTCTCCTTGATATCCTCTTCCTCTTTCAGTATGCACGGTGTGGTGCTATGCACTGTCACTACATCTGGAATTCATTTTTTTTTTTTTTTTAGTTTTTTTTAATTAAAAATTTAATTATACATTTTAAAATTTTTTACCAGTTCCCTCCTTCCCCCCTCCTCCCCCCGAACCCCCTCCTCCCCCTCCCTTTCCCCCAGTGTCTCACCCCCAATTCCCAGAGAGTCCTTTATTGTGTACGCCTAACTCTCCACTGGGTCCTCCTCTCCGATGACATATAAGGACCCAGTGGCATTTCCATAAGCCCTTTCTCTTGTTCCCCTTAAGCATAAGATCACTACTATGGCTGTCAATCCCTTGCCTCCAGGGGTCTCGGTGCCCTTAACAGATGCTAGACTTTATGAGGGCAACAGTGCGCTGGACATTGCGCAGGGCATGCAAAGTCCCATTATGATTGCTTTGGCCCCAACTATTGTTGAGAATCTTGCAAATCATTACTCCTCCCATCCTTTTGCTCTTACAATCTTACCGCCCCCTCTTCCGCAGCTCCAGGATGGGGAGAGATTAGGCTGGCCTAGTTCTATGTGATTGATATAGAGTCTCTGAAGTTCTGGATTGTGGGATTCATTTCTTTCACATTAACTCACTATCTTGCTGCTAGTCTAAGCAGAAATTCCAGTCCTCTTATTGGGAAGCTTTAACCTAAGGAAATGTTTTCCAAATATGACATCCTTGGCAGCTAATTGTAAAGTAACACACACTGTTTATGATCTCTCTGTCCTGAAGTTACATGTGCCAGCTCTTTTTCAATGGACTCCAACCAAGGCTCTCTTCCAGCAGAAACCCTTCAACGTGATACATGCACGGATGACTGTGAATCAAATCTAGCTTCAGTTTGCCTACTACTTTTATTTAAGTAATGACAGTTATGGATTTGATAAGTTTTTCCTTATTAGAACAGCAAAAAATCATTTTTAAAAACCCTTTCATTTATGGACAAAGTGACAAGTAAGGTTATAGTAAGCCATAAAACTTTTCAAAATGTGTGTGTGTGTCTGTGTGTGTCTGTGTATGTATCAGAGGGTACTGAGTATCCCTGTGCAGGACCAAGGGTGATTTGGGGAATCATCCTGGGTTGCTTCTAGCCCCTTCTTACTTTGCTGTAGGATTTCCCATGCTCTGCCCACCAAGGCAGGAAATGGTGGCTTCCACTGTTTCCACCAGACGTTTTTACATGGGACCTGAACTCAAGACCCTCTGCTTGCGAGATAGGCTCTTAAACCCTGAGCCATCTCTCCAGCCCACAACTGACTTTGTTAACTGAAAAAGGAGCCAACTAGCACAGAAACACAGCACAGATGGTCCTCTACCTCTGCTTTTTCAAAGTTATGGTGGTGAGAAAGTGACATGCACTCAGTATAAACTGTACTTTAATTTTGAATCTGCAACTTTTCCTGAGCTGGCATGGTGTAAACTGATTCCCTCTAGTAATGTTGAGTGGCACAACAGTGAGCCACATTTCCCAATCAGTCACACAAAATCCTGAAGAGAACGAACTCTACAACTTAGACATAGTTACTACATTTTGGCCTTAGGCTTTTGAACTTAATTCAACCTCTTAATGTGAGACAAGAAGCATTTGTATTCAAAGCTTGCCAAATTCACACTTAGTCATGCTTGGGTTTTCCTGATACTTCAAAATCACAGAAAACTTTAAGAATGGGACAATAAGTCAACAATCATCTCATCAATTTTTTTCTTGCTCAGCACATGTTTGGTTTGAAACATGAGTTCCCCACCCCCCAAAGACTTACATGCTTAAATCTTTAGTTATTTGAGAAGGTCATGACACCTTGAAGAGGTGGAGAATGGAGGTCACAGAGGGTGAGCTTTCAGGGTGGTCAGCACTACCTTACTTACTGGAGTGGTCTGCTTTTGCAGTTCGTATTTTGCTACTCTCAGCCTTCAAGAGGGAAGTGAAATAACCTGTCTCCCACTTCTGCCATCTGCCATGCTTTTCCTGCCATAATGCATCATATCTCCTCTCTGGGAGAGGAAGCTGAATACATCTTTCTCTCTCCCTTAAGTCTCTTGATTCAGTTGACTCACAACAACAGAGCAGTAATCGCTACATCAATCCCACTCTATGCAGGCTGCCAAGCAAAGTTTTGATATAAAAGAACACATCTGAAAGGCTGCTATAAATAAAGTTGTTTTGTTTTTAATTTGGTACCATAGTAGGAATATGCTTGCGATGCAAGTAGGAGAACTAGAATTTGGATTTGAGAACTATGTAAATGTGGGGCAGACAGAGTCAGTCTATAATTCCAGCTTTAAAAGGAGGAGATGGGATTTCCAGAGAAAGCTGAATAGTTATTCAGCCTGAAGAAATAACATGGAAAAGGCATCAAAGATGAATCTGGACAGCTTCAGGCTCCACATGAACACATAATCATGTGCATGCATGCTTGACACATGCAAACACACACACACACACACTCATTTATTCACATGAAAACACATTCACATATGTGGCACACCACACACACAGATGAAAAAGTGAAAAGAAAAGAAAGAACAGCCAAACAATAACAACAAAATCCTACACAAAGTCCAGGCATGGTTGATTGATGCCTGCAAACTCAGTAGTCAAGAGATTGAGGCAGGAGCCAGTGAGATGACTCAGCAGGTAAAGCACTTAAGCAAACCTGAGTTCCATCCCAAAGAGGCTCTTTGACATCCACAAAATATGTTTTGTGACTCTTGTGACTGCACACATACACAATTATCATTTTTTTAAGTGCTGGTGAGATGGCTCAGTGTTAAAACCACTGGAGCTCAGATCCCCAGATACAATATGAAATGCCTGTTTCTCCTTAAAGCCAGTTGTCCAGCAAACTCTGTGTTTGCTGAGACCCAATCTCAAAAAGAATAAGGCTAAAGAGTGACAGTATGTACCTAATAAGTTTGTATGAGCTGAAATAAAAAAAAAAAAAGAGTGACAGTAGATGATTCTTGACATCAATCTCACTTCAGGTGGGAGTGCACACAAATGCACAGACACCTACATACACACCTTTGTTCACACACAAGTAAATCAAACATGTATATGTGCTCCACATACATGAAAGAAAATGAGGGGAGAAACTAGAAAGGAATGAAGGGAGAATGAAGGAAGGAAGGAGAGAGGGAGGGAAGAAGAAAGGGAAGCAGGGAAGAAGGAAAAGAGCCTGAGGCAGAAGGATGTGGCAAGGAAAACACAAAAGGGAAACAGGACACTGTCAGTCTCTGTGCTTGTAGCACTTGTAATGCCAGCACTGGAGAGGTGAAGACAAGGACAATTTCTTAGCCAGCAAGTTAGCTCAGTCAGTAAGCTCCAGGTTCAAAACCAAGCTTGAGAGCAACAAAGATGACATTTGATATGAACATCTGGCCTCTATACACTGCATTTCAACATGTACGTACAACACACACAGACATCCACTTGCACAAATGCATTCAACAAGCACATGCATGAAAAGGTAACTGGTTCACATGCAGATGAGAAAACCTAAGAAGGACCACAAAGCAAACTGAGAGGCCTTGTCACAATGACACCTGGTGAGGACATAAAGAAACTGGAGCCTTCATAAGTTGTTAGTGAAATGTAAAATGGCAAAGATGCTTTGAAAAATTTTCAGGGTAGCAGGAAACATTTGACAAGCAAGGTATAAAGGACCACACATTGTTGGGTGCTGTGTTGGGTCCCAGTTCCTCAGAAGCTGAGGGAAGAACACTGCTTGGGGTCAGCCTGGGCAACACAGCAAGATCCATCTCAAAAGATCCTAAGCAAAACCAACCACACAGAATTCTGTTTATCTCAAATGTCTGGAACAAGAAATCTATACACATCTTCAAGTTGTTCTCTGGACTGAGAGTACAGAAAAAGATGAGGAGACTGTTAAAGAGCTGGATTTGTCTTTAAAGTGAGAAAATGTATTATTAATGCTGGTGGTCTATCAACTGTTTTTTGCATGTGTGTGAGTGTGTGTGGGTGAGTGTGTATCACAGAGCACATCAGTGTTTGTGCCTGTGAAAGCCCGAGAGTGACTTTGGGAATTGCTGCTCTGACTCCTTATTCCTTTGCTATGGAGTTTTCCAGGCTACATTTTCTACAACCAAAGAGCAGGTGGCTGTCAACTCCACCTGACATTTTTATGTGGAATCTGAGGAACTGAACTTAGGAACTTGTTATATCTGACTGTGAGGAAAGGGATTGGGTACTGTATAGGTCCTGCTGAAGAGGAGCCTTGGAGACTTTCAGAGTAAGGAGCATGAAGCAGTTGCTCAGGAAACAGACCACAGAGGACTTAAGGAAATAGGACCATCTCTGCTAAGTCCTCCTCTAAGGGACCAAGTTGGGAAAAAGAAGCTGTGTCATCAGAATAGAACAATACTTATTCTAGCTGGATCAACATTAACAAACATATCCAAAAACTCAGATCCACTAACAGTGATGAAGGAACATTGGCTTCTCGTGCTTTGGCCTTTGCTAATGGTGTTTTCCCAGTACCTGGATGACTGGTGAGAATGGCACCCTTCAGATACCCCCCCAAAAGAAGGATTTTCATTAGAATTTTGGAAAATGAACTGTACATCCACAATAATTACAAAGTGTAACTCCACTTTGCTTATGTTTATCTTTTTTATTTTACTGCTATATAATGACTATTACCTAAGCATGTGAATTTTGGCAGATTGTTTTAATTATAATAGGAATAAGAAAAGTATTATGATAGATAATTTTGTTTCAAAACACTTGGCAAGAATATGAGGTAAAACAGTAAATGCTTAAAAGATTTTTAATGTTGGGTTGTGGGTATAGTTCAGTGGCAGAGCACCTGGCTAACATGTATGAAACACTGGAACACACTCTGAACACAAGTCATTAGGAAAAGATTGCTTTGAAGTGTTGATTTTGAAGATTTCAGTCCAATATTATGAAAATATAGACTTCATCTTGGATCTAATGAACTATTACTTAAATAATAAAAAGACACAATAATATACTGTGAAAGCCCGAGAGTGACTTTGGGAATCGCTGCTCTGATTCCTTATTCCTTTGGTATGGTGTTTCCCAGGTTACATTTTTTTCAACCAAAAAGGAGATGGCTGTCATCTCTACCTGACATTTTTATGTGGAATCTGAGGAACCGAACTTAGGTAACTTGTTCATTCAATCTTCATATATAAAAATGGTTTTTGAATACAAATAATAAAAGCACAACCAGTGGCTTTTGTTTTCATGTGCAATCGATGTTTAAGATAAAAGGGATTCAAATCAGCAAGAAAGATGTCAAGTTATCTCTATTTTCAGATGACATGATCTTATATATGAGTGATCCCAAAATCTCCACCGGGAAACTCCTGGAACTAATACATAAGTTCAGCAGGGTGGCAGGATACAAAATAAATGTACAAAAAAGTCAGTGGCATTCATATATGCCCAGAATGAAAGAAGTGAAAAAGCCCTGAGAGAAACAATCCCATTTACTATAGACCCTAAAACAAATGAAATACCTTGGTCTAAACCTAACCAAAGAAGAAAGAGACCTTTACAATGAAAACTTTAAAACCCTAAAGAAAGAAATTACATATGACACCTGAAGGTGGAAAGACCTGCCATGTTCCTGGATTGGCAGAATCAATATCACAAAAATGACCCTCCTACCAAAGGCAATATACAGATTTGATGCTATACCAATCAAAATCACAAAGCAATTCTTTAAAGAAGTTGATCAAACAATCTCAAAATTCATATGGAGGCAAAAAAGACCCAGGATAGCAAAAGCAATCCTGAGTAACAAAAACACTGCAGGAGGTATCACCATACCAAACCTTAATCTATACTACAAATCCTTAGTTATAAAAACAGCCTGGTACTGGCTTCAAAATAGACACACAGATCAATGGATAAGGGTTGAAGACCCAGATATAAGCCCACACAATTACAGCCAATTGATCTTTGAAAAAGGGGCCCAAACAATCCAATGGAAAAAGAACAGCATCTTCAACAAATGGTGCTGGCAAAACTGGATGCCCTCATGAATAAGATTAAAATTGGAACTGTACTTGTCACCATATACAAGACTTAATTCTAAATGGATCAAGGACCTCAATATAAGGCCAGAGACTATAAAAACCTTAGGTGAAAGGGTAGGGAATTCCCTCGAGCAGATTGGACTAGGCTAACAGTCCCTAACTAGAAATCCAATAGTACAGTCAATACAACTGACACTAAACAGATGGGATCTTATGAAATTAAAGAGCTTCTGTTCAGATAAAGAGATTGTAACTTGAGCAGAAAGGCAACCCACAGAATGGGAGAAAATCTTCACTAACCACATATCTGCTAGAGCTCTACTATCCAGAGTGCACAAAAAACTTAGAAAACTAAACACCAAGGAAACAAATGGCCCAATTAAAAAATGGGCCTTGGAACTCAAAAGAAACTTTACCAGGGAAGAAATTGAAATGTCTATCAAATATCTTTAAAAATGCTCCACATCCTTAGCCATCAGGGAAATGCAAATCAAAATCTCCCTGAGATATCATCTCACCCCTGTCAGGATGGCAAAAATCCACAATACAAATAGCACCAAATGCTCAAGAGGTAGTGGAGAGAGGGGAACTCCCTTACATTGCTGGTGGGAATGCAGTCTTATACAATCACTCTGGCGAGCCCTTTGGGGATTCTTAAGAAGGTTAAAGATTGGGAGAGATTAGGCTGGCCTAGTTCTAGGTGGCTGATATAGAGAAATTTGCGGAAGAGGGGGCGGTAAGAGTGTAAGAGCACAAGGATGGGAGAAGCAATGATATGCAAGATACTCCACACAAGTTAGGGCCGAAGCAATCATAATTGGACTTTACATGCCCTGTGCAATGTCCAACACACTATTGTCCCCACAAAGTCTAGCATTTGCTAAAAGCACCAAGATCCTTGGAGGCAAGGGATTGACAGACACAGTAGTGTTCCTATGCTTAAGGGGAACACAGGAAAGAGTTCAGGGAAATGCTGCTGGATCCTTGTATGTCTTCGGAGAGGAGGACTCAGAGGAGAGTCAGGCATGCACATTAAAGGATTCTCTGGGGATTGGGGGAGGGGAGGCACTGGGAGGTGGAGAGAGAGAGGTGAGAGGAGAAGGAGCAGAGGGGTGGGGGGAAGGAGGAGGAAGGTAGGGAACCGGTGTACCTATTAAGTTTGTATGAGCGGAGATAATAAAAAAAATGGTTAAAAATTCAAACGCCATATGACCCTGCTATTCCACTTTTGGGAATGATCTCCCATACATCAAAAATTCACCTAGATAGCACAAGCACAACCATGTTCATAGCAGCATTGGTTACAATAGCAAAGTCATGGAATCAACCCAAATGCCCAAAAGTTGATGAGTGAATAAGGAAAATGTGGCATATTTACACAATGGAATACTACTCAGCCATCAAAAATGATGAATTAATGCAATATGCTGGTAAATGGATGGAATTAGAAACAATTTTATTGAGTGCAGTATCCCAGACACAGAAAAATAAGCACCGTATGTACTCCCTAATAGGTGGATCCTAGTACCACACACATTTAGTGACACACTCAAAGATAAATCTCTGTAATACCTACAGTAATTGCAAAGATTATAAGCAGGGAGGGAAGGGGCAGGAGGGCCCTGCCAGAAACCAGGAGAGAGGGGATCATGCTACAGCAGAGAAAACAGGCCACCATCAAGTACTGCAAGAGGTGACATCCAATACCCATCATGATGGAGCCAAGGGCATTGCAGGAGCAGCAAAACAAAACAAAACAAAACCCAACAAACCATAATTCAGAAAATCAGACACTCTACATCAGCTACCTGGAACTAGTCCAGACTAATCTCTCCCATCCTAAAGCTCAGGGAAATTTGCAGAAGAGAGGGCGGTAAGATTGTAAGAGCCTAAAGATTGGGAGGAGCAACGATATGCAAGATACTCCATACAAGGTAGGACTGAAGAAATCATAATAGGACTTTGCATGACCTGCGCAATGACCAACATATCATTGAACCCCCAAAGTCTAGCATGGATCACAGGCACTAGGATCTTTAGAGGCAAGGGATTAACAGCCACAATAGTGTTCCTATAGTAAAGGGGAACACAAGGAAGAGCTACATCTCATCCTTACATCTCATCAGAGAGGAGAACCCAGAGAGAAGTTTGACATGCACAGTGAAGGATGCTCCAAGGATGGGAAGGGGACAGTGGAAAAAGGGAGGGAGAGGGGAAATGAAGGGGAAAAGGGGGGAGGAAATAAGGGGATTCAGGGAGAGGTGGCGAGAGGGAGGGGAATAGGGTACTTATTAGCTTCGTATGAATGGGAGAAAAAAAAAAGAACAAAGGGTTTATTTGGTTCAGGGTGGAGGTTTAGCCCATCACATCATGGAAGTCATGGTGGCAGAGCTGGAGGCAGCTGAGTGCATTACATTCTTTTCTCAATCTCTTGCACTTTTCTTTTCCTTTCCATAGCACTCTGCACTCCTTGCACTTTTCCTTTTGTCTTTCTCTTTCTCCCACTTTTCCTGTCTCTTTCCTTTGTCTTCAATTCACTTACCATTTGTGTACTTATTCCCAATATTTTCTAATGTCACAGCATATTCTGAAATACATTGCCATATTAGTGAGCTGTAATTGACTGCAAGTGTGTTTCTACATTTTTATGATTTGATAGTGTTGCTGATAACTAGGAAGTAATCTACTATGTGTACCAAACACAGTAAGCCAACGAACTTCTGATACTAAATAGGAGAGAAAACAAAAATCAATCCAACTATCCAGAAAAAAAAAAAAAAAAACAGAAATGAGATAGTAGAGACACAGGCATGTCACAGCATGAGTGGAAGACAGAAGACAACTTTGGAAGTCATTCTCTCTCTACCATGTGAACTCCAGGAATTGAACTCACGTGAGCACATTTGCATGCAGGTGGTCAATACATTTTGAACCATCTCACTAGCCCAATATTAAAAATATATATATACTTATAGACTGCCTAAAGGGATGAAAACTAGACCCAACATTTTACTGTCTCTCCAAGCAACTCAGCTTCTGGTACAGAATCTACAGGCTGACAAAGAAAGGATAAAAGGCAACTTGTCAAGCAAACCAAAATGATGCAAAATATATAAATAAGCAAAAAGGATTGGATGCAGAAATAGAGGATATATTACAGAATTTAAGGCATTATAACAGTTTAATTATATTATATTAGATAGAAGTCTCTCCTTTTCACTACCTTGAATAAAAATAGATTAACATTTCTAAAGAAAAGGCAAGTTTCAATCCCTGAACCCATATTATAAGCCAGGTGTCCTTGTCAACATCTGTAACCCCAGTTCCAAGGGACACAAAGCCTAGGCTGAGGGGAAATGAGTGGGTGAAAGGACTGGGTATTAAGATGATAAAACATCACAAATTCACAAGAAGAAATCTTTGCCTCAGAAGAGTGAGCACAGAGTGATGAGACGACATCTGATGCCCTCTACTGGATGCTGCACACACTCCCAGACACACACACACACACACACACACACACACACACACACAATCTGTGGGAAAAAAGCCATGATTGAGCAAATGGATAAAAATTATCTAAAATTAGTAATTAATAGTAAATATAGCTCTTAGTGGGAGACTCTTTGTATCCAAAGAAATAAAACCACTGAAAGGATGGAAGGACATGTTCCATTAACTTGTAACCAAAAGAGTAGGAGTGAGTACATAGTGAACTTACACATATTTTAGTACAAAATATTGCAAGAAGGCTGGTGAGATGGTTCAGTGGGTAAAGGTGTCTATGCACCAAGTCAGTGACCTGAGTTCAATCCCCTTTGCCTAAGTGACAGGAGAAAACTGACTTCTGAAAACCAACCTCTGACTTCTTAAATAAGTAAATAATTTATGAACAATGCCGTTAAAATGCTACAAGATACTTTCAAAAGAACTGCATGGGAACTGTCATATCAACACCTCACCATGAAGGGGAAAGATCTCAAAAAATCCCACACCCCTCTGAGAGATGGATGTATACACTAAAGAAAAAAAACTAAGGGCGATCTAGTCACTCATGGCCCTCTTGTGCCATGAGTCTATTTCTTGTTCCTTGCTTCTCATGAATTCCATGCCTAGGCACTGTGAGTTCTGGTGGGCTCCCTAGCCGCTAGTGCCATGAGCTCTGTTTTATTTCTGCTTCTCATGGAGGCGCCATAGCTCCTCATGGCACTCCACGTCTGGAGTCTATGAGTTCCAACCATTCTTTTCTCTAATAATCTCAACCTTATTCCTCAAAAAAAAAACTAAAAAATGCTACAACAGACAAAGGATATCGTTTATTTACAAAGGGTCAATATAGAAAAAAAAACAATATTTTTATGTACCTAAGAACATGGCACTGAGACCTAATGAAATAAAAAGCAGTAAAATGGAAAAGACAATCCTATAATTTACACCTCAATAATGAAAAGAACAAGATAGGTAAGGAGACAGAGGACTTGAGCACAATAAATAGCTAGGCCAGCAGACATGTCGAACACTCCACTAAACAGCAACATATTCTCAAAGACATATGGATATTTAGAAGACAGCTACACAAAAAGATGTCCTTCACACTAAAGGATGCTCTAGGGAATACCAAGGGAAAAGGGGGAGGCACTGAGAGAAGTCGGGGTGAAAGGAAGAGAAAAGGGGGGGAGAGTGCAAGGGGGACAGGACAGAGGGGGAGGGAGGGAGGGAACTGGAGTACCTATTAAGTTCATATGATTGAGAAAAAATAAATAAATAAACATTTAAAAAATGATCTCCTCAATGACAACAGGATAAAGAGATGTATTTAAATAATCAAAGGAAAATTTGAAACTGTACAAATCTTTCTGTGCAAATTAAACAACACATTATTAACACATCACAGGATAAATTATGGAAATAATGGAATATGTTTTTAAAAACAAATGAAAATAAAACATACACAAAGATACAAAACACAGCAAAAGTTGTGCTAATAAGCAAATTTATGGCTACACAAAACCTTCTGTAAAAATTAGAAAGTATGGCGACACACAACTTTATAACTTAAAAAAGAACAAATGTTCTTATACCTAAGGGGAACACGGGAAAGGATTCAGGGAAAGGCCACTGGGTCCTTGTAGGTCATCGGAGAGGAGGGCCCACAGGAAAATCAGGCATGCACAAGAAAGGACTCTCTGGGAATTGGGGCGGGAGGAACTGGGGGATGGGGAGGGAGGGGAGTGGGGAGGGGGAGCAGAGGGAGGGGGGAGGAGGAGGGAGAGAGGGAACTGGTGTACCTATTAAGTTTGTATGAGCTGAAATAATAATAAAAATGTATTAATAATAAAAAAGAACAAATCAAATCCAAAGCCAGCAGAATGAAGACAATGATGAAAATACAGAGAAAAAAGTAAAATCCACAAAAACAGTGAAGTTGAATAGTTGAAAACAAAAGCTGTTTTTGGTTGTTTTCTCAGAAAGGGTCTCATCCTGCAGTGCAGGTAGTCCTGGAACTTCCTATGCAGGCCAGGCTGGCCGCAAATTATGTCAACCCTCTTGTCTCAACTTTTTGTGTGCAAGGATTAACCAAAGTTAGGCTAAAATTAAATCCCTTTAAAAGATCAGCTGCCAAACCTGTAGCCACATGGACTAAGAAAAAAGAAAGAAGGGCTGAGAAAGGCAGCTCAGTCAACACGTGCTTGCTGTCCACACCAGAAGGACCTCAGTTTGGATTCTCAGCACGCATGGGAAAAGCCAGGTTTGCCAGGGCAAGCCTGTAATCCTAGCGTTGGGGGCGGTGGAAACAGGAGAATCCTTGCAGTTTAGTGGTCAGCCTATGCAATTCAGTTCCAGATTCAGTGAGGAAATGCTGCCCCCCAAAATAAGGTGGAGAATAAATAAAGACACCAAATATTGACCTCTGTCCCTCACATTCACATACATATGTGTGCACACACAGAAAGACTCCAGGTAGTAAAATTGGAATTGAAAGTGAGGACATTAATATTGACCTTACAGAATCAAAAGGCTAAAAGCAGGAGCCAAGGGTGACAACTATATTCAAGAAAAGAGCAGAAATGACAAAGATCAATAGTGCTTTATACCTTGCCAACTGCTACTGAAATGCTATTTGTCTCTCTCCAACTTTTCTTCTTCACAGAAGAAGTTCCATGTGCTATGGGCTGAGCCTTCCCACAGCAATTACACAATTAACTATTGTACAATGATCTCCCACAGGCTCAGAATTCTGCCATAACTAAATGTCTCATAGGTGTGCCCAGAAATCCTCCTCACAAGAATAATTGAGTAGGGAGCCTAAATTGTAATCCATAAGAATATCATAATACATTTTTACACAAAAATAAAAAATGTGCCTTATAATTCATGTAGAATCTCAAGGGAATAGCCAAAGCCTATCTTTAAAAAAATGAAGCTGGAAAACTTGCATTTCTTAAGTTTGAAACAATGCAAAACTAAAACATCAAAAGAGTATGACGCTGGCATGAAAACAGACATTGGAATAAAACCTACATGTAAGAAATAAATATAACACATACATCAAAATGATTTTTTTACCATTCAATGGAAAAATAAACTGTCTTCTCAACAAATGGTTCTAGGAAAAAAATATTGACCTCAAGCAAAAGAATAGAGCTGAATCCTAAATAAATATAGAAAAACAATTGTACAAGAATCTCCTACAGGATTGCTCAGGAACCCACCATAACTAAATGTCTCATAGGTGTTCCCAGAAGTCTACCTCACAAGAAAAGTTGACAGCCCAATTATTTTAATCAATAAGAATTTATACAAAAATAGAAAATGCATATTATAATTCATATAGAATCTCAAATCACCTCAAATCAAAGGCTTAAATAAATGTAAGATAAAAAATTATGTAAGTATTAGAAGTAAACACAGGACAAAGCTCCACGATGCTCATTTTGTCACAGTGACAAGAAACTACAGAGAGAATCAGGGCAGCAGGCATTTACTACAGTTCTATTTTGTCCTTTAATGGTGACTGGAGTTTTTTGGTGCTTAACACCCATATTTTGTATTACCATTCAAATCCTTGTACAGTTTGAATCAGGCTGTCTGCTTTTTATCATTGCATTTGAGTTTTCATTATAGTTTGGATCGTTTTCAATATATACTGAAGAGGAGTCCCTAGTCAAATGTAAGACTTGCATATTTTCTTTCATTCTTCTATAAGTTTTGGTTTTACTCTATAGATTTTATATTTTTGTAATATTTTGATTTTTTTTTTAGTGGGGAGAGGAGGGAGCATGAGTAGAGGTTAGAGGACAACTTCTGGAAGTCAGCTCTTTCCTTCTACCACATGGACTTTGGGGGATCAAATTTAGATCAGGTCCACTTTACCCATGAACTGTATCAGCTAAGCTCAGATACATGCTGAGTTCATAGGAAGGAAAATCTGGCCAATTTTCTCTGCACTAGCATGAACCTCTCTCGCCTTGTTGCTGATAGGGCCCTCCTTCCCCTTCCCTCCTATTTATAATCTTTGCAATTACTATAGATATTACAGAGATTTATCTTTGAGTGTGTCACTAAGTGGATTTGGTACTAGGAGCCACCTCTTAGGAAGTACATACGGTGGTTAATTTCCTATGTCTGGGATACTTCACTCAATATAATTGTTTTCTAATTTCATTCATTTCCTGGCAAATTTCATTAATTCATCATTTTTGAAGGCTGAGTTGAATTCCATTGTATAAATAAACCACATTTTCCTTATTCACTCATCAACTGTTGGGCATTTGGGTTGATTTCATGGCATTGGTATTGTAAACAGTGCTGCTATTGGTCGTGCTTGTGCTATTGAGGTGAATTTTTGCTGTACAGGGGAATCATTCCCAAAAGTGGAGTAGCTGGTTCATATGCCGTTTCAATCTTTAACCTTTTTAAGAATCACCAGAGGCCTCACCAGAGTGGTTATATAAGCCTGCAATCCCAATGTAGGAGAGTTCCCTTCTCGACATTTCCTCTCCAGCATTTGATGATGTTTGTATTGTGGATTTTTGCCATTCTGGCCAGGGTGAGATGATATCTCAGGGAGGTTTTGATTTGCATTTCCCTCATATCTAAGGATGTGGAGTATTTTTTAAGATATAGACAATTCAATTTCATCCCTGGTAAAGTTTCTTTGAGTTCCAAGGCCCATTTTTTAATTGGGCCACTTGTTTCCTTGGTGTTTAGTTTTCTAAGTTCTTTGTGCACTCTGGATAAGAGCACTCTAGCAGATATGTGGTTAGTGAAGATTGGCTTGCCTTTGTGCTCCAGTTACAATCTCTTTATCTGAACAGAAGCTCTTTAATTTCATAAGATCCCATCTGTTGAGTGCTGATTGTGGTTACTGTGCTATTGGATTTTCCTATTAGGAAATATTGGCCTAGTCCAATCAGCTCAAGGGAGTTCCCTACCCTTTCAACTAAGGTTTTATAGAGAGGCTCATCCTAATACAAGAGGCATTCCACACCCCAAACAGATATGACCAAAATAGAATATCACCACGGAAAATAATAGTAAAAAAAACTCCACATTTTAAGACAAAGAAAAGGTGCTGAGAGATTCAAGGGGAAAAAAAAAAAAAACAAGTCACTTTTAAAAGGTAAACCTATTAAAATAATAAATGACTTCTCAATGGAAACAGTAAAAGCAAGAAAAGCTTGGAGAGATGTATTTCAATATTAAATTAGCAAAAATGTCAATTCAGGCTGCTATACCTGGCAAAACTATCCGTCACGATCGAGGGAGAAAGAAAAGTTTTCCAGCACAAAGACAACTTGAAGGCTTACATGTCTACCAAACCAGGCCTTCAAAAAATGCTAGAAATGATACTCAAGCTTGAAGGAAAAAAAAAAAAAAAAGCATATCCAGGACAGAAGGCAAGTACCACCAAAATCTAAATGTCAAAAATACACTTACAAAAGGCACTAAAAATAAAAAATGTCCAGAATTAAAAATAATTTTTCCATTACACAACATTAAATGTCATGGTATTAATCAAGAGACACAGATTAACAAACTTGGATGAAAAATCACAACCCATCAATCTGCTGCCTTCAGGAATAGGCACATGCTAAAAATGAAAGTCTGATCAAAAATTCTGCAAGCTAATGGAACCAGGAAACAGGCAGGGGTAGCCATTATGTTTCAGACAAAGTGGACTTCAAACCAAAAAAATCATAAGAGAAACAAAGGGATACTACATTTTAGTCACAGGTACAATTCACCAGGAATACTTCACATACTGAACATATATGCACTAATATGGGCCCCTCCACATTCATTAAGCAAACGCTACAAGCTTCTACAGTGAGAAATCAATCCCCAAACAATAATACCTGGGGATTTCAACACTGCCTTCTCAACATGGGATAGATCACAGGCCAAAAGCTTAACAGAGACACTTTGGAACTCAACCAAACCCTTAAAGAAATGGACCTTACAGATCTCTATCGACTTTTCATCCATGCACCAAAGAATACATATTTTTTCTCAGCAGCACATAGAACTTTCTCCAAAATAGACAACATATTGGGCCCCAAAACAGATCTCCACATATACAGGAAAGTTGAAATTCTAGCTTGAACCCTATCAGACCACCATTGTCTAAAGCTTGACATCCACAACACAATAAACATTACAGAAAATGCACTAACTTCTGGAAACTCAACACTATGATGCTGAAAGGGAATTGGATTCAGGAAGAAATTAAAAAGGAAAGTCAAGATTTCCTGAAAGTGAATGATAATGAAAGTACAACTTATGTCCTTTTCACCCCACCCGGCTCCGCCTGTCGGGAGGCACACGTGAGGTCCAGCCGGGCCTCACCCCGCGCCCTAGGACCCCAGGTCAGCCCACAGGGACCCGGCTCCGACTCCCACCATCCAGCCGGAGCCGCGCGGAGGCGCGGGACAAGGAGGACCTCCCCCTGCGCTCGGCCCGCCCCAGCTGCCCTCGGGTTAAATAGCTCCACGCCGACGGGCCCATCCTCCCTTTTCACACCACCCCGCTCCGCAGGTCGGGACAGCGCGTGGTCCAACCGGGCCTCACCCCGCGCCCTAGGTAAGTCCCCGTTCGGGCCCCGCCCACCAGGACCCCAGATCAGCCCACAGGGACCCGGCTCCAACTCCCACCATCCAGCCGGAGCTGAGCGGGGGCCGAGGGTCGAGGAGGACCTCCCCCTGCGCCCGGGTTAAATAGCTCCACGCCGACGTGCCCATCCTCCCTTTTCACCCCACCCCGCTCCCCCAGTCGGGGCGCCCACGCGTGGTCCAGCCGGGCCTCACCTCGCGGCCTAGGACCCCAGGTCAGCCCACAGGGACCCGGTTCCGACTCCCACCATCCAGCCGGAGCCGCACGGGGCCGAGGGACGAGGAGGACCTCCCCCTGCGCCAGCCCCCCCTGTCCTCTTCTCTCCTCCGACGGCCCATCCTCCCTCCTTTTCACCCCACCCCACTCCGCTGGTCGGGACACGCACGCAGTTCAGCCGGGCCTGACCCCGCCCCTAGGTAAGTCCCCGTTCAGGTCCCGCCCACCAGTACCCCCCAAATAATTCAGTTTAGTGAAATCGAGAGATCTTAAGAGTTAAAATGACAATGCCAAAGTCAAAGTGCAAATCCATGAGAAGCAACACTCAAGTAAACAAATTTCCCACTGAAGAAATTAATACCATGTTAGACTCCAACAAGAACAAACCCTGGAAAAAGGCCAAGAAAGCCTCACCTAGGATAAGGTCTTCCAAAATATGATCATTATCATGTTCAATACTATGAAAGAGGAAATCCAGGAGGAATTACATAATCGAATCAATCGCTTTGAAGAGAACACAACAGACATCTGGAGGAGTTAGAAAAACAGTGCAAGAAACAAAAAGTGGCATAGAGCAGTTAAAACAAACTCAAGCAGAATGTTTAAAACTGAGCTAAAAGACAAGTTATCTTCAACCCAGAACGCCACAGAGAGTCTTATCAACAGAACTAATGAAGCAGAAAACAGAATTTCAGGCCTTGAAGATAAAGTGAGTACTAACCAGCTCAATGGAAGAGGTTGTTAAAGCCAAAAAGATACTTGAGAGAAATATCCAAGAGATATGGGACACCCTGAAGAAGCCTAACATGCGTATTCATGGAATACCAGAGCAAGAATCTCAAAATACCACCCCTGAGGAAATTTTTCAAACGATCATCAAGGAAAACTTTCCTCATCTAAAAAAAGAGAGGCCCATCCATATACAAGAGGCATTCCGCACCCCAAACAGATACGACCAAAATAGAAGCACACTGCGGCAAATAATAGTTAAAACACTCCACATTCAAGATAAAGAACTGGTGCTGAGAGCTTCAAGGGAGAAAAAACAAGTCACTTTTAAAGGTAAACCTATTAAAATAACAAATGACTTCTCAGTCGAAACAGTAAAAGCAAGAAGAGCTTGGAGAGACATACTTCAAGTATTGAATGAGCAAAAATGTCAACCCAGGCTGATTTACCCTGCAAAACTATCAGTCATGATCGAGGGAGAAAGAAAAATTTTCCAGCACAAAGACAACTTTAAGGGATACATGGCCACCAAACCAGGCCTTCAAAAACTGCTAGAAATGATACTCAAGTGTGAAGAAAAAAACAGGCATATCCAGGAGAACAGAAGGCAAATATAACACCATTAAAAGCAAAGCATATACTTATAAAAGCTACTAAACATAATAAATGTCTGGAATTAACAATAGTTTCTCCATTATAACACTAAATGTTAATGGACTTAATTCACCGATCAAGAGACACAGATTACAAACTTGGATTAAAAATCACAATCCATCAATCTGTTGCCTGCAGGAAACCCATCTCACCACAAAAGATAGGCACGCTCTAAAAATAAAAGGCTGGTCAACAATTCTACAAGCAAATGGAAGCAGAAAACAGGCAGGGGTAGCCATTATGCTATCAGACAAAGTGGATTTCAAACCAAAAAAATTATAAGAGATACGGATTGATACTACATTTTAGTCACAGGTACAATTCACCAGGAAGATTTCACAATACTGAACATATATGCACCCAATACGGGCCCCTCCACATTCATTAAGAAAACCCTACAGCGTCTAAAGCAAGAAATCAACCCCAAACGATAATTTTGGGACTTCAACACCACCCTCTCTACATGGGATAGATCAACAGGTCAAGCTTAACAGAGACATTTGGAACTTAATCAAACCCTGAAAGAAATGGACCTTACAGATCTCTATCGAATTTTCACCCCACGCACCAGCACCAAAGAATACACATTTTTCTCAGCAGCACACGGAACTTTCTCCAAAATAGATCACATATTGGGCCACAAAATGAATCTACACATATACAAGAAAGTTGAAATTCTAACCTGTGCCCTATCAGACCACCACGGCCTAAAGCTGGACATCCACAACACATCAAACAAGAGAAAATACACTAACTCCTGGAAACTTAACACTATGATGCTGAATGAGAACTGGATTCAGGAAGAAATTAAAAAGGAAATTCAAGATTTCCTGAAAGTGAATGATAACGAAAATACAACTTACCAAAATCTCTGGGACACAATGAAAGCTGTTCTAAGAGGTAAGTTCATAGCTCTTAATGCCCACATCAAAAAAATGGAAACATCAGAAATAAACAACTTAACAATGCAGCTTAAAGCTTTAGAGAAACTAGAGCAATCTGATCCCAAAAGCAGTAGAAGAGAGAGATTAGCAAAATAAGGGGAGAAATATCTGAAATCGAGACTAAGAAACGATAGAAAAACACCAATCAAAAAGCTGGTTCTTTGAAAAAATCAACAGATTGATACACCCCTAGCTAAACTAACCAAAAGCAAGAGAGAGAAAACCCAAATAACAAAATTAGAAATGAACATGGAGTTATCACTACTGATACCCAAGAAATCCAGAGAATTATAACATCTATTTCAAAACTTATACTCTGTGAAGTTTGACAACACAAAAGAGATGGATGAATTTCTAAGTAAACACAACTTACCTAAATTGAATCATGAATTGTGAATTATTTAAATAGTCCTATAACATATAAGGAAATTGAGGAAGTAATCTCGAATCTTCCCACCAAAAAATGTCCTGGACCAGATGGATTCAGCACAGAGTTCTACCAGACATTTAAGGAGTTAATAACACCAATACTCCTTAAACTGTTCCATCAAATAGCAAAGGAAGGAACACTACCAAATTCCTTCTATGAAGCTAATATCGTTTTAATCCCAAAACCTAATAAAGATTCACTTAAAAAAGAAAACTATAGGCCGATCTCCCTGATGAACACAGACGCAAAGATTCTCAACAAAGTCTTAGCAAATCGGATTCAAAACATATTAAAAAGATCATTCATGGGGACCAAGTAGGCCATCCCCGGCACACAAGGTTGGTTCAACATACGCAAAATCAATATATTGTAATTCTATCATGTAGATTGACCTAGGGAGAA